>CM042401.1:19213398-19563398 GCA_023634145.1 Thymallus thymallus
GTAATTTGACCACATTGCGCGTGTACATTTATTTGTCAGACGAACCCGGCGAGTACAATTTGGGGCTACCTTGCTAATGCTAGCTAGCGGTAGCTACCTTTTGCCATCTTTGCCCCATAATGAATGAGTGTGCTGGAAGCTAATGCGCACGCGTGACATATGACAGCTGTTTGCAGGTTGCCAAATTCTGAACCCCAATGTCAATGTTGCCATATATGGAATGGCAAATGGGGCACTGGGGCAGGCGAGTGTATTTATAACAGAATGGACAGAGTTTGCATAAATAGTTAGATTATTTAGAAAGAGTACTGATTTTATGTACAACAATAACACAGTGATGTCGTACCATATAAACTCAAATGGTACACCACCATAACAATTAACGTGAATTTGGCGAAAAATTGAAACAGCAGTGGTCTTTTTATTTTGTCCATATTCTCACTGTAATAAAAGTTCTCATGAGTAGGGAAGTTTGTATGGTGTGACATTATCATCACTTCACAGTATGGTACAGACATGGCCTGTGTAGTAATTGGTCATGTTAGCCTAAATGTCAAATTTGAGAAGAGGCTTTGATAGTTCAATTGGCTGACAACCTTTGTTAAACGATGTGGTGTAGCCTATTTCATTTTTCACAATATCTGAATGTAATTTATCACATCAATTTCCTCGGTCAGTGTATGACTGTCTGAATCAGGTTCATATTCACTAGAAAAACAAACAGAAGAGAACAGACCGAAACGGGGAGGGACTACCAGGCCAATAATAAGACCAAGTGAATACAACCCAGATGTGACTACCTATGCCAAGTTGTTGTTTTTTCCCCAAGATATGCAGAGACAGCAGTCTGTTTAGAAATATATATCTGTAACATTTGACACAGGTATATCCATGACAGACTTTTTTTTCTTTTTGTCTGCCTCATCTGCTAGAAGTGGACTCAAAAATGTTAGGCACTGCCTGTATTTATCTATTATTTTTTATCTCTTTAGGAACTGACCGATTTGCAGAGGGATCCGCCTGCACAGTGCTCAGCGGGACCAGTTGGAGATGATTGTAAGTAACTAAGGGGAAAATCCTATATATTGATGACATGAAGGACATATTTGCCATGTTGGCATGTTTTTAAAAACAGTCTGTGCCAGTCTGTTAGACATTCAGTAGTGTGAAACGCACACATACATAATATGTACATTTAGGTAACATTTGATGGGGACCCATGCGATGGGCTAGGCTGTGACATTGCATTGTGCTGTATTAATTGTAACCCACTTTACATTTTTTTTAGTGTTTCACTGGCAGGCGACAATAATGGGTCCGGTATGTGATTTAATTTCCCTTTTCTCTTATTAGCATATAGCTTAGCAACAATTTAAGCATTTAAGGCTATTCTCCTTCTAAACATGTTTTTCTTCTATTCTTTTAGAATGACAGTCCTTATCAGGGAGGGGTATTCTTTTTGACTATTCACTTCCCTACAGATTACCCCTTCAAACCACCAAAGGTGAGTTAGAAAAAAAAGCACATAAGATCAGTTGACATTAGGAAACATAATTCAAAGTGCTAGCAGTACGTACTGGTTTATAAAATATGTTTCAATTAAATTGCAGGTTGCGTTCACAACAAAGATCTACCACCCCAATATCAACAGCAATGGAAGTATTTGTCTGGATATATTGAGATCACAATGGTCACCTGCACTCACTGTATCAAAAGGTAAGCCCCTATGAATGTAGTAGAGCTGGGATGATAAATAGATAATTATTGATACCGATCAAACCAATAATTTATCAGACATTTTACTGATATCAATACACACTATAAACTTATTGTTCTATTTATCGTTATTGTGAAAATTCAGTCAATTTATCGTTAAATTGATTTTTGTCCATATCGCCGAGCTCTAGTCTAGGATCTGACATGAGGTTGGAATGAAATATTTCTAAGGATTACTTGCAATATAACTATATGCAAGTAAAATTGAAAATAAATGTAAATATAATTCATAGGACCCTTCAAATGTTAGCTTTGATTTAATGACAGACAGACAGCATTTTATCTCTCCAAACATGTAGTTGGTTTGTTTACAAGCAGTAAAGCTCAACATTTTAAGAAACAATTGTTTGACCTAGTCAATGTCTCTCATGGTAGTTTCAAGTTTTATTAGTCGTATGTAGAGGATACACATGGTGTACACCGTCCAACAAAATGTTTACTTGCAGGTTCCATCTCGACAATAAGAAATAATAAAAGATAAGAAAACGAATATAAAGTAAATGGCTCAGAAGAATATTTTATTTTTTGCATAAGTATAGTACAGTAAGGCAATTTAAGGGGGTATTGGGGGGCAAGTGTGTGCAGTATTTAGTAATATGTCTGGTAGCAGCAGTTGTGATGTGTGTATCATGAATGTATATGTGTGTGTGTTTGGTAATAGTGTACAAGACAATTAGAGATCAAATTCAGCAATACATTTGTTTTATTTTCTACTTAAAATAGTTGTCAGAATAGTAAATATATTATTCTTAGACTTAAGAAGGGCAATCGTTATGTGCCACTTTGCCTCTCAGATGAAGAGGTGGTCAACACAACTGCAACTGTTGTCATAGCAATATGGATGATAGCTGTGTGTAGATGTATTCAAGGGGTTTCAGATGTAGTTATTTAATGTTGATTATTTTCTTGTCAATTTCTTTTGTAGTTCTCTTGTCAATCTGCTCTCTGCTTTGCGATCCGAACCCAGATGACCCTCTTGTACCAGAGATTGCACACACCTACAAAGCTGACAGGGAAAAGTGAGTCTGCCATAGTGTTTTGATTCCTTTGCTTTGAAAACTGGTATCCCTGAATAGGGCCTACTCCACAAACAGTTTAAATGTATCTTTAATGCCAACGTTTTGGCCAATAGACCTTCATTTAATACCAATGTTTCAGTCAACCCTGGTGAAAGTCTACAGTACCAGTGTGCTAGTTCTGTTTTTCAGGTATAGTGCAAACCTTCCATTTTTGTTTTACAGATACAACAGGCTAGCAAGAGAATGGACACAGAAGTATGCAATGTGAGAGTGCCTGTGAAATGAAAACACTAAAAGAAGAACGGAAATACATGTTTAATGTTAACACAAGGCAAACGAACAAGAGGGGAAACATAACTACACACTCTGGTTGGAGAAGGAAGCGATAAAATAAGGGACAGTGCAACCTGGCTGATAAGTGCCGAGCTGCTGCCATGTGCCATTCATCATTTTTATGGATAAAGCTGAGCAAGGCCTAAGGAACTCCTGAAAGCACTCCCTTATGGAAGACTGGAACCTCCCCATAGTCCAGACCACCACACCCAGACTTTAACTATTACTACTTCTATTGTGACTATTATTATCATCAGTGTTACTATTCATATCTTATTATGATCACTTGTTATTATGATATCCTTGTGTTATTCTACTGAATGCTGAAACATTGGTTTTTGAATTTGGAGGGGACTAGTTAGCGGCTTGGTTCTCCCTCCTTTCAAAGGTACTTTCTTTGCCCCTCTGGATGTCTTGTATTACTGTATGTTCATGTATTCAGTGGCCTTGCTGTATTATTGTAACAACCTCCTCTCAGACGTTAGATGTGCAATTGAGTTGGAGTGCTCAGCACATAATGGTGCATGGCTATATGCAGCAGCGTGGTTCAATGGCTCACTAAGACACTGGAGATGGTTCTACCCAAACTGACTCATACCCGGACATAATGTGAGACTATTTAGACAGGCATTCTGTATCCCCCTGAGCCAACTTGTTTTATCACTCAATGCATTTGGAAATGTCCCAAATGCAGTGACAGGTGGTCCTTGGACAGCCTGGAGAGAGGTGCTATCAAGGTGAGCTGCCCTGGGTTGGACTGGCATCTGTGCTCATGGGCAAGAGACCAGGGAGAAAGTTCTGGAACCTCCACCACTTTTCTCACTTGTCGTCTTATGTCCCTGCTTCTTGTCTTAGATCCATCCAGGGCTAGCATCTTACTACATAAAATCCTACTGTAAGGTAGCACTTAACCTGGTAAAGCTCATCTGAGTTTAACTACTCTCAGCCATACAGTTGAGTACACAAACCGAATGTAAAATCGGGATTGTTCATGAGTAAATACAGTAGCTCAGGTATATATCCAACTCACCTGTCTGAAAGGGCACTGTAGTGACCTATGATGTGAGAAAAATGACCAGCTCTGTGTTGCACACTGACATGCTGCTTTAATCCAGAAGTTGTCTTTGGAGACATTATCTGACATGGGTCATTCATTAGCTTTCGCTTCTCAACTTCTCACCATTATCACAGATTGTTTTACTGTACAACACTATGATGTGAATGTTTTCAAACTGTTTTTGTTCATGCTGTGGATGGAGACTGCACATGCTATTGCTTTGAACAGGTTAAAACTGGAGTCATTTTTTTAATTTAATAATTTCTCTAATAATGACAACTGTTGCAGATCTATGAATTAACATGTCGTTTTTTTTTGTTTTTGTTTTCCGCGTGAGTAATTTGAGGTGTATTTCTCATGTTGGTTTATTGTGAAGTTTCACAAATGTTTCCCATGCCTTTTACATCTTAACATAACATGAGCTGTAACCTGGGTCGCGCCAGCTGCATATTTGTTTTAGCAGATGTCATGAGATTTTGTTCTTATCATTGGAACTTTTCTTTCTCTTTATTTTCAGAGGGTCTGCAACAGTGCACATAGGCAATACATTTGTAACCTAGTATTCTGAAAGCTTGATTGTAGTTTTTTTTTTATGTCACTAAAATGACCAACATTGTGAATAATCTGGCATTAGTAATATCAAATTTAAAGTAAACATAATCCAGCTGGATTATTTAGACTGCATCTGTCTTGAACTATAGATTCTGTTGCCATGGAAAGGTAATAAAGTATTGGTGGGGAAAGGAAAGTATAAGAAATCTGGCCATCGAAATGCTTGGTATTGTAGAAGTAACTGTCCTTTATGGATTTAGTCAAATGTATTTTAGGTTGATTGGGCTGGAAAAAAGGTTGTACTCTAGTCTACACTATACTGTAGACTGGTTATTTAGGAGCCAAATGCATACAGTCATTATGAATTACATTTAGAATTGGTCATAAGGCTAGGATTTTGACACAAAATGCTTTTTCACAATTTAGCAGCAATGGATTGAATATCCACAGAATATAGTCCGATTCATCTGGCAATCAAACCATTTCTTAAAAAGTGAGGTAGTGAGTAATGCCACTGGACAAAACGTATTTCTTCATCTTGCTGATTTTGCTCCGTATATTTGTTTTGTTTGGTTATTTATTTATTTGTAATCTGTCTTCCAGGTGCCCGTTTTGTGTGCAGTCAGCCTCAATCCATCAATTGTTTCTTTCAGAATGACATCCTGGTTTGATCCAAAGAGATACTAACTAAAATGATATCATTGGTTCAATGGAGGTCATGATAGGCAGCTTGGCATGCTTTGAGAACCTTTTCACAACCATTTATCAGATATCAGGGATTTCTTTATAATTCATTTGCCTGAAACCTCTGACAAAATCTTAGCCTTAACCATAAATCTGTGTAGAGATGCTATCAGGGCTAATTTTATCACTAGAGACCTGCAATTAAAATGTAAATGGGACAATAATTTTTAAATGTACAGCCTTGCTAACTTGAAATTCAGGACCAGCCTTCATAAATAAATGCATCTCAAATTTGATATCTGTAGGTATGTCGTTAAGACTTCCCATAACCAATTTCCTCCCCTTGCATACACATGACATAAAATAACAATTGAGTTGTCAATTAAAATAAATAACACTTTGTTTTATATTTCTGAAATTAATTCCTTACTAATTTCTTGATTCAGAAATCCAAAAGTATTGTAAAAATATACATTCCCTCATTTGTGTAGTTTTCAGTGTATATTTTCTTATTTTCCATGTCTGGTCTGACAGGCTGTTATCAGGGTTATATCAACTTTGTAACAAATAATGAAATATCAGCAATTAGGGAGCTATACGATGCAGACCAGACACTTAAGAAAGCGAACCAGCTGAAGTCCATCTTGAATTGTCAAAAAAAAAAAAGAATTTAAGAAGAGCGACAAGTCTGAACAGTATCAAGACTTGGAAAATGTGCTTTGTAAGGGATGATCAACGAGGGGCTATGCGTTCTATGGAAAACAATGGAACATGAAACTTACCTTCCATGGCGTTGCATTTATTTCCAGAACGTCCAGAGTTGATTATCTCTTTTATACCATGCCTATAATTTAACACATTTGCCACTAGAAATGTGTTTAACATCCCCTGAAGTAGTTAGCAAGTTTACTAGATACCTACAGTAGTTGTGCTAACCAAACAAATAGACTTGCCAATTTAGCTAACCAAGTCCTTTCTTGCCATTATGAAAATCAAATTCAAGAATGACAATGTTCAATGTTTTCAATTTGACTTTTGCTTTCAAAAGCAGCTCAAACATTGAACATGTAAGTTTGAACTATAGACATTGAATTCTACCGTGCAAATATACCGTGAGTTAAAGGGAAATAATGCAAGCTCTAGAATTCCATTCAAGCCAATCAGAAACAAGTGTTCAACAATGCCACGGTATTAAGTTAATTGAGCTCGCTGACCTGTGGTCCCACTCAAAGATGGAATTCATGTTGTAGTAATGAGCGAGGAAGATGGCCGATGTCGAGAAGAAGCGAGACAGAAACAAAACAGTGCGAGGTGCGAACTCCTTTGAGACAAGTGCAGGAGAGAAAAATACATGTTACGTGCCTGAATGCCCTGAGCAGTCGATGGATAGTGAGCATGAAATTGATCCTGACAAAAGTAAGGAAAAATAACCTCTGTCGTCAGGTGAGGTGAAGGCTCCTGAGCCTCTCCCCAATGATCAGAAAAATGCCAGAGAGGACTCTGGCCCAGTGGTAGTACGATTAATGGAGAAAGTGGATCCATCCCTTTTGGCCGATCTGTTGTATCAGGCTGGGGTGGACTTGTTTTGAGTATCTGCTGCTCAGAGGGAGAGGGCGCTGCATGTTTCGAGACTCAACAAGTGCTTTGCTCTCCGGAGCGGAGCGCTGAAAGGAGAGATAAAAGGTGGGGTGTTAAGGTGGATCAACTGAAGTTGGGGATCCCAGCCGTTTGGTGCGACACAGTCCCGGTGATGAGGGCGAGACTGAGGAGACCATGTCTGTTCTTTTTAGTTTTGATGCAAAGTGTTTGCCGGATAAAGTCATGGTGGGGTATATAACATTGGAGAATGTTGAGGGGAGGACGGCTCATAATAATGGCTGGAATGGAGTCATTGGAATGGTATCAACCACATGGAAACCTAATCTTAGTATGTGCAGTACATTATCCCGCGAGAGCTTTTGTTCCGTACACACTATGGTGTTTCATGTGCCAAGTTTATGGTTATGTTGCAGCAGTATGTAGGAGGGAGATTACGAGGAGTGAGAAGTGTGTGTGAGGGCATGGGACACAAAAGTGTCATTTCAGTGAAGAAGTGGAGCATTTCAATTGTGGGGGTAGCCATGTTGCTGGGGATCAGAAATGTCCTGTGCAAGTAAGACAGATTGAAGTTTCCAGGGTGAGAGCAGTGCAGAAAGTTTAATATGCTGAGGCAGTGAAGAAAGTAGAGGATGGTGTGCTAAGGGTGAGGGAGCCTGAGAAGATCACTGACATTTCTTTTGTCAAGCTGCTACGAAACACACAGGACAGGTGCAAAATGCCAAAACGAAATACACAAAAGACAGATACACAATACATAATGCGGCAGTATGAAAAAGTATAAAAATACAGGAAGTCTAGAGTGCAAAAAGCTATAGAAAGGCATAGTATGAGTGAATGACTGAATATGTACACTATACATTGTTATAGTGTTAGATGAGTACAATTATTGCAATTATTACGATTTTTGTCCCCATGTGCAGTTGCAAACCGTAGTCTGGCTTTTTTATGGCGGTTTTGGAGCAGTGGCTTCTTCCTTGCTGAGCGGCCTTTCAGGTTATGTCGATATAGGACTCGTTTTACCGTGGATATAGATACTTTTGTACCCGTTTCCTCCAGCATCTTAACAAGGTCCTTTGCTGTTGTTCTGGGAATGATTTGCACTTTTCACACCAAAGTATGTTCACCTCTGGGAGACAGAATTCGTCTCCTTCCTGAGCGGTATGACGGCTGCGTGGTCCCATGGTTTTTATACTTGCGTACTATTATTTGTACAGATGAAAAATTGGAAATGGCTCCCAAGGATGAACCAGACATGTGGAGGTCTACAATTTTATTTCTGATGTCTTGGCTGAATTATTTTGATTTTCCCATGATGTCGAGCAAAGAGGAACCGAGTTTGAAGGTAGGCCTTGAAATACATCCACAGGTACACCTCCAATTGACTCAAATGAAGTCAATTAGCCTATCAGAGGCTTCTAAAGCCAGCCATGACGTCTAAGCAAAGTGGCCAGGGTCTGTGCATGACTTGCAAATTTTGTGAGAGTCAACACTGAGCGCTAGGTTTGCCCGTGGTGAGTCTATATCCTAGTCTAATCAATATTTTGTTTTCTCCTATTGCAACTCAAAATTTAAACTCTATCCTCGTCTTATCCTAGAAGAGTTCAACAGTTACCTGCTCAGTGACAGAGGGTACCCCTGCCAGCCCTACTTGCTGACCCCTTACCCTGATCCCGAGCCCGGCCCGCAGCAACGAGCCAGGGTGGAGATGACCATTGGGATGCTCAAGGCCCGGTTCCAGTGCATTCGTAGGCTCAGGGTCACCCCAGAAAGGGCATGTGACATTGTGGCATGTGTGATTCTCCACAACATTGCCACAATTAGAGGACAACAATGTCCTGCTCAAGAAGTCAATGACCTAGATAGCAATCTGGACCACCCCGCTGACCCACGATATGCTACAATAATTTATAATTGACCCATAACTTCCCCAGTGTCGCCTTTCATTTTATGGAGTGTTCTTTATTCCCTGCAAGTGAAAATGCAGTACTTTCTTTTTTTCAAAATAATACTCAAGCATTGTCAGCAATTTTCTGCCAAGCCAACTCACGTTCTTTTGCTGCTGCTATGGTATTGCTTTTTTTTCTTAAATATCGGTTCATATTCGGCATAAGCAGTCATTAATATTTCTAATTCCACTGGGGACAAATAGGCTGTTCGAGTCTTTTTTTTTTTTTTTTTCTCCTGTTGCCATGATGAATAGTGTTATCTGTGTTCCATTGATGAGGGCTTTTTATATCCTCGTGCTTGCGCTTTACTCATGGTTAATTAGACTCAGAGTTGACTGAACTAATTGTTACCACCTGTTCTGAAACAGCTCAGAGTCAGTCAACCCAGAGTTGTGGTTTCAACTCAGAGTATGTTAACCCTGCTTTCTGAAATACCCCCAACATGTGTTAATGATACCCGTTTTTATTATTATTAGCTAGCCACCGCTCTGAGGTAATTTGCTAGCGTTGAGGAAGTTGTGAAACACAAACGTGTTCGAATGGAACTGGGTCAAGTGGGCGCGGCTACATAAGGCGAATAAAACAGATCAAGTGTACTGTATTTCATCCTTATATATATACAGGACTTCTAATTTAAAACAATATTACAATTTGGAGAGATGGTCTATGATCCATGAATCAGTCCAAAACCCATGTCCAAGAGGCAAACCTTTGGATTAATTGCGACCAAGGTGGGTTTAAGAAAATCATTGGAAGGCTATGCATAATTAGGGTGATACAGTGTATCGGAAATTATTCAGACGCCTTCCCTTTTTCCACATTTTGTTACGTTCCAGCCTTATTCTAAAATTAATTAAATGAATCATTTTCCTCATCAATCTACACACAATACCCCATAATGACAAAGTGAAAACTGTTTTTTAGAAATGTTAGCGAATGTATTCAAAATAAAATACAGATTTATTTACATCAGTATTGAGACCCTTTGCTATGAGACTATAAATTGAGCTCAGGTGCATCCTGTTTTTAGTAATCATCCTTGAGATGTTTCTACAACTACATTGGAGTCAGCCTGTGGTAAATTCAATTGATTGGACATGATTTGGAAAGGCACACGCCTTTCTATATAAGGTCCCACAGTTAACAGTGCATGTCAGAGCAAAAACCAAGCCATGATGTCAAAGGAATTGGCCGTAGAGCTCAGAGACAGGATTGTGTCGAGGCACAGATCTGGGGAAGGGTATCTAAACATTTCTGCAGCATTCAAGGTCTCCAAGACCACAGTGGCCTCCATCATTCTTAAATGGAAGAAGTTTGGAACCACTAACACTCTTCCTAGAGCTGGCCGTCCGGCCAAACTGAGCAATCGGGGGAGGGCCTTGGTCAGGGATGTGACCAAGAACCCGATGGTCACTCTGACAGAGCTCCAGAGTTCCTCTGTGGAGATGAGAGAACCTTCCAGAAGGGCAACCATCCCTGCAACACTACACCAATCAGGCCTTTATGGTAGTGGCCAGACGGAAACCAATCCTCCGTTAAAGGCACATGACAGCCTGCATCTTGTTACCGTAGTGTACGTGTAGGTATGTACAGCAGGACCAAATCAGAGAGATAGGCAGGAGCAAGCCCATGTAATGCGTGTAGATTAGCAGTAAAACTTTAAAATCAGTCCTAGCCTTTACAGGAAGCCAGTGTAGAGGATAGCACTGGAGTAATATGATAACATTTTTGGGTTCTAGTCAAGATTCTAGCAACCGTGTTTAGCACTAACTGAAGTTTATTTAGTGCTTTATCCGGGTAGCTGGAGAGTATAACATTGCAGTAGTCTAATCTAGAAGTGACAAAAGCATGGATTAGCTTTACTGCATAATTTTTGGACAAAACGTTTCTGATTGTCTCTGGTCGGATGAAACCAAGCTTGAACTCTTTGGCCTCAATGTCAAGCCTCACGTCTGGAGGAAACCTGCCACCATCTCTACGGTGAAGCATGGTGGTGGCAGCATCATGCTGTGGGGATGTTTTTCAGTGGCAGGGACTGGGAGACTAGTCAGGATTGAGGGAAAGATGAGCGGAGCAAAGTACAGAGAGATCCTTGATGAAAACCTGCTCAGGACCTCAGACTGGGGTACAGGACAACGACCCTAAGCACACAAGGCAGGAGTGGCTTTGGGACCGGTTTCTGAATGTCCTTGAGAAGCCCAGACAGAGCCCGGACTTGAACCCAATCTAACATCTCTGGAGAGACCTGAAAATAGATGTGCAGCAACGCTCCCCATCCAACCTGACAGCGCTTGAGATGATCTGTAGAGAAGAATGGGAGAAACTCCCCAAATACAGGTGTGCCAAGCTTGTAGCGTCATACCCAATACGACTCAAGGCTGTAAGCGCTGCCAAAGGTGCTTCAACAAAGTACTGTGTAAAGGGTCTGAATACTTATGTAAATGTAATATTTCCATTTTTAATTTTTTATAAATTTGCTGAAATTTCTCAAACAGTTTTTGCTTTGTCATTATGTGGTTTTGTGTTAAGTTTGATGAGGGGGAAAAAACACTTGAATCCATTAAGAATAAGGCTGTAACATAACAAAATGTGGAAAAAGTCAAGGGGTCTGAATACTTTCCGAATGCACTGTATAAACCTATAGCAACATGATTCTGCCTAAAAATTATTTTATTTGTCAGACCAAGCGATTGACCTGATGCATTGTTTGGCACGTCAAGGCTGTAGGAAATGCTATCCAGCAATTGGAAGAGAGGTTGGAAGGAGCAGTTAAAACAACCATTATTTTATAAAGTATAAAACTTGTAATTCATCCTCATTTAAATGCTGATTTAAATGTGTAACGGTGCACCTGTTACCATCACCATTAGGTTAATCTGGTTTGGTAAAAGGTATGCCAGTCCATCATTATTTACATTGTGTCGTTGTCTTTGTGTACATTCTGTCTCACGCTGGAAGCAAACAGGGTAATCAACAAAACGTGTAAAAGTGTTTTGTCTTTATAACTGATATTAAACACAACCGTACATTCATGTGGAATTAATATAAAATGCAGGATTAAATGCACATGTCTATAACAAAAACATACACACATATTTGGTAAGTAAGTAGAGACCCTACTGAGTATTTCCCATCCAACTTTAGCTGAGACAGGTATAACAGTTTTCTCTCTACAAGCCAATATTTATCGCATGTACAGTCTATTACAGTTTATTGCATTGGGCGCTATAGAGGGGTGTGAGAACGAAGTGCTGCTGGGTATGTACGACACAGTGCCCCTCCAGAACCACACATTGTTGGTTAATAGAGACCCTACTGAGTATTTCCGACCCTACTTTAGCTGAGACAGGTAAAACAGTTTTCTCTCTACATCCCAATATTGTCAACATATCAGTGTCAACATTGCACATTTTCCTTATTGGTATTAAAGAAATGTTTAACTGAAAACATTTTTCATTTGTTTTCATAAATTACTATTGTCACAATAGAAATATATTTGAATTAGTTATCCACCTTGCAATGTTTTGAAATGCAGGCATTTATTTTGAAGGTTTAATCATTACCATACGAGTGACGTCATCGTCCGTACAGCAGGCCGTCGAGCTTCCTGTATGCGGAGCCAGAATCAGAAGTCTATTGGATTCGGTTTACAGCCTCTCCTCCGTTAGTAGGACGGGCGTATCACGGCTATACCCAACTGTTTCAACGGCTGAACGATGGCAGTGAACCTAAGCAAAAACGGCATTGCCCTGACAAATGCCTACAAAGAGGTGGTAGATGAGAAATCCAATACCAACTGGTAAGGACGGTAGCACTGCAGGATAGTTCGCTAACGTTAGCTACTTAAGCTAATTGCGTCGCTATAAAATGTTGCATCCGCTATTTTTAGTTAGCTCCCTAGTTAACATTTAATTTCCCTTGCCTATCATATAAGTTAGTTAGCTCGCTGGCTTCATGTGCAATGAAAACGAGTTTTGTATCAACGAAAGTTACAGTATAATTAGTATTGCCATGTTACAGCAGTAACCGATATAAAATCGGATGACCCTGCCAATTTCCTTAGGTTGCTAGTTAGATAAGGATGATGCTAGATAACGTTAGTTACTGTTATCTGTTTGCGTTTTTTATTTTGTTGATTTCTTCTGTCATTGCAATGCCTAAATATTGCATGCACCTAAGGTTAACGTTAGTAAGTCAGCTAATTTCTGCTAAAGAAAAGTACCTGGAGGAGTAAATTAATTCACGTGTCACTTGAGGTTAAAATGAAACCTGTTGGTGGAAGTGTTTAAAGATCAAGATATCCTGAATTAATTAACCTGGTTTCCCTCGAGGTTTATCAAACCCAGAGGGTTTCAGTATTAGCACACTTCCTGTTGTGAATGATTCACTAAACACGTCTTAAGAAAAAATATAGTTCGTAAGTGCAATTCCTCAAACATATCTTAAGATTTAATGATTTTCTAACGAACTTCTCAAATATCTTCTTACAAATCTTAAGATGTTTGTTATTAGGCAACCGTTTTACTGTTCTAAAACACTATCAGAACTTTTTTCTACCATATAATTACACAGTACACTATTAAAGGATTTTATGTGTTTATTTAACTATGCAAGTCATTTAAGAACAAATTCTTATTTAAGATGATGGCCTCCCCTAACCCGGACGACGCTGTGCCAAATGTTTTATTTATTTAACCTTTATTTAACCAGGCAAGTCAGTTAAGAACAAATTCTTATTTACAATGACGGCCTACACCGGCCAAACTCGGACGATGCTGGGCCAATTGCGCGCCGCCCTATGCGACTCCCGATCACAGTCTGTTGTGATATAGCCCGGGATCGAACCAGGGTATGCAGTGACTCCTCTAGCACTGAACCTCTGCGACACTCTGGAGCCCTCAGTTGCTCACGTAAATGGTCTGCTCCAAAGTTATGCAGTTCAACCAAGTGTCATGTTTTTGTTTGATCAGGTCACATCACCTAACCAGGTTGCTTCATGATGCTATTCTGCAATACCTTTTTAAGCAGTGGCTAAGTGTCACATGGATGTGAACAATGATGTTGACAGTATGTTGTTTAAACTGCTTATTTGCAATGGTAGTGTGATCCTGTAACCTGGCATTCATCTCTTCAGGGCATTGTTCACCTACGAGGGGAACACTAATGATATCCGATTGGCAGAGAAGGGAGGTGAGTGTGGTACACAGGATCTTAGAAAGGCTCCAACATTTAAATGTATTCCGTTTTGAATTGAGTCCGCAATGTTGTCTGAGATCATCACCCTAACTTATGGTGTGCCACTGAATTGCTCTCAAAGCATAGTAAGGCAATTCAAAAGATGAAAGCAAAGGTAGTAAATAATTTGCAGTAGGTGTCTTTTATTGTTTCAATAAGGCTCCTAGGCAAGTGTTTTGTAGAAGATAAGAATCATTTTCATATGTGAAAAGATAGGTAGCAAACAAAGCGTGTATAATGAAGGAAGAATCTTACAACACATATACTGTCAAAAACAGAACATGTTGAAAGGTTCCTAAGGGAGTATTGTCTGCCATGTAGCCTATTGTGTACAAAATGTAAACTTTACACAGTAATGGACAACATTACGATACTGTTGCAGATGGTGGACTGGAGGAGCTGGTGGAGGAACTTAGCAGCGGGAAAATTATGTACGCTTTCTGTCGTGTTCAGGACCCAAACTCTGGCCTGTGCAAATACGTCCTCATCAACTGGGTGAGTGCTGCACTACAATCCTTTTTCTTCTAAAGGTGGCACTCCTGTATTTTGTAATTTAAGTTAAATTATGCTAATGAGTATTTGTGTTTCAGACTGGAGAAGGTGTGAAAGATGCCAGGAAAGGACTATGTGCCAATCATGTCAGCTCCATGGCAAATTTTCTCAAGGTAATTTCATTTGGCATGGTATATACATTTTCTCCACACAGACAACTTGTCTTTGGCTAATGAAGAAAATCCATTAGATGCAACTATTTGTGTGTATACTTGCAACAGACCCTTTTAAGGGCAGAACAAAACACAGAACACAGCTACAGTCAATGCTTGAGCCTTTACAGCGCTGAAGACCGTTTGCCTATCAGAGCTATGGTTTTTCTTTCTGCCACGGATTGGTGTGCATGTTGCAGGCCATTTTAAACTACTTGTGAACCGCAATTGTTTAGCTAGCTGAGAGAGAGAGAGAGATCTAATTTAGAATGCTTTAACTGTGTGTCGTGCACAATTGTTAAACTTCAAGAACATTGATGAGGGAGTGGGCCTACTGAAACATTAATAGCTGTAAGTTAGTGACTTTTGTGTTTTTGGTAAAAATGATATAAAAATATTCTGAGTGAGTGTGTTTCCGTCAATTAATTATTTTAGTCGATTGACAGCCCTAGTTTGAGTTAAGCAGCAGTTCGTTGCTGCTTCGGGTGAAGTGGTTTCTGAATCAACTCTTGAAGTAGTCTCAGTTATCAGTTATCGTGAAAGTCACCCTGCTAACTGCATGTCAACAAATCCTATGGGTGGTGGCTCAGTCAGATATCAAATATTTATCCTATGGACAGCCCTTTCATGGCCTTATCTGGAATGTGTTATTTGTAGCTAAAATGTCTGCTGTAATTCCAGGGCGCCCATGTAACAATAAATGCCCGTGCAGAGGAGGATGTGGAACCTGAGGCTATTATGCAAAAGGTGGGCAAGGCCTCAGGGGCCAACTATAGCTTCCACAAAGAGTCCAACAAGTTCCGAGACTCTGGTCCCCAGGGACCTGTGGTATGTACCAAATACAGCATCTTATACTTTTTAGAGATAAACATTTTAGTTGTGCATTATGAGTTTGTTTCATCGTATTATCAGCATCTGTACATACGTTATGTTGGCAAGTTGTACAGTGAGGCAATTTGTGTTGTGGTCAGATAATATCCTCTTATATAGCTAATTTGTTTCAGTAATAACTTGTCTGCCTGTGGACATTTTGGTTAGATTTATTGCACGAGGATGCGGAGGAGTTTTTCTGTTTGAGTTAGTTTCCTATGTGTTGGATGTTGTGATGGTGCAGCTGGTTGTTTACAATGACTCATCTGCAGTAGAATCCAGTGGCTTAGTTGAGGCTCATGATTGCTGTCCAGGGCTGGAACCAGAGAAGCACCATAATAAACCAACATGTTGCATCAGTACTGGGTAGGGCTTGGTGTCCAGGAATGACAACTTGTTTGGAACATAGGAGATTTTTGTTGTTTGCTAACACATTTTGTTATGACAGGGCTCTGTGTATCAGAAGACCAACGCTATGTCTGAAATCAAACGCACCAATAAAGACAACTTCTGGGCACAGGCAGAGGTAAGCCTGCTCCAACACCTTTCTCTCACTACAGGGACTCACTGATACTCACGATACTGGTTAGATTTGCTTGAGCACAACTCAGCATGTTCTGGTGGCATGTGGGCGTTATGACACATTTTACAGTACCTTAACCTTGTGCTCATGGCCCGTATGTCTCTCAGAAAGATGAGGAGAAGCGGCGACAGGAGGAGCGCTGCAAGGCAAACGAGGAGCGCCAGAAGCTGGAGAAAGACAGGAAGGATCGAGAGGCCAAGGAGGCAACTCTCAGAGAGAACAGAGACAAGGAGAGGGCCTCTATGATCGACCAGCAGAAGTGAGTAAAACTGTGGTTAGTTCACTTAGCTGGAGGTGGTTATCTAGCTGACCTTATTGACAGCCAGGTTTGTATTAAGTCTACTTCTCCCTTTTTAAAAACCATTTGTTTACCAGGAAGTACCAGCAGCAGCAGGAAGCTGAAAGCAGAGAAGATGAGAAACAACAATGGGTGAGTTCTCTGCTGGCTCACAGCAGGACTGGCCTGCAGTCTGAGGAGAATAAATTAAAATCAGTTCTGTTATGTTTAACTGGTAGTTCATCCTCATGTGGTAGGTAGTAGATCAGTCTGTGCAACATGCACTCCACCTAAATTATGTTTTTAAAGCACAAATGTAGGACATGATGAGAATAGCACAAGAACAAACTACGGAACTGTTGGGTGTAGCCACTAGGGTTGCACATTTTGGGTAATATTCAGAGGTGGAAACTTTAAGTGGGAATTATCGGGAATATATGGGAATTAATGGAAATATATGCAAATTAATATTAATACCATTTAAATGTAGATGTTTTTTTGCATTGGATATATTTACCATATCATATGGAGACAGAAACATAAACCTTTTACCTTATCATAAGTAGACATAATTGCAAATTATTAAATCCTTCTAATATAAAAACAGATTTAGTTATGAATTTAACTTTAATTAAATGAGTTGACTCTTCACATGGGATGACTTCACTGAACAACAAAAGAAAGGGAATAATGAATGATCCCCAATGATCCATCGCATCTCCCAAAAACATTTTCAACATAAATCTGTAAAATGATAGTCTAGAAACTAAAGCTTTGGTTGTCTTCCTCTCAGGCTTCCATGTCTTCTCCCTGGACCTCCTCAATGTAAACCTCTTGAACATCAGACTCTGAGGCTGTCACTTTCCAACCTTGTTGAGGATGGCTCGTTGTCGGGCTCAAAATGCCTCAAATGTGCCCAGATGGCCTGTTGCGTGCTTTGGTGTGTGTGTTCCCAAACAAGGACCAGTTGCGCTCTTAGGTGGCTGATGTTGGTGGGATTTGGAGGATGGAGGCAATAGAGGAAAGAGCCTCAGATCCACAAAGTCCCTTCCACCAGGTGGCTGATGAGATATGTTGGCACGACTGCCATCTTGCATCTCCATCCCAAAGCCCTTGCTTGGAAGTGTACTTCGCCAGACTGCCAAGAACCTTGCCCTCATCCAGGCCAAGGTGGCGAGACACGGTAGTGATGACCAGACAGGATGCTCTTGCCCGCATGCTTTGTGTCCAACGTGTACGCTGCGGCATGTAGGGTCTTCACTCTTTTTGATGTATTACAGAACTGCAGTTTCCTCTGCTTGGAGCAACAGTGAAGTGGGCAGGGCAGTACGGATTTCTTCTCTTACATCTGCAAGCAGTCTGAACATCAGACAGGATGGCATTGTCTCCCTCAATTTGTGCAATGGCTACTGCTATAGGTTTCAGGAATTTCAGGCTGCTTACCACTCACTCCCAAAATACATCATCCAGGAGGATCCTCTTGATGGTGCTATCCATATCGGCAGACTGATATGGCCATTTCTTGGAGAGACTCCTTCCCCTCCAGGAGACTGTCAAACATGACGACAACACCACCCCAACGGGTGTTGCTGGGCAGCTTCAATGTGATGCTCTTATTCTTCTCGCTTTGTTTGGTGAGGTAGATTGCTGCTATAATTTGATGACCCTTCACATACCTAACCATTTTCTTGGCTCTCTTGTAGAGTGTATCCATTGTTTTCAGTGCCATGATGTCCTTGAGGAGCAGATTCAATGCATGAGCAGCATAGCCAATGGGTGTGATGTGAGGGTAGGGCTCCTCCACTTTAGACCAAGCAGCCTTCATGTTCGCAGGATAGTCTGTCACCAGTGCAAATACCTTCTGTGGTCCAAGGTCATTGATGACTGCCCTCAGCTCATCTGCAATGTAGAGACCGGTGTGTCTGTTGTCCCTTGTGTCTGTGCTCTTGTAGAATACTGGTTGAAGGGTGGAGATGATGTAGTTAATTATTCCTTGCCCACGAACATTCGACCACCCATCAGAGATGATTGCAATACAGTCTGCTTTCTCTATGATTTGCTTGACCTTCACTTGAACTCTGTTGAACTCTGCATCCAGCAAATGAGTAGATAAAGCATGTCTGGTTGGAGGGGTGTATGCTGGGCGAAGAACATTCAGAAATCTCTTCCAATACACATTGCCTGTGAGCATTAGAGGTGAACCAGTTGCATACACAGCTCGAGCAAGACATTCATCTGCATTTCTCTTACTACGTTCCTCCATTGAGTCAAAAAAACTTCTGATTCCTGGAGGACCATGAGCTGTTGCTATCAATACGGTGTCTGATTCATCATTTTCACCTCAAATAGAAGTAGAGGGACTTTTGTTGTGAGCGCTGAGGGAACTTTATGCACTTGTCCAGGTGATTCTGATCTTTGTTGCATTCTTCACATATGATTTGGCACAGTATTTGCAAAGGTACACAGCTTTTCCTTCTACATTCGCTGCAGTGAAATGTCTCCACACATCAGATAGTGCCCGTGGCATTTTCCTGTAAAGATTAGAAAGAAATGACAAAAAAATATAAAAAAATATAATTCCATGTACAGATAAATAGTTAAGCAGTTAGATTAAACAACTCCTTTGTAAGATAAATGTTTTAAAATGAAACATATATGGAAACAGGTGAATTAATACTCCTTAGTTAACAGGCTCAAGCAAGCTAAAACCCACATGGTAGCAAAAACTAACTAGCAGACATTATTTAAACACACTTTCCTGTAGGCTACTATTTACGAGTTAGCAAAAATCATGTATGTCATATAAAATATATTCAAATCAAAATGTATTTGTCATGTGCGCCGAAATACAACAGTTGTAGACCTTACAGTGAAATGCTTACTTACAAGCCCTTACCAACAGTGCAGTTTCACCCCACCCAGTATTGTAATAAAAACTTACCAGAAAGCATGTAGTCCTTGGCTCAGACAGTGTGTTAGTGTGGGCTTAATAGTATCTCATTAGTGTACAAGACCTTGAGAATCAGCTGTAGATGTGATGGAAGAGTGCACTGCACATGTGATGGAAGAATTCACTGTGCATGCAGAGTGTTGCAATTCCATTGAATTGGGGATAGTTGAACCAAAAATATGCCCCAAGACCTAGATTTGCCTTCTGTATCCAACAAAAACTGTTTATAAGCTAACTTTTTTTGATGAATGTAAGAAAAATTCCAGGGCTTAACTTCACATGGAAAATTTCCAGGAAAATTCTGGAAATGTACCGGAAGGTTTCTGACCCTTTGCAACCCTAGTAGCCATGTAGGTAGTGTTAAATTATGTGTGGTGCATCATCATCAGGAGGAGCAGGAGAAGGACTTCCAGGCAATTCAGAAGAAAGGGATGAAGCGTGGTGAATCTGTGGAGAAAGCCAATGTGAGTTAAATGTGGCCCCATGTAGCTTTAAGTGATTGTCCAAATACTCCCTACCCTGTGACTCAGAACTCTGCTTCCCTTTTTAAATTACTCAATCAAATATGTTCTTTGCTTGAATCTAAACCCTCCACAGCTTCACTTCACACATTTTCCTGTCTGTACATTCTTTGTTTCTCTTACATTTTCTTTAGGCATAATTAAGAATTTGTACACATTTATTCATACTGTAGATCAGGGGTAAGCAACTATATTCAGCCGTGGGTTGATTTTTGTTTGAGCGAATGGTTGGGGGAGGGGGACGGAAAATAATTTGTATAAGAATTTGTACACTGCAAATTGACCACAACTAAGACCAACAAGATTGTATTTGAAATTAACATTGAGACACGATCACTAGATACAGCTTTCCATTAGATATTGGAGCATTGCTACGGGGACTTAGTGAGGTCAGGCTCCTATGCTTTATACACCTGTCAGCAAGGGGTGTGGCTGAAATAGCCTCATCCTCTTTTTTGAAGGGGTGTCGACAGACTTTTGTATGTGTATGTTTCTTTTTGTGTGTGTTGGAATACAGATTTCCTAAATTTAAGTAATATTTGGCTGAGAAGTTCTTACCAAGAAACATTTTCATAAATGTTCGAGGTAGAAATTAGTTGGAGGACTGATTTAATTTAGAAGCAGGGAGTGATTTAATTTAGCTCACTTTAATCCATTGTACCAGGACTGACGTTTCAAGGTCAAGATGACGTCTTCTACAGAGTTACCTGACCATTGCACTTAGCTCCTATTTATAGCCTAGTGGCTCATTGAGACAACAATGTAAGAAAATAATGAAGCTTTGTATTCTTTACCTGTTCTCAGGTGGGAAACGTTTTATTATTGGCTGACCAATACTAATGTTTTTTTACCGCCTGAGAACAGGGAAAGAATACAAAATCCAAAGCGTCATTAATTGTAGCATCACAAATATTATATACATGCTCAAATGCATCTGGTGCTCCTTATATTGGTAACATTATACCAGCATTAAAACGCTGCATTGCAGAGCATAAGGCTGACTGAGTTTGACACCCCTGGGCTAAACAATTATTTTTCACTGTCCTCGTTTCTATAATGTTGTTGCCTTGATCTTTTTTGGGGGGGGTTTTGTGTCTCTGGATTCACAGACACCCAAATATCACCTATGTATATTTTGACATGGCCTATTTATTAACGAGACACACTTTTTCTCTTATTGTTAGTATTATTTTGTGATAGAATTTGCCATTGACATATTATAGAACTGTTTTGTCTCAATGAGCCAGTAGGCTATAAATAGGAGCTAAGTGCAATGGTCAGGTCACTCTTAAGGAAGATGTCAGTCGAAATGTCAGTTCACATCTTGTACGATGGATTTAAAGTGAGAAAAGAAAAGCATCGATTTATTTTTGGTTTTTTTGTGCGCAAACTCATTTCTACCTCAAATTAGTCCTTTTGGAAGTTTTTATTGGTAAGAATGTCTCATGATTTTTGTCATTGTTGAGCACTCCTCCTTTCCTTTATTTGCTGAAGCACGAAGGCCCACCTGAACTAATTTTTGGCTTAATTCCTTCCTTTTTTCAAAATTTTCACTGAAAATCACATGCGGGCAGGGTTTTGCCAATCCCTGCTGTAGATTATTTTGGAGATTGTGCCCTTTGCTTATCAGCAGTGTATTTCACTGGGGGGAGTTCTGTAGCTATACAGGAGCCAGTGTGCATGTCTGACTCACACTGTGTTTCAGGAGGCAGCCTCTCTGATCTCCCAGCGCTCTATGAACCCCAGAGAGATGTTCAAGCAGAGAGAGAAGGGCATGGCCCCCATCACTGCAGACACTGACACCCCTGCTGCTACCGCCAGCCCTCAGCCAGGTAGTCCACCAATTCAATACAACTGTTTGCTATTGATATGCCAAGTGTAGTTCCTAATGAGGATAAGATTACAGATTATTCTGTAATATGTTTCTGCCATGGGTGTTTCATAACTGGGCTTGCTGGCCGTCTGTCAGGTGTGGTTGAGATCAGTGGATTGTCTGGGCCTTGTTGAAACATGCAGGAGGAGATTCTCATTGCATTACTCTGCCTTCATCAGCTTTAACTCATTGTCAGACAAACTGTCTCATATTACATCTTGTCTCTAGACCACGTCTGCTTTGTGTTGTCTGCTCTGCTGGGTAACCCCTCCGGCCAACATGTCTTTCTGTCTGTCTGCTCTGGGGTGTGTTTCTCAGGGCGTTTGCAAAGCCCTTTTCTCTCTAAGCAACCATGTGAGCCTGAGCCGTCCCGCTCGCCCCTGCGCCAAGCCTCCCCACTGCCTGCAGGCTCTGCCTCTCCTATCCCTGCTGCAGGTCTGAGCGCACTCATACCACTTACACAAACTCACCCTTTCCATCTCACACACACACACACACACACACACAGAAATACTTCACACGTGGGTGACTGCGTGACATACAATTGCTATGTTTGTTTTTCGGTCAAATCTCTACCTGATGCTATTCCCTTTCAATCAATCAGTCCAAATGATTTACCTAAAGCTACTTAATTTCCTCTTGTTACTGCAATTTAACGTCACCCTCAGGCTCATGCCTGTTATTAGATCATTGTACATCATCATTAAATCACTGTACGTCATCATGGCCATCATTAAATCACTGTAATCATCAATCTCATCCAGTGAGCTTGTATTTTCCCATGACAATTCAGATGGTTTGGTATATATTCCAACTAGCTCTCAGTCTCACGTCAGAATTAGATGTTAGATCCATGTTTCTCAAAAGAGTTTAAGTTCAGGCATTAACTCTGAATGGTTAAGGTTTGGGATAGGCTTAAAACAAAATCTCAAAAACAACTTTCTATCGCTGGATTCGAACATGCAACCTTTGGAATCAGAGGCAGATGCCTAGTCAGATGCACCCTAGCAAAACCGAAACCTACTTGAAGGTAACAGCACCTAGTGGCCGGTTTCCACGTCATCTCCCGACCTCCTCAGCCATGTATGAGTGCATGCGTTAGTATGTGTGCACATTTGTGACCCTCTGTATGTATCTGTGCTTGTATATCATGTGTGTGTATGTCGTAATAAGAACCCAGTGTGGATGAGCCCGTTGTGGATGAGCCATCCCAGTCTGAGTGCTTGGATGAGCAAGATGCAAACCCTGTTCAGGATGCAGTCCCTGAGGAACAGTGGCAAGATGAAGGTGGGCCCTACTCCACATGCACCTCAATCTTTCATCAGTGTATCATCATGATTTCTCTGGACACATTTCTAAGTTACTTTGTACTCTGGACACCTGCTGCTGCTGCCACCTGTTGGTAGAGAGAGGTAGACTTTTCAAAAAATACAATTGACTTTTTCCCCTTTTCAGTGAAGGCACCAGGACCTCCCACCCAGCACAACCATGCCACAGAGCCAGCTCAAAACAACCTCTTTGAGGAGCCTCCACAGGTGAATATTTGTGAGCAGTGAGAATCATTCAGCAAGGCTGAGGATTTAGTTACAAACAGCGATAACATACGTTGGTGATCTGAATATACCTTCTCATTATTGAAATACCATTCTAGTCAAAATAAGCATTTTGCACTCAAAGAGCATTCTCAGATGTCAGCACCCCTTGTTGTTCCCTCAGGTGGAAGAGAACACATATGAGGCAGAGGAGAAGACAGACCGAGGTGTCTGTGCCAGGGCTCTATACGACTATCAGGCTGGTAAGCATTGTCACAGCTGACACTCCCCTGAACTGTTTCTCTATGTGAAAAATGTGTAACCGTGACGTTTTGCCCCTATATGGAGAATCAATGTGGGTGGAACTGCTAGATGGAAACTGTAAGTCTGTGAGGGAATAGACACCTTCAGATAATACCACAACGGATATCTGAATGGACATGGTGATCTGAGGTATTGCTCCTCTTTTCATTCCACAGCTGATGACACAGAGATCTCCTTCGATCCCGATGACATCATCACTGGCATCGAGATGATTGACGAGGGCTGGTGGCGGGGCTACAGCCCAGATGGGCATTTTGGAATGTTCCCAGCCAATTACGTAGAGGTTTTCTAAGTTCATACCTCGCCCACTCACTAGATCAGCATATTTGAGGCAAAGGAGAAAAGATCCCCCGAAACCCCCCCCCCCCCCCTCAGTTGTAACTCAACTGAACCATATCTGCCACATTATGGACCAAAGTATGAACAATAACCATGGGACGAGGGGGTGCTCAAATCAATCCTTGTTGAAGAAAGCAATTCCATTATGTTGTTGATGTTGTGAGCCGTTAGATGGCATAGTTTAGGTTTTGGTGAAAACCCATATATTGGCCAACCCCAAACTGAATCACTCACCTTTTTAATGTGTTGCAGTAAATTGTCAGGCTTTGATGTTTCAATTCAAGATTCCATTGTGAACATTGATAGTACTTGTAGATCACATTCCTGAATTCAGTTTTGTTCCAGGCTATTTGTAGCATTTGCTCCTGTCGGGTTCAGGATAATAACATTTCATAGCTCACATAATGGTACCAACTATGAATGTTTTTTTTTTAATAGAGTATTTCTTTGTCAGAAATTAGTTTTGCTTGAAAGGAATCCTGTGTGAATTTCAAACCATAGTTTGGTATTGCAGTTGAATTGAATATTAGAAAACCAAAAGGTTATATATTTGCTATGCTCTCTGGGTGGCTGAACTCAAGGGAAAAACGGGTGAAAATAATGTCACAATCATATTCTCCTTGTGAAATCCTTTGTTGTTTTTTAAATGTATAATGTTATGCTAAAGAGCTCGTCCCCATACTCTCCCTGCTCTCATCAGCCCTTGGAGAATTTTAATGACTGACTATTTCAGGGACCAGTTACAAATAACAAAGCATAAGTCGTATTTCCATGTTGTTGCTGTCTTGTCATAATCTGTGTCCTGGGTACTACTCGTCTCTGCTTAACCAGTCTTTCACAGCCAGGTCCAGATTCCATAAAAATACAGGTCTGTGATTGGCTTAACTTAGCAGGCTTAAGAGAGCCTTGATCAGATGCTGTTGTCATGCGACAGTGCCAAAGGAGGGTAACGGAGTGGCGTGATGAAAAGTGCTTTCTCTCTGTGCGGAAACTACATAACCATTAAGCTATGCAACATCACTGCTTTTTAACTTATAATGAAATGATTGTGAAATAAAAAGTTTGAAACATTGTCACTTTAATTAATGGTAAAGGAATTTAAGAATGATTTAAAAACGGTCAGGGGCATTTCAAGGTGTGTGATGTATCCATTGTCCATGTTTTTCAAGAGTATATTGTAATGCAAATATGTTCGTCATAATAAAAGAGTTAAATGTGTGCCTGTCTTATATCTTTTGTAAATGTTGGTGGCGGCAGTAAGTTGATTTGAACATACAAGGGCGGTATTTGCTAGCTGAAACAGTTGTGTACGGTGGCATATTGATTGTTCTGAAATCTGTTTGGAGTGAAAGCATTGGACTTTCAAAGAGCAGTAACTGTTTGATATTGTTGGCACAGTTAGGTGTTTAACTTTGTCTCATATGGTGCATTTGGAAAATATTCCGGACGCTTCGCTTTTTCCACATTTTGTTGCGTTACAGCCTTATTCTAAAATTGATTAAATTATCTTTATCCTCATCAATCTATACACAATACCCCATAATGCCAAAGCAAAAACTGTTTTTTAGACATTTTTGGAAAAAATCACATTTACATAAGTATTCAGACCCTCAACTCAGTACTTTGTTGAAGCACCTTTGGCAGCGATTACAGCCTTGAGTCTTCTTGGGTATGACGCTACAAAATTGGTACATCTGTTTTTGGGGAGTTTCTCCCATTCTTCTCTGCAGATCCTCTCAAGCTCTGTCAGGTTGGATGGGAAGCGTCGCTGCACAGCTATTTTCAGGTCTCTTCAGAGATGTTTGATCTGGTTCAAGTCCGGGCTTTGGCTGGGCCACTCATTGACATCCAGAGACTGGTCCCGAAGCCAGCTTAGGGTCGTTGTCTGAGGTCCTGAGCAGATTTTCATCAAGGATCTCTCTACTTTGCTCCGCTCCTCTTTCCCTCAATCCTGACCAGTCTCCGCTGCCAGCACCATGCTTCACAATAGGGATGGTGCCAGGTTTCCTCCCAGATGTGACGCTTGGCATTCAGGCCAAAGAGTTCAATGTTGGTTTCATCAGACCAGAGAATCTTGTTTCTCATGGTCTGAGAGTCCTTTAGGTGACTTTTGGCAAACTCCAAGCGGGCTGTCGTGCCTTTTACTAAGGTGTGGCTTCCGTCTGATTGGTGGAGTACTGCAGAGATAGTTGTTGTTCTGGAAGGTTTTCCCATCTCCACAGAGGAGCTCTGTCAGTGACCATCAGTCAGGCCACTGTGTTATTTTGGACCTTCAATGCTTCAGCGCATTTTTTGGTACCCTTCCCCAGATCTGTGCCTCGACACAATCCTGCCTTGGAGCTCTACGGTCAATTCCGTCAACCTTATGGCTTTGTTTTTGCACTGACATGAACTGTCGACTGTGGGACCTTGTATAGACAGGTGTGCGTCTTTCCAAATGATGCCCAATCAAATGAATTTACCACAGGTGGACTCCAATTTGTAGAAACATCTAAAGGCTGATTCATGGAAAGGGGATTTACCTGAGCTCAAATTCGAGTCTTAAAGCAAAGGGTTTGAGTAGTTATGTAAATAAGGTATTTTTCTATCCATTTGCAAAAAAAAAAAAAACGTTAGCTTTTTTAAATCCCTTTTTAGAATAAGGCTGTAACGTAACAAAGTGGAAAAAGTGAAGGGGTCTGAATACTTTCCAAATGCACTGTACATAAACCTCAGCTGTGATATGTTCTATAAGCAGTTTCCTGGAATGAGAGCATAAAGGTAACGGCCGGGGATTTTTATTGTTATTGCCTTTGTTTCAGTTTCACAAGAACAGCAAGATTTAACATTTCCCCCATCCTGTAAGATACGATCTCACTTAATTTTCCCTCAACTGAAAAAAAAACATGGCTAAAAGACTCCCGTAGTCCCCTTTAAAAAGTAATTAATTGTATTACTGAAAATGGTTGAAACAAGAAACCCAAAGTCACAAACAAAGAAAAAGAAAATATGTAGGCCTATAGTGGTTTTCTATTGGTAGAATACAAAGTGTGGCTAGAAAGGCCCTTAGATGATACGTTCCCAGGATTGTGACTCAAACCTGTTCTGATTGGAATGACAACATTTCTTCTGAACTGGTTCAGTTTACAGTCTGCTGACCTCATCACAACCCCCTATGTCACTGGAAGACTGAGATGAATAGCAGGGGTTTTTCATTATATCGCATTTCTCGTGTATTCTCAATGCTCAGTTTAACTTGGTATTAACTTGAATAGGTGCCATGAATTATAGATCTTTGATATTTACATATACAGTGGGGAGAACAAGTATTTGATACACTGCCGATTTTGCAGGTTTTCCTACTTACAAAGCATGTAGAGGTCTGTAATTTTTATCATAGGTACACTTCAACTGTGAAAATCCAGAAAATCACATTGTATGATTTATAAATAATTAATTTGCATTTTATTGCTTGACATAAGTATTTGATCACCTACCAACCAGTAAGAATTCCGGCTCTCACAGACGGGTTAGTTTTTCTTTAAGAAGCCCTCCGGTTCTTCACTCATTACCTGTATTAACTGCACCTGTTTGAACTCGTTACCTGTATAAAAGACACCTGTCCACACACTCAATCAAACAGACTCCAACCTCTCCACAATGGCCAAGACCAGAGAGCTGTGTAAGGACATCAGGGATAAAATTGTAGACCTGCACAAGGCTGGGATGGGCTACAGGACAATAGGCAAGCAGCTTGGTGAATGAAAATGGAAGAAGTTCAAGATGACGGTCAATCTCCCTTGGTCTGGGGCACCATGCAAGATCTCACCTCGTGGGGCATCAATGATCATGAGGAAGATGAGGGATCAGCCCAGAACTACACGGCAGGACCTGGTCAATGACCTGAAGAGAGCTGGGACCACAGTCTCAAAGAAAACCATTAGTAACACACTACGCCGTCATGGATTAAAATCCTGCAGCGCACGCAAGGTCCCCCTGCTCAAGCCAGGCCCGTCTGAAGTTTGCCAATGACCATCTGGATGATCCAGAGGAGGAATGGGAGAAGGTTATGTGGTCTGATGAGACAAAAATAGAGCTTTTTGGTCTAAACTCCACTCGCCGTGTTTGGAGGAAGACGAAGGATGAGTACAACCCCAAGAACACCATCCCAACCGTGAAGCATGGAGGTGGAAACATCCTTCTTTGGGGATGCTTTTCTGCAAAGGGGACAGGACGACTGCACCGTATTGAGGGGAGGATGGATGGGGCCATGTATCGCGAGATCTTGGCCAACAACCTCCTTCCCTCAGTAAGAGCATTGAAGATGGGTCGTGGCTGGGTCTTCCAGCATGACAACGACCCGAAACACACAGCCAGGGCAACTAAGGAGTGGCTCCGTAAGAAGCATCTCAAGGTCCTGGAGTGGCCTAGCCAGTCTCCAGACCTGAACCCAATAGAAAATCTTTGGAGGGAGCTGAAAGTCCGTATTGCCCAGCGACAGCCCCGAAACCTGAAGGATCTGGAGAAGGTCTGTATGGAGGAGTGGGCCAAAATCCCTGCTGCAGTGTGTGCAAACCTGGTCAAGAACTACAGGAAACGTATGATCTCTGTAATTGCAAACAAAGGTTTCTGTACCAAATATTAAGTTCTGCTTTTCTGATGTATCAAATAATTATGTCATGCAATAAAATGCAAATTAATTACTTAAAAATCATACAATGTGATTTTCTGGATTTTTGTTTTAGATTCCGTCACTCACAGTTGAAGAGTACCTATGATACAAATTACAGACTTCTACATGCTTTGTAAGTGGGAAAACCTGCAAAATCGGCAGTGTATCAAATACTTGTTCTCCCCACTGTACCTATTTGAATTACAATTCCAGAAGTTTCCAATTTCAGGGATAGATTGACAAATACAATAATGTATGTATATGTTTTGTAAGAAACAGTTAATCTGGTGGTTTGTAGAATCATTTTGCAATCTGTAAAGATTCACTATGACTGTGTGAACAGAACCCTCCTGGGAGGTCCAAAACAATGAACAAAAATATAAACGCAACATGTTAAATTTTGGTTCCATGAGATGAATATAAGATCCCAGACATTTTCCATATGCACAATAAGCTTATTTCTCTCAAATTGTGTGCACAAATTTGTTTACGTCCCTGTTAGTGAGCATTTCTCCTTTGCCAAGATAATCCATCCACCTGACGGGTGTGGCATATCAAGAAGGTGATTAAACAGCATGATCATTATACAGGTTCACATTGTGCTGGGGACAATAAAAGGCCCCTCTAAAATGTGCAGTTTTGTCACAGATGTCTCAAGTTTTGAGGGAGCATGCACTTGGCATGCTGACTGCAGGAATGTCCGTCAGAGCTGTTGCCAGATAATTACAGTATATGTTAACTTCTCTACAATATACCGCCTCCAACGTCGTTTGAGAATATTTGGCAGTTCGTCCAATCGGCCTCACAACCGCAGACCACATGTATGGTGTGGTTTGGGCTAGCGGTTTGCTGATATCAATGTTGTGAACAGAGTGCCCCATGGTGGCGGTGGGTTTATGGTATGGGCAGGCAAAAGCTATGGACAACGAACACAATTGCATTTTATCGATGGCAATTTTAATGCACAGAGATACCGTGATGAGATCCTGAGGCACATTGTTGTGTCATTCATCCGCCGCCATCACCTCTTGTTTCAGCGTGATAATGCACGGCCCCATGTCACAAAGATCTGTACACAATTCCTGGAAGCTGAAAATGCCCCAGTTCTTCCATGGCCTGCATACTCACCAGACATGTCACCCATTGAGCATGTTTGGGATACTCTGGATTGACGTGTACGACAGCGTGTTCCAGTTCCTGACAATATCCAGCAACTTCATACAGCCATTGAAGAGGAGTGGGACAACATTCCACAGGCCACAATCAACAGCCTGGTCAACTCTATGCTAAGGAAATGTGTCACGCTGCATGAGGAAAATGATGGTCACACCAGATACTTTCTGATCCACACCCCTACCTTTTTTTAAAGGTATCTGTGACGAACAGATGCATATAAGTATTCCCGGTAATGTGAAATCCATAGATTAGGGCCTGATGATTGTATTTCATTTGACTGATTTCCTTGTATGAACTGTAACTCAGTAAAATCTTAGAAATTGTTGCATGTTGGTTTATATTTTTGTTAATTATATATTCCTGATCTAACAAACACTTTACATCAAGCTAAAAGTGCATGTTTTCATCAGCTTAATACAAGTAAATTGTGAATTCAGGGGTTGATCACAATCTGAGTCAAATCAAATATTTAATCAACTCATATCAATATCACAATTGTGCGAACCAAGAAGAACAGTAATATAGTTATGACCTGTTTTTAACCGATGGATGTGACAAAAACTGTAAATTCTGTGAAATTTCTCAGCACCAGCCCAAGTTATTAGTATATAAAATGGATGAATCAATGTAGTTGAATTCCACCCATCCTTATTTCAAAAAGCAGTGAAACGGGTGTTTTGTCAAAAAAAAAACTCCCTGTGAGATCCGGCCAGCCAACTGATAGTTCTGTTATTTTGACATTTAAAGGTTAAACATATATCTAAATGTCATACTCTATCTTCAACAAGTGGAAGAACCTCTGCATTTCACTGACTTTTGAAACTTCTAAAGCAACGCTGGATAAAATAGTATGCTGCACCAATATTGACAGTTGCATTTGATTTGATAGGTTTTTGTTAAATACCTCCTCATTTTCCAAATTCAAAGTGTATGTATAGATTATGATTGGCCAAATCATTCCCATGGATGAAATTCACATTTCAGTGTGGTTTTGTTGAAAAGATCAGAAAGTCAGATAATCATATCACTATCCATACAAAATGTTTATATTGCTGTTACTTCAACTTGTGCACTTATATAATAATAAAATATATCATTTATTTTTGTTTTTACATCTGTGTAGCCTAGTGAACTCATTACAAATTGCCTCAGGCAATCCTTTTGAGAAACGCTACATGAGAGTAAACGATTATTAAAACTGCTTCAATGTGCCAGTGAGACTACTATTGGGTGTTGAGAGCTGCAACTCTCAGAGTCAAAAACTCCAACTCCCAGACGCACTTGCTGTAATGGAGGCATGACCAACCAATAATAATCCATCGAAAACGTCTTATTTCTAGGTGCGCTAAGTTATAGAAGCTTCTTCAGTAAAGTGGTGCTGAAACAAAGTAAACAAATCTTCAAGTCGCGAGTCAAATGATTATTTAGCAAATGGGTAAGTTGTTTTTCTTAACAGTTTGGAAATGTATTAATCCCGTTAAGCACCATCAGCTTTTATTATTACAGCTGGAGAAGAATCAACATGTTTTGTCAAAAGCACACACTTAGTTATAATGATGGCGTAGGCTGCAAATTGTGGCACTGCTTAATAATGCATTTCAACGATAGCAGTTAGACAACAGCCTATTGTTTTTTATAACGTCGATCACACGTTTACGTTTTCATTATACGAAAGGACTTTTATGGGAAGTTGTGAAATGGCACTTACATTGGGTAGGCTATTGTTATTAATGCATGATGCAAATGAACTGACAGAACGTGTTTGACAGAGGCATATAAAAACATACATGTACATAAATACATTTCATTGTTTTCTATGCAAAGGGTAATATTCTTAAAATGTTATAATTTGTATTGTAAATAACCGTTATAAACTTTAAAAAATATATTGAGTTTGTCACAAAGCAGAAACACTTACGTAATTCAAGCCAATGTAGAAATATAAGGAGCATTCCTAATTAGTAGCTTGGATAAAGTAACTAATAAAATTACTGATGGGCTGATAACACTGTAACACTGGTCAATTGCTATTTATTAAGACTTAAAGCTGGAATCCTTAGTTTCTTCATCCACCTTTGGACTTAATGATATACACTGGGGGCCAAAGGTTTGGAATATTACTCATTCAAGGGTTTTTCTTTATTTGCACTATTTTTTACATTATAGAATAAAAGTGAAGACATCAAAACTATGACATAAACCATATGGAATCATCTAGTAACCAAAAAAGTGTTAAACAAATCAAAATATATTTTATATTTGAGATTCTTCAAATAGCCACCTTTGCCTTGATGACAGCTTTGCACACTCTTGGCATTCTCTCAACCAGCTTCACCTGGAATGCTTTTCCATCAGTCTTAAAGGAGTTCCCACATATGCTGAGCACTTGCTGGCTGCTTTTCCTTCACTGTGGTCTGACTCATCCCAAACCATCTAAAATTGGTTGAGGTTGGAACCAAAAATCTCAAATTTGGACTCCAGACCAATGGACAAATTTCCACCGGTTTAATGTATATTGCTCGTGTTTCTTGGCCCAAGCAAGTCTCTTCTTATTATTAGTATCCTTTAGTATTCACACAGTCTCCCCTGAACAGTTGATATTGAGATGTGTCTGTTACTTGAACTCTGTGAAGCATTTATTTGGGCTGCAATCTGAGGCTGGTAACTCTAATGAACTTATCCTCTGCAGCAGAGGTATTTCTGGGTCTTCCATTCCTGTGGCGGTCCTCATGAAGCTGGTTGAGAGAATGCAATGAGTGTGCAAAGCTGTCATCAAGGCAAAGGGTGGCTACTTTGAAGAATCTCAAATATAAAATATATTTTGATTTGTTTAACACTTTTTTGGTTACTACATGATTCCATATGTGTTATGTCATAGTTTTGATGTCTTCACTTTTATTTTACAATGTAAAAAATGCAAATAAAGAAAAACCCTTGAATGAGTAATATTCCAAACTTTTGGCGCCCAGTGAATACCCATTGATTCTTGAAGAATATAACTTCTAAATTACTCATGAGCTTAATTCAACTGTTGTACCACAATCAGAATCAGAACCCAAAAGTTTGTTATACTCCGAAGTTCGTAAAAACGATGTAAACACTGTATAGCCTCAAAACATTGTTAAAACTGTATTGTTGATATCATGGATGGTCAGTCCTTGCATCCATAGCTCTGCCTATGAATTTGAGAGTAGCTACATTTCTCCAGGCCTATCCCTCAGCTTTGTACCAAAACGCAGATGGGGTAAAGCTTTGTTATTGTTTCAAATAAGGATTCTAGCTTTAAGCAGGTTAGTATAAACTGTAGATGCATTTGCATGATATATAAATATACTAAGTACTTCAATTTACTGTGTACACAATCACAATTTACTCTGCCACAATTTCACCCCTTTTTCTTCAAAACATGTCCTTTATACATTGACCAATGTACATATTTGAACAGATGAAATAATGAAGTTGAGAGTTTGGGAATATAAGTTTCTATCTGTAAAAAGATTATTCTGAGATAATTTACTTTAAAGTTCTGAATCCTCATTGGTTTGAATGGTGTCAGCAATTTTTGTCTTGTATTATTTTGAACATATCATGAATTTGGGTATTTAGAGTACTATATAGGTAGAGAACATTGAAAAGAACAAGGCTATGTCAACTCAATTTTGACAAAAAATGCAGATAGAACCTTATAGTCCCAAGGTCTCAAAGTTTTATAGAAGGCATGATTCAAGCTGTAAGCCACAGCTCAGGAAATGGCTGATCTCGAAAGAAAATGATATATTGGGTTTGCAGACAAGTGATATCAATGCTGCTCGGTGGGCTATTGGAGAGACTGCTACTCTCTTTGTTTGAGGAAGAGGTTAGAATGTGGGTGTTAAATGACAAATACATTTTACTCTCAGTTGTCATGGATGTCAGAATGTGTGTGTGTGTTGGGGGGGGGGGGGGGGGGGGTAATTTGATTTTCAAAGTATGCAAATTATATACTGAAAGTAAAATTAAACTGCCTTTTACATTACATTTCACATGTTGTAATGCTTTCCTATCAGGCAGGGTACCACATAACTGCGGTTAGACTCTTAAGCAGGAAGTGGTGTTGAACCATGTGGCTTTATATTAAAACTGCATTTTCTTTTGTCGTTACTGGAGTGTGTGTTAGTTTACAGAATATTCAGTGAACGATCACACGTATACTTGTTCTAGCTGCTGGCACAGGACTGGAAATGCAATCATAGGTGAACCAAGGCATCAGCTTTTCACATAGGTAGGGTTTTATTGCATCTTTTTCTGGATCACCTGGCCTGACTGATGATGCATGGGACATACACCATTCTTTGCTTATGGTAAAAAAATGTCCCATATGGAGTGGAGGGTGTGTGCTCTGGCCTAGTTGTGACTGTCTTTTCTCTGTGCCCTGTGGCAGTATTTGATCCTGAAGGGGAGCGAGACACCAGTCAGAGACCAGTCATGGAGGAGGGCAGAGGTGTGGAGGGGACACTGAACCAGGTAAGACAGGACAGGTCGTTTATCACTCATAATGACTCCAGGCAGCTTGAGACACTTTGGTTTCTTTTTCTGCATGAATTTAGAATTTACATCCACATTGGAAAGAGAAAGTTAAATGTTGATGTGCGTCTGCAAGAACACATTATCTTCCAGTATGTTTACATCCTTCATTTCTTGTGTTTAATTTCCCCCTGCTTTCAGTTCTCTATTTCTTCAAACATCAAATTAGCATGTAAAATATTAGACTCCTATAAAGAGATGAATTTTCTCAGAAGAATTGTGTGTTTCTTCTTCATTACATACAGTAAGTTGCAAAAGAACAAAACCACATGTAACTTCAAGTCACATTCTTTACATGTCTCCTCTGATATGTCTGACATCATGTGTGGGCATACAATATAATAACAAAAATATATGTAAAAGGGGAATGAGTTACATTATACAAATTAAAAATTAAATAGAATCTGGCTACATAAAATGTTGGTTTTGTTATTGAGGGGTGTATTTCTATGTTTACCTTTTGCACATGTTAATTGTTGCATACAGTTCTCAAAAAGTCCTCCTCATCATATGAAATAATAATAACCCACCGGGCATGCACTGGTTGAATAAATGTTGTTTCCACATCATTTCAATGAAATTACATTGAACCAAGTGGTAAGTGTCACCATGCAATATCACACATCTGATTGTTTCATCTTATTTCTCAAATCACTAATAGGAGGAAAGTGATTTTTTCATGTTATAGTAAGTGGGTGGTATCTCATAGAGTGAAAGAATATACATTTCCCTCTATCTACACAAACAGAAACTGGAGTTCCACAGTTCTGGTAATTGAAGATGAGAAAATAAAAGTTAGTGCAGAGATGCATCAAATTTCCAAGACTGCTGTGAGATGAAAGCCCAGTGGTTTCTGTGGTGACAAGTGGCCTGTCGATAGCATCAACCCGGCACGCCACCAACAATCATAGTGAGAGTCTTATCGACACATTGACATCAACATTTCCTACGCCCTTTTCCAAAATGTGAATGTGGTGGAAATTTAGAGGCTGTTTACTGACAGTCTTTCACAACGATATTCATGCCTTATTTTAGTGTGTGGTTAACTATGATGAATATTGTATGGTTGGCTTTATGACTCGGACTGCAGTTGTTTCCTGTATGAAACCTATGTTGCATAGAGCTGACTGACATCTCTCTGTTTTGTGGTCCAGCCATGAATACATTTTTTCAATATATTATACAAATAAAATAATTGACTTATCTTCTAATACCACTGCTTACTTTAAAAATGTTTTCATCACATTATTGAGTAGTCATATGCATCACAAATGCATTTTACAGTTCTCAGAAAAATACTATTTCTCCTTTTCTGGTAATGTGTTGCCCTATATGACTAATCCATATTCCAGTCATAAATGCCTTTTCTTTGTTCTTAAGAAAGCAGTGTAAGAAAGTATGTTTCATCTATTTGACTTACAGATTAGATGTGAAGATGGCTGTATGTAACGATTATTTTTATTTAACTAAGAACAAATTCTTATTTACAATGACAGCCTACCGGTGAACAGTGGGTTAACTGACTTTTTCAAGGGCAGAACAACAGATTTTGCCTTGCCAGCTCGGGGATTCAATCCAGCAACCTTTCGTTACTGGCCCAACGACCTAACCACTAGGCTACCTGCCGCCCCAATTATTCTACAACTTTGTAAAGCACTTGTCCTAAAAGGATAACCTACTACTCTAGTGCCGCAGATATCCTAGCGGTTAGAGCTTTGGGCCAGTAACCGAAAGGTCGCTGGTTCGAATACCCGAGCAGACATGGTCAAAAACCTGTCGATGTGTCCTTGAGCAAGGCACTTAACCCTAATTTGCTCCAGGGGCTGACCCTGTTCTTAACTGACTTGCCTAGTTAAATAAAGGTTAAATAAATAAAATACCCAACGTAAGTCATGGAAATCTATCCATAGCAAGAGAGAGCGAGAGAAAGAGCGAGAGAGTTGCAGCTGGTGCTGGAGGAGGGTCATTGATAAAAGATAGGGTGTTGTAGCTGGGAACCGTGTCTATGGGACAGCTGAATAGAGCTGTGAGTCAGTCAGGGCTATCCCAAATAGGGGCCTATATCTTCACTATTACTCACCACTGGGTCCTGCTTCTTGGAACCAGTAACCACAGAGAGGAACCTGATTCAATATGAAACTCTGCTTGACTGTTGCCTACAGTGCAGCATACGTCACAGAAACAAAATGATTTGTATTGGGATATTATATTGACGTACAGTGCATTCGGAAAGTATTCAGACCCCTTCACCTTTTCCACATTTTGTTACGTTACAGCTTTATTTTAAAATTGATTAAAAGAAACAAAATCCTCATAAATCTACACACAATACCACATAATGACAAAGTGAATAAATATATATATATATATACAGTGGGGAGAACAAGTATTTGATACACTGCCGATTTTGCAGGTTTTCCCACTTACAAAGCATGTAGAAGTCTGTAATTTTTATCATAGGTACTCTTCAACTGTGAGTGACGGAATCTAAAACAAAAATCCAGAAAATCACATTGTATGATTTTTTAATAATTAATTTGCATTTTATTGCATGACATAAGTATTTGATACATCAGAAAAGCAGAACTTAATATTTGGTACAGAAACCTTTGTTTGCAATTACAGGGATCATACGTTTCCTGTAGTTCTTGACCAGGTTTGCACACACTGCAGCAGGGATTTTGGCCCACTCCTCCATCCAGATCCTTCAGGTTTCGGGGCTGTCGCTGGGCCATATGGACTTTCAGCTCCCTCCAAAGACTTTCTATTGGGTTCAGGTCTGGAGACTGGCTAGGCCACTCCAGGACCTTGAGATACTTCTTACGGAGCCACTCCTTAGTTGCCCTGGCTGTGTGTTTCGGGTCGTTGTCATGCTGGAAGACCAGCCACGACCCATCTTCAATGCTCTTACTGAGGGAAGGAGGTTGTTGGCCAAGATCTTGCGATACATGGCCCCATCCATCCTCCCCTCAATACGGTGCAGTCATCCTGTCCCCTTTGCAGAAAAGCATCCCCAAAGAATTATGTTTCCACCTCCATGCTTCACGGTTGAGATGGTGTTCTTGGGGTTGTACTCATCCTTCTTCTTCCTCCAAACACGGCGAGTGGAGTTTAGACCAAAAAGCTCTATTTTTGTCTCATCAGACCACATGACCTTCTCCCATTCCTCCTCTGGATCATCCAGATGGTCATTGGCAAACTTCAGACGGGCCTGGACATGCCCTGGCTTGAGCAGGGGGACCTTGAGTGCGCTGCAGGATTTTAATCCATGACGGCGTAGTGTGTTACTAATGGTTTTCTTTGAGACTGTGGTCCCAGCTCTCTTCAGGTCATTGACCAGGTCCTGCCGTGTAGTTCTGGGCTGATCCCTCACCTTCCTCATGATCATTGATGCCCCACGAGGTGAGATCTTGCATGGTGCCCCAGACCGAGGGAGATTGACCGTCATCTTGAACTTCTTCCATTTTTTAATAATTGCACCAACAGTTGTTGCCTTCTCACCAAGCTGCTTGCCTATTGTCCTGTAGCCCATCCCAGCCTTGTGCAGGTCTACAATTTTATCCCTGATGTCCTTACACAGCTCTCTGGTCTTGGCCATTGTGGAGAGGTTGGAGTCTGTTTGATTGAGTGTGTGGACAGGTGTCTTTTATACAGGTAACGAGTTCAAACAGGTGCAGTTAATAAAGGTAATGAGTGGAGAACAGGAGAGCTTCTTAAAGAAAAGCGAACAGGTCTGTGAGAGCCGGAATTCTTACTGGTTGGTAGGTGATCAAATACTTATGTCATGCAATAAAATGCTAATTAATTATTTAAAAATCATACAATGTGATTTTCTGGATTTTTGTTTTAGATTCCATCTCTCACAGTTGAAGTGTACCTATGATAAAAATTGCAGACCTCTACATGCTTTGCAAGTAGGAAAACCTGCAAAATCGGCAGTGTATCAAATACTTGTTCTCCCCACTGTATATATATTTTTGCAAATCTATAAAAAAAATATAACATTTACATAAGTATTCAGACCCTTTGCTATGAGAAAAATTTGAGCTCAGGTGCATCCTGTTTCCATTGATCATCCTTGAGATGTTTATACAACTCGATTGGAGTCCACCTATGGTAAATTCAATTGATTGGATATGATTTGGAAAGGCACACATCTGTCTATATAAGGCCGCACAGTTGACAGTGCATGTCAGGGCAAAAACCAAACCATGAACTCTTTGACTTGAATGCCAAGCGTCACGTCTGCAGGAAACCTGGCACCATCCTTACAGTGAAGCATGGTTGAGGCAGCATCATGCTGTGGGGATGTTTTTCAGTGGAAAGGACTGGGAGACCAGTGAGGATCGAGGAAAAATATGAACGGAGCAAAGTACAGAGCGATCCTTGAGGGAAACCTGCTCCAGAGCGCTCAGGACCTTAGCCTGAGGCGTGGTTCACCTTCCAACAGGACAACGACCCTAAGCACACAGCCAAGACAATGCAGGAGTGTATTTGGGACAAGTCTCTGAATGTCCAGGAGTGGCCCAGCCAGAGCCCGGACTTGAACCCGATCAAACATCTCTGGAGAGACCTGAAAATAGCTGTGCAGCGACACTTCCCATCCAACCTGACAGAGCTTGAGAGGATCTGCAGAGAAGAATGGGAGAAACTCTCCAAATACAGGTGTGCCAAGCTTGTAGCGTCATACCCAAGAAGACTCAAGGCTGTAATCACTGCCAAAGATGCTTCAACAAATTACTGAGTAAAGGGTCTGAATACTTATGTAAATCTGTTATTTCAGTTTTGTATTTTTTATAAATTTGCAAAAATGTCAAACTCTGTTTTCACTTCGTCATTACGGTGTATTGTGTTTAGATTGATGAGGGGAAAAATATATTTCATCAATTTTAGAATAAGGCTGTAATGTGGAAAAAGTCAAGGGGTCTGAATACTTTCCGACTGCACCGTATTTCATTTTCTGCTATTTTTTTATGTAAATTGTAATAAAAAAGATCACACTTCTACACTATCAGTCCATAGCCCTGTGCAAATTCAGCCTGTATGCTTGTGCACAAAACTGATATAATCAGATATTATCCCTTTGAGAATTTTTACTGTTAACAGAAATAATAGTTTTACTTTTCAAATATTTATAGTACAAATTATGATGACACAGTGTTGGCAGTTTTGTGAATATCAGCTTCCTATACTTTGGTAATTTTAGTGTCAGTTTGAAGTGTCTTAGATGCTTCTCATCCCGATGAATGCATTGAATGTAAGGACATTTATCTGTTCAGGGCTGGGGTTAATTTCTGCATGCCTCTACTGTTTCATTTCTCATTTGGTATCCACCGCATTTTGTGACTTTTCCCTTTTCTACTCGTATGTGTTTGCTTACACAACATTTTCACAGAGTAAGCCCCAAGTTCAACATAATAATCAATTCCTGAAATATGCCTCCAGCATACACGACTGCTAGGCTAGGCTAGGCTAGGCTACTCACATTCATGACATTCACTTTCATGTCAGTGTAAAAGAAATTTAGAACAAAGGGCTTGTGAGTAAAGGCTTTGGGGGGGAAAGGGCCCTTTCATTCTGTATAAACAGCTCTTCATATCTTCATATTTGTTATTCAACTAGACATCCTTGTCACCAGGCTGATAATCAGGTCTAGACCGAAAACCCCATGTCTGTTGGTTTCCCTTTATACAGGATGTATGGTTACTTATTGAAAGTGGGGAAGCCAACTCTGTCATGTTCTGAATGTTTCACTTGAAATTCTAGTTGCCCAAGGAAAGACAATGAGACTTTGTTGCAATCATTTAAAAAAAAGTTTCCTATTGTATGATTGGTCTATTTTCTTCTTGCAGTTCTGTTTTGAAGATTTAAATGTTCAGTAATAGTATGCATTATTAGAATTTGAATTAAATCTATCTGGTGGTTTCTACTGTAGAATTCTGCAGCAATGGAGATTTCTGACTCAGCCAGTGCATTTGAAGAGCCTCCCAGCTCTAGCCCAATGGAGACAGAGGAGAGGTCCTTCATAGCCAGTTTGCACTGTTTTATGAAAGACAGAGGCACACCCATCGAGAGAATACCGCACCTGGGCTTTAAGCAGAGTGAGTCCATGTTCAAATGATATAGCCATAGTCTTATTACTCAATCTCTATTATATAGATACATTTGCCCTGCTCCCCAGAGCAATGTTCAAATGCATATGGTTTCTACTTGCAGTTAACCTGTGGAAAATCTACAAAGCTGTTGAGAAGCTAGGCGGTTTCGACTCTGTGAGTACACCCATATATAGTACAGAATAGTTCTATATTTTTTACACCTGGTTGTTGATCACACATACAGAGATGGCAGTGGCAGCTACTCACATTTGTTTTATGTTGCGAAAGAGACCATGCAGCTTAGCTTCTTGTGTGGAACATTATCTTTAGTTGACTGGATGTAAACATGACCGTACCCACCACATTAAGAGCAGAGTCCACACTGACTGCTGAATAAAGTTTCCACTCTGCGGCATGTGTACACGCTCAATGTGTTGAGAGAGGAAGGTTTTCTATGAAATGCCAATTCAGAGTTCACCTATAGTAAGACCTTGTTCTCTGTTTTAGTAATGGGCCATTCATCTCCCTCCATATATTCTTAATATAAAAAGACAGATTAGACATAGTCTTATACAGTATACTGTACCTCAAATTAATGCATAATGGTTCTGGATATGGGACTTAGAGGGGTGTTTGCTCACTATGTGTTTCCGAACAGGTGACAGCACGACGGCTGTGGAAGAATGTGTATGATGAGCTGGGGGGCAGCCCAGGCAGCACCAGCGCTGCTACCTGTACCCGCAGACACTATGAGAGGTAAGGACAGACACTGCTACAGCTAACCTTCAACTCACTCCATCTCCACCTGTTTTCATTGTGTCATTTCTTTGTGTTCAATACAGGCTTGTTTTACCCTTTGAGAGACAGCTGAGGGGGGAGGAGGACAAACCTCTGCCTCCAAGCAAACCACGCAAACAGTACAAGAGGAGCCCTGAGGGCAGCAAGTCTGAGGGCAAGAGGAAGAGGCCCCATCTGGAAAAGGAGACAGACTCTGAGGTACTTCACTTTTCACATATTCGTGACTATTGTCATAACAAAGTCACTGGCTGTTTTCCTTTAATCCAGCCTATGGTTGTCATACATTTACTGTACCCCCAACTGTACGACTTGAAATGACCTCTATATGTTGTCTTGTTACAGGGCCAGCTACACTCTACTCCATCGTCTCCATGGACCACTCCAGCTGAAAGGCTTCACCCAGACCTTCCTCCACCAAACAATGAGACTACCGTTGGTGACGACCTCTCTTCCTCAGCGTACTCCCTATCCCAGCCAGGTCAGGTCCAGTCTGCTGCTGCTGCAGACATTATCTCCCCTCTGGAGAAGAAGAAGCGTATGGCCCAGGCCAGCCTGAGCCAGTCCCAGGACTGCCAGAGCCCCAGACAGGAGGACTGTAAGGGCAGGCCCTCTGTGATCCACTGCTCCCAGTCTCCAGGGCTGGTCCCTTCCAGCCGGACACGCACTACCTCTGAGGGCTCTCCTTTCCCTCCGTCCTCTTCCTCCTCCCGAAGCCCGTCCCCCTACTCTATCTCCTCTGAGGACTGTCCAGCACTGACTGAAGAAAGCCCCCCAGCACCAAAACCAGAAGTACCCCTTCATTTTTCCAGTAACCCTATATCTGCCCACAGTGGGGTCCACAAGCCTCAGAGCTGCAGCCCTGTCAAGAAATATGTTGGCTTCCCTGGAGAACAAAGAGATTTCCCTCAGGTCAGCCCTCTACCGGGTGACATAGTTTATATCAAAGGTCAGAGTAAGAACTCTGTATGGAGCCCTGACTGCAATGGTAGTAACAGACATCCAGCTCACCAAATACCCCCACCAACGTCCTGCATGTATACTGTTAGATCTTGCTTGGTTCCATCCACCTCCAGTTTCACCAAGGTTTATCACAAATCTATGGAGCCTTTGCGACCTATACCCTTTCGGCCTGGTTACACATTCCATCAGAACCCAAATAGGCCCATGTTGCATGATAATGATCTGATCTATACTAAGAAACTACATATGGTCCCTCGGCATTATCAGACAGAGAAAAAGGAGAAGTCCACGACAATATTGCCCAAGCCACTTCCAACGCAACAACCTCTATTCCACTCTAATGCCAGCATACCAGTGTCCTACCTCGTCCCAGCCTATGACAGGACAAGGGGAGACTCTGGGCAGAAGCCACCTATACACCCTCTCTTTCTATCCACCCACAGACTGCCTCAGTCCCAGACCAACCCTATGTACCGTCATGTCCCAACGGGGCACCCCCATGCTTCCCCTTATGAGTCTGCGCTCTACTCCTATCCCTATTCCATTCCTATGTGGAATCCCCATACTGGATACAGCATCACTGGCGTGCGTTATCCTCAAACTAGGCTGTGATAGCCCAGCCTAACTCAGAGCTTGTAGACAATGTGGCAAGTCAAACGGAGTTAATAACAGTATCTGCTTCGTTTTTGACATTTTCAAAATTTCACTCGAACGCAGCTGCATTCTATGTGAGTGATCAACAGAGAAACGTTGTGCTGTGATTATTATGCCGAGATGTGCTCCCCTCTGTGGCAACTGACAGAATTGCACTAATACAACTGACTAGTCTTTCTGTCTTTGTAACAATAGCCTTCGGGTTTACTGCTTTGCACGTTTTTTATGGTATGATAAAATAATTTTACATGGAAATAATATATGAAACAACACAGATGTATTTGTTATATTTCTGAATAAAATCTAAAATAATTAAAATCAAATCAAATTTTATTGGTCACATACACGTGGTTAGCAGATGTTATTGCGGGTGTTGCGAAATGCTTGTGCTTCTAGCTCCGACAGTGAAACAATATCTAACAAGTAATATCAAACAGTTACACAACATATACCCAAATGCACATAAATCTAAGTAAGGAATGGATTGAGAATATTTATGTCATTGGACTAAGATACATGTAAACACGATTAAGTGACTAAGATACCGGAGAATAGTATAGAGTAGTTTATACATACGAGATGAGTAGAGCAAGATACGGAAACATTATTCAAGTGACTAGTGTTTCATTTCCTTAAAGTGGCCGGTGATATCTAATCTATGTCTATAGGCACTGATGTGCTAGAGATGGCTGTTAGCAGTCAGTGGCATAGTATTGAGTACAATACAGTATATACAGCGGGTGAAATAAGTATTGAACACGTCACCATTTTTCTCAGTAAATATATTTACAAAGGTGCTATTGACATGACATTTTCACCAGATGTTGGTAACAACCCAAGTAATCCATACATACAAAGAAACCAAAACAAATAAGTTCAGAAATTAAGTTATGTGTAATAATGTGAAATGACACAGGGAAAAAGTATTGAACACACTTACTGATATTTATTTAATACTTTGTACAAAAGCCTTTGTTGGTAATGACAGCTTCAAGACGCCTCCTGTATGGAGAAACTAGTCGCATGCATTGCTCTGGTGTGATTTTGGCCCATTCTTCCACACAAACAGTCTTCAAATCTTGAAGGTTCCGTGGGCCTCTTCTATGAATCTTGATCTTCAGTTATTTCCATAGATTTTCAATGGGATTTAAGTCAGGTGATTGGCTGGGCCATTCTAGCAGCTTTATTTTCTTTCTTTGAAACCAATTGAGACTTTCCTTGGCTGTGTGTTTGGGATCATTGTCTTGCTGAAATGTCCACCCTCGTTTCATCTTCATCATCCTGGTAGATGGCAGCAGATTTTTGTCAAGAATGTCTCAGTAAATTTGCCCATTCATCCTTCCTTCAATTATGTGAAGTTTGCCAGTACCATTTGCTGAAAAGCAGCCCCACACCATGATGTTCCCACCTCCAAACTTCACTGTTTGTATGGTGTTTTTAGGGTGATGTGCAGTGCCATTTCTCCTCCAAACATGGTGTGTATTATGACATCCTAACAGTTCAATTTTGCTCTCATCTGACCACACTATATTCTCCCAGTATTTCACTGGCTTTTCCAAATGTTGTGTAGCAAACTTTAAACAAGCTTCAACATGCTTTTTTTTCAGCAATGGAGTCTTGCGTGGTGAGCGTGCATACAGGCCATGGCGGTGGAGTGCATTACTTACTGTTTTCTTTGAGACAACAGTACCTGCTAATTGCAGGTCTTTTTGAAGCTCTCCACAAGTGGCCCTTGGCTCTTGGACAACTCTTCTGATTATTCTTTTCACTCCTCTGTCAGAAATCTTGCGAGGATCACCTGGTCGAGGCAAATTTATGGTGAAATGATTGTCTTTCCACTTCTGTATTATGGCCCCAACAGTGCTCACTGGAACATTCAGAAGCTTAGAAATGCGGCTATAACCAATGCCATCATTATGTTTTGCAACAATTAGGTTGCGAAGGTCTTGAGACAGCTCTTTGCTTTTACCCATCATGAGATGTGTCTTGTGTGACACCTTGGCAATGAGACCTTTTTGTAGGCCATCAGTTGGGACTGAACCAGCTGATATTAATTTGCACTGACAGGGGGCTGGATTGCTTTTAAATTACTGATAGTTTGCAGCTGTTGTCTTGGCTTTCCATGCCTTTTTGCACCTCCCTTTCTTCATGTGTTCAATACTTTTTCCCTGTGTCATTTCACATTATTACACATAACTTAATTTCTGAACGTATTTGTTTTGGTTTCTGATTACTTGGGTTGTTACCAACATCTGGTGAAGATTTCATGTCAATAGCACCTGTGGAAATATATTTACTGAGAAAAATGGTGTTCAATACTTATTTCACCCGCTGTACATATGGGATGGGTGATGCAATATGTACACACAATTTGAGTGACTAAGATACTGTGGAATAGTGTAGAGTGCATTTTCTTTCCCTGTCTTATCCTAGTCTGCATTCTTTGGTAAGTAAATAACCTTGGTCATTTGTCATTTTCTACATTTATTTTAATTAATTGAGACAAATTAAACTTAAAATAAACATATGATCCACCATTTCTTTTGAGAAAGGTGACATGACCCATGGAAAGTAGACCACTGTATTTCATAAATGTCCACAGCTCAATACATAGAATGCCAATAAACATATACCTTTTGGTAAATAGTAATAATAAAACATCATTTTGTAAACAGAACACTAGGCCAGACTATTTAGGAATTTCTTTCACGTCTCTGACTGCGCATTCCTTGCGCATGTTCGAAAGTCTACAGACGTCATCACGCACCGCTTTCAGTTGGCGCGAACTATAACCGGAAGTGTGCGGTTCTTGTTTCAGAGGAAGGTCAATGAGCTGTCTACGTCATTTACGGTGTTGTATTTCTATATATAATGTAGAAAGTTAACATTCTGCGTAGCTAGTTTAACAGAGTACTACCTTTTTTTGGCCAGCCGCGAAATATTTGTTGTGTAGGCCAAGCAAGTAAACTGCAGAGCAATCATGTCGGATGCGTTGTCTGATGATGCCAGAAGCGGAGGAGATGACGGCCAAGAAGATGTGATGACTTCAGCGGAGCTGATTGGGAAACTGGAAGAGGTAGTTAGCTAACCATGTTCACTGTATTGTAACCAGACAGATGTACAGTGTACAATGTACAGATCCTGTCGAAACAAAATACTTATTTACCACTGCTGCTACTCTATGTAAAATGGACTTTGTGTGTTCCTCTGTCCCCCAGGCCTGGCTGAAAGAGAAATTATCTTCTGAGCTTCTGGAAAACAAATCAGATGGGGGAGTGTGTGATGGAGCAGCTGACTCACATGGTAAATGGTGGTGGGGTTCCTCAAATAACTAAGGGCTTCAGCAGCTGTGTCTCAGTAATAACAGGACTTATATGCTATGTTGTGTTGTCTCCATTGACAGGAAGCCAACCTGCAGCGGGTTAGGAGGGGTGATGTGAAGACAAGTGTCCACCGCATGGAGATTGACAGGATCCGCTTTGTCCTCAGCAGCTCTCGCCTCTAAAAGGTAATGTCGTCAACAACAACAACAATCTTCTAATGAGGTACTATAAATCAATGCTCAGACTGACACCTTTCTCACTGTGTTATGGTGACGTGTTGTTACTTGCAGTTACAATAGCTGGAGTAGGGCTGGGCGATATGGACAAAATATTATATCACAGTAAAAATGGACGGTATGACGGTATTTGACAGTATTTTATGTTTTTGAATAATTCAAGTTCTAAATTTACTTTGAGTAGTGCGTGATCCTAGGGTGGCAACACATACATTCTAAGTGATTTAAAGTGATTTCAAAGTTTTCCAAGATGGCGTAACAGTGTTTTTTTTTTTTTGTCCTGTCTCATGTCCCATGTAAATAGTCTGTAATTAGTCTGTCTTTCTGTATATTTTTCTTATTCCTCATATACTTTTCCTGCAACCCGCCCCGCCCAACATGGAATGGATCTACTATTTTTGTTATTTCTTTATTTCTTTATAATTTAACTGAACCTCCGACAGAAGCTAGCCTGCTAGCTAGCTAGCCTGCTAGCTAGCTAGCTTGCTAACTAGCTACTAGCCATTACTAGTGGTCCTCACCACTGCTCTGCCTGCATCAGCCAGCATTAGTTTGGACAATATCGGCCAGTCTGCACAGCGCGCTACCAACCCTGCTCATATCGGATTGCGTTCCCTTTTACTTCACCGGATTTCTACCGAAATCACAGGACCATCACACCGGATCATCGCAGCTTGCTAGCTGCAACCGAGTGGCTGCTGTTGTTTGGCTAACACTACTGTCCAAAAGCTTGCACCAGTTAGCCTTGAGCTAGCCCCGAGCTAGGCCCATCTCCCGGCTAGCCGACGTGTACTAGCTAATTCCCGGGCTACAGTACCTTTGTCAACCGGCCTGGACCTTCTACTGTCGACACGGAGCCCCGCCGAGCCATCAAGACTGGTCTGCTGACATAATCGTCTGACGTGGTCTCAACAGGCTTTTGCGCTGCGACGTCGCCGAAGATACATCTGCTAGCCCCAGCCCGCTAGCATTCTGACCGCCGTGCCTCCTGCTCGCCTAGTGCAGCGTCCACTGAACTGCTCCCTGGCTCACCTCTTTGCTGCTCATCGGACCTTATGATCACACGGCTACATAGCTGTTGCCTGCTGGACTGTTCCCTTACACGGTACCTCATTATGTTTATCTGTTAAGCCTCAGCCTCGAACTCAGGTCCTGTGTGTGGCACAACTTTTTCTCAACATTTTCTCAGTCTATTCGCCATTTACCCGTTGTCTTAGCTCTCTTGATTAACTGTTTGTTTTATGCCTCTCCCTTATTTCAATATGCCTTGTCTGTTGCTGTTTAGGTTATTCCTTATCATTCTGTTTCACTGTAGATCCACCATTCTCCATCAACATGCCTCAGATAGCTCCTTTGTCCCACCCCCCACACACGCGGCGACCTCTCCTGGCTTAACTGGTTTCTCCAGAGATGCAACCTCTCTCATCATTAACCAACGCCTAGGTTTACCCCCACTGAATTCTCATCCTACCATATCCCTGTCTGTCTGTACATTATGCCAAAAATCTATTCTATCGCACCCAGAAATCTGCTGCTTTTATTCTCTGTACCCAGCGCAATAGACGACCAGTTCTTAAAGCCTTTAGCCGTACCCTTATCCTACTCCTCCGTTCCTCTGGTGATGTTGAGGTAAACCCAGGTCCTGTAGCCCCCAGTACTACACCTATTTCCCAGGTGCTCTCATTTGTTGACTTCTGTAACCGTAAAAGCCTTGGTTTCATGCATGTTAACTTAAGCCTCCTCCCTAAGTTTGATTTATTCATTGCTTTAGCACACTTCGCCAACCCTGATGTCTTAGCCGTGTCTGAATCATGGCTTAGGAAGGCCACCAAAAATTCTGAAATGTCCATCCCCTACTACAATATTTCCCGTCAAGATAGAACTGCCAAAGGAGGCAGAGTTACAATCTACTGCAGAGAGAGCCTGCAGAGTTCTGTCATACTATCAGGTCTGTGCCCAAACAGTTTGAGCTTCTACTTTTAAAAATCCACCTTTCCAGAAATAAGTCTCTCACTGTTGCAGTTTGTTACAGACCCCCCTTAGCCCCCAGCTGTGCCCTGGACACCATATGTGAATTGATTGCCCCCATCTATTTTCAGAGTTGTAATGTTAGGTGACTTAAACTGGGATATGCTTAACACCCCGGCCGTCAATAAGCTAGATCCCCTCAATCTCATACAAATTATCATGGAACCTACCAGGTACAACCCTAAATCCGTAAACATGGGCACCATCATAGATATCATCCTGACTAAATTGCCCTCCAAAACACCTCTTCTGTTTTCAACATATGAAGCGACCACCCCTTATCACTGTCAAACGCTCCCTAAAACACTTCAGTGAGAAGGCCTTTCTAATCGATCTGACCCGGGTATCCTGGAAGGATATTGACCTCATCCCGTCAGTAGAGGATGCCTGGTTGTTCTTTAAAAGTGCTTTCCTCACCATCTTAAATAAGCATGCCCCATTCAAAAAATGTATTACTTTAGAACAGATATAGCCCTTGGTTCACTCCAGACTTTACTGCCCTTGACCAGCACAAAAACATCCTGTGGCGTACTGCATTAGCATCGAATAGCCATTACGATATGCAACTTTTCAGGGAAGTCAGGAACCAATATATACAGTCAGTTAGAAAAGCAAAGGCTAGCTTTTTCAAACAGAAATTTGCATCCTGTAGTACAAATTCTAAAAACTTCTGGGACACTGTAAGGTCCATGGAGAATAAAGTTCACGGAGAATAATAAGCACCTTTTCGCAGTTGCCCACAGCACTGAGTCTAGGAAACACTGTCACCACTGATAAATTTACGATAATCGAAAATTTCAATAAGCATTTTGCTACGGCTGGCCATTTTTAAATTTTTTAAATTATTATTTATTTAACCAGGGGGAAACACATTGAGACCTAGGTCTCATTTACAAGTGTTCCCTGGGAACACAACCAAACAAATGGCACACATACATTCAGAGCATCACAGATTAATAGACATACAGTGGGGAGAACAAGTATTTGATACACTGCCGATTTTGCAGGTTTTCCTACTTACAAAGCATGTAGAGGTCTGTAATTTTTATCATAGGTACACTTCAACTGTGAGAGACGGAATCTAAAACAAAAATCCAGAAAATCACTGTATGATTTTTAAATAATTAATTTGCATTTTATTGCATGACATAAGTATTTGATCACCTACCAACCAGTAAGAATTCCGGCTCTCAAAGACCTGTTAGTTTTTCTTTAAGAAGCCCTCCTGTTCTCCACTCATTACCTGTATTAACTGCACCTGTTTGAACTCGTTACCTGTATAATAGACACCTGTCCACACACTCAATCAAACAGACTCCAACCTCTCCACAATGGCCAAGACCAGAGAGCTGTGTAAGGACATCAGGGATAAAATTGTAGACCTGCACAAGGCTGGGATGGGCTACAGGACAATAGGCAAGCAGCTTGGTGAGAAGGCAACAACTGTTGGCGCAATTATTAGAAAATGGAAGAAGTTCAAGATGACGGTCAATCTCACACGGTCTGGGGCACCATGCAAGATCTCACCTCGTGGGGCATCAATGATCATGAGGAAGGTGAGGAATCAGCCCAGAACTACACGGCAGGACCTGGTCAATGACCTGAAGAGAGCTGGGACCACAGTCTCAAAGAAAACCATTAGTAACACACTAAGCCGTCATGGATTAAAATCCTGCAGCGCACGCAAGGTCCCCCTGCTCAAGCCAGCGCATGTCCAGGCCCGTCTGAAGTTTGCCAATGACCATCTGGATGATCCAGAGGAGGAATGGGAGAAGGTCATGTGGTCTGATGAGACAAAAATAGAGCTTTTTGGTCTAAACTCCACTCGCCGTGTTTGGAGGAAGAAGAAGGATGAGTACAACCCCAAGAACACCATCCCAACCGTGAAGCATGGAGGTGGAAACATCCTTCTTTGGGGATGCTTTTCTGCAAAGGGGACAGGACGACTGCACCGTATTGAGGGGAGGATGGATGGGGCCATGTATCACGAGATCTTGGCCAACAACCTCCTTCCCTCAGTAAGAGCATTGAAGATGGGTCGTGGCTGGGTCTTCCAGCATGACAACGACCCGAAACACACAGCCAGGGCAACTAAGGAGTGGCTCCGTAAGAAGCATCTCAAGGTCCTGGAGTGGCCTAGCCAGTCTCCACACCTGAACCCAATAGAAAATCTTTGGAGGGAGCTGAAAGTCCGTATTGCCCAGCGACAGCCCCGAAACCTGAAGGATCTGTATGGAGGAGTGGGCCAAAATCCCTGCTGCAGTGTGTGCAAACCTGGTCAAGAACTACAGGAAATGTATGATCTCTGTAATTGCAAACAAAGGTTTCTGTACCAAATATTAAGTTCTGCTTTTCTGATGTATCAAATACTTATGTCATGCAATAAAATGCAAATTAATTACTTAAAAATCATACAATGTGATTTTCTGGATTTTTGTTTTAGATTCCGTCACTCACAGTTGAAGAGTACCTATGATAAAAATTACAGACTTCTACATGCTTTGTAAGTGGGAAAACCTGCAAAATCGGCAGTGTATCAAATACTTGTTCTCCCCACTGTATATCAATGATGTTGCTCTCGCTGCTGGTGACTCTGATCCATCTCTACGCAGGCGACACCATTCTGTATACATCTGGCCCCTCTTTGGACACTGTGTTAACAAACCTCCAAACGAGCTTCAATGCCATACAACACTCCTTCCGTGGCCTCCAACTGCTCTTAAATGCTAGTAAAACTAAATGCATGCTTTTCAATCGAACGCTGCCCACACCCGCCAACCGGACTATCATCACTACTCCCGACGGGTCTGACTTAGAATACGTGGACACCTACAAATACCTACCTAGGCATCTGGTTAGACTGTAAACTCTCCTTCCAGACTCACATTAAGCATCTCCAATCCAAAATTAAATCTAGAATCGGCTTCCTATTTCACAACAAAGCCTCCTTCACTCATGCTGCCAAACATGCCCTCGTAAAACTGACTATCCTACCGATCCCTGACTTCGGCGATGTCATTTACAAAATAGCCTCCAACACTCTACTCAGCAAATTGGATGTAGTCTATCACCGTGCCATTCGTTTTGTTACCAAAGCCCCATATACTACCCACCACTGCGACCTGTACGCTCTCGTTGGCTGGCCCACACTACATATTCGTTGCCAAACCCACTGGCTCCAGGTCGTCTATAATCTTTACTAGGTAAATCCCTGCCTTATCTCAGCTCGCTGGTCACCATAGCAACACCCACCCGTAGCATGCGCTCCAGCAGGTACAGTCATGTGAAAAAGTAAGTACACCCCCTGGAATTTTTTTTACATATTTGGACAATGGCTATAATCTTCACTTCAACACGATTGACAGATAAAGGTTACCCAATTTAACAAATCACACACACAAAAAAAATGTTAAATGTTATGCAATTAAAATAAACAAATGTATGTTCCTTATGGGGAAAAAGTTAGAGGACAGCCCTACCTTTACCATCATATAAAATGGCTAAAATTTAGGTGTACCAAAACAAGTGCAAATTATTAGAAAACAGAGAGAAATTTGGTCTGGTTTGGTCTTAACCATATGGGTGTGATTTTTTTGTTTGTTGTGTGATTTGTTCAATTGTGTAACCTTTATGTCAATCGTGTTGAAGTGAAGATTACATATCCATCTGTCCAAATATGTAAAAAAAAAAAAAAAAAGAGAACTTCCCCGAGGGTATACTTACTTTTTCACATGACTGTATATTTCACTGGTCATCCCCAAAGCCAACACCTCTTTTGGCCGCCATTCCTTCCAGTTCTCTGCTGCCAATGACTGGAACGAATTGCAAAAATCATTGAAGCTGGAGACTACCATCTCCCTCAATAACTTTAAGCATCAGCTGTCAGAGCAGCTTTCCGATCACTGCACCCGTTTACAGCCCATCTTACACTCCAGTATCTCTATTTGCACATCATCATCTGCACATCTATCATTCCAGTGTTAATGCTAATTTGTAATTATTTTGCCACTATGGCCTATTTATTGCCCTACCTTCCTAATCTTACTACATTTGCAGACTTTCTTTTGTGTCATTAACTGTACAGTCGTGGCCAAAAGTTTTGAGAATGACACAAGTATTGGTCTCCACAAAGTTTGCTGCTTCAGTGTTCTTAGATCTTCATGTCAGTAGTTACTATGGTACACTGAAGTATAATTACAAGTATTCCATAAGTGTCAAAGGCTTTCATTGACAATGACATTCAGTTTATGCAAAGAGTCAATATTTTCAGTGTTGACCCTTCTTTTTCAAGACCTCTGCAATCTGCCCTGGCATGCTGTCAATTAACTTCTGGGCCACATCCTGACTGATGGCAGGCCATTCTTGCATAATCAATGCTTTGAGTTTGTTAGAAATTTTGGGTTTTTGTTTGTCCACCCGCCTCTTGAGGATCGACCACAAGTTCTCAATGGGATTAAGGTCTGGGGAGTTTCCTGGCCATGGACCCAAAATGTCGATGTTTTGTTCCCCGAGCCACTTAGTTATCCCTTTTGCCTTATGGCAAGGTGCTCCATCATGCTGGAAAAGGCATTGGTAGTCACCAAACTGTTCTTGGATGGTTGGGAGAAATTGCTCTCAGAGGATGTGTTGGTGCCATTCTTTATTCATGGCTATGTTCTTAGGCAAAATTGTGAGTGAGCCCACTCCCTTGGCTGAAAAGCAACCCCACACATGAATGGTCTGAGGATGCTTTACTGTTAGCATGACACAGGAATGATGGTAGCGCTCACCTTGTCTTCTCCGGACAAGGTGTTTTCCGGATGGTCCAAACAATCGGAAAGGGGAAAATCAGAGAAAATGACTCTACCCCAGTCCTCAGCAGTCCAATCCCTGTACCTTTTGCAGAATATCAGTCTGTCCCTGATATTTTTCCTAGAGAGAAGTGGCTTCTTTGCAGCCCTTCTTGACACCAGGCCATCCTCCAAAAGTCTTCGCCTCACTGTGTGTTCAGATGCACTCACACCTGCCTGCTGCCATTCCTGAGCAAGCTCTGCACTGGTGGTGCCCCAATCCCGCAGCTGAATCAACTTTAGGAGACGTCCTGGCGCTTGCTGGACTTTCTTGGGCGCCCTGACGCCTTCTTCACAACAATTGAACCTCTCTCCTGGAAGTTCTTGACGATCCAATAAATGGTTGATTTAGGTGCAATCTTACCAGCCGCAATATCCTTGCCCGTGAAGCCATTTTGTGCAAAGCAATGATGACGGCACGTGTTTCCTTGCAGGTAACCATGGTTGACATAGGAAGAACAATGATTTCAAGCACCACCCTCCTTTTAAAGCTTCCAGTCTGTTATTCTGACTCAATCAGCATGACAGAGTGATCTCCAGCCTTGTCCTTGTCAACACTCTCACCTGTGTTAACGAGACAATCACTGACATGATGGCAGCTGGTCCTTTTGTGGCAGGGCTGAAATGTAGTGGACATTTTTTGCGGGGATTAAGTTCATTTTCATGGCAAAGAGGGACTTTGCAATTAATTGCATTTCATCTGATCACTCTTCATGACATTCTGGAGTATATACAAATTGCCATCATCAACACTGAGGCAGCAAACTTTGGAGACCAATACCTGTCATTCTCAAAACTTTTGGCCACGACTGTACGTTTGTTTATCCCATGTGTAACTCTGTGTTGTTGTGTTGTTTTTGTTTTGCTTTGTCTTGGCCTGGTCGCAGTTGTAAATGAGAACTTGTTCTACCTGGTTAAATAAAGGTGAAAAAAAAGAAAATGGGTCTTTCTCCATTCTGATTGTTTTACTGTTAAATTAAACTTCAACCAAAACTAATTTCAGCACTTTTATCATTTTCTGCAATTGAGAATTTCCACACTGCACGATATGGGCAAATACTCTAGGACTTCTTTAAAAAAAAAAATGTGATTTGAGTGATACACTCGGGTGAACTGTTGGAATCATGGAAATAGAATGACTATTCTAATTCTATAGTTAGAATATGATAGTGTGCACTTTGAATACAGTGTTTGTCCACGAATGATAATGGCAGGGATTTATTGTGACAGGGTAGGAACTAAAGTGTTTAAGTGTTTCCTAGGGGACCCTATAATCTTTGGCTACATTTAATGTTTTCTCTTAGCTACTCCATGTAGCTAACATATTCTTGCTTTGTGTATTCCTCTCTTTGATTTAGAAGATACTATTGCATGGTGATTTAGTTCTACACCATCACTGGTATTATCAGACTGTATAGCTAAATATGTTTGCTCTTACTCTGTACATTTATTAGCTAGCTAGCTATTAGTATTAGCGGCTAACAATTAGCGTCTCACAAGATTTAGGCCCAACTTGCTAAGAAAATACAAACTAGCTGTTTGCAGATGTAATAAACACAAACAACAAATGCGCTCCTTGAGTGACGGGGCGTGGCTAGGTCTGTGTGGAACGCGGCATGGAAAGAAAGAGAGCGGAGAGAGACGACTTAAGTAGTGAAGTAAATTGTAAACATTGACATTACACATGGCGTATCACATTTAACAAGGCAAACATTCAAATACCGGTATAGAAGGTAAAGTAAAAACCCAACCCAGTCCCTGCAACAATACCGGTATATCATAAAATACGGTATATCACCCAGCCCTACACTTGAGGAAGGTAATTGAGTTGTTTGGAAGTCATATTTACTTCCATTATTATTATCATATGTTTGCAACATTAGTGAAGTGATGTGTTCCCTATCTTCCATGTAGATATCTGGCCAACACTGAGACTTATCTGAAGGCTGTAGCTCTGAAACACATGCCCCCCAATCTACAGACAGTGGATATTCTGAAAGCAGGTGAGGCCTGGCAAGATATTTACATGAGATATTCAAATGGCTCCTTGTAAAAACAAACAAAAATCAGTGGTTTAATGTTCATAAATGGAAGCATTGTATTCTCTTGATCAACTTCCATGTGTAATGATATGTTCCCAGTGCCAGAGCCCTGTCTGAACTCCTTTGTGTTCCTACGTGTGAGGGAGAGACAGGTTTCACCAAGATGTTTTCCTAAGACAGATGACCAGAGGTACAGTATCACATATGATCATACGTTAGACTGATTTTGATTGGTGCTACAGCTTTACAGAGCAGCTACTTTTTATTTGGAATAGGCTTACTACCTATCTCACTTTGATGATAATGTATCAAGAATAGAAGTTGTCTTGATTCCTGTTCTGAAGAGGAGCGCATTGGATGTTATTTTGCAGTATTCTGTTGATCCAGAAGGTGGCAGCATGTGTCTGTATATAACTCATAATGTGTTTTCTATGTACTGCTACTGTCTTCAAGAATATTATACCAGCTTACTCCACGGACAGTGTATTCTTAGTGATTGAAATCCTGGTCGTTTGCTAAGAACTCATTAGAATTTTTTTGTCTAATATTTTCTTTCAGAGAGTATGTCGTGGATTCTGTGGTATGGCACTATAGCACTAATTCTCTCTCTTAGAACATTTACTTGAACAGCATATTACCTGTAGAACAATGAGGCAATTTGCCACTGAACTGGAACAGAAAAGGCACTTAGGCTGTATATTATGTTGGCACATTTACACAGATCGGTCCCTGTAATAACATATAAAAAAAAAACTCTATTTGGGCTATGTTTTAGGTGTCTCCTGTCCTTGGTTCAGATGCGGTTATTAGTTGCCGGCTGTGATGGTGGATGACTGGAGGAACACTGACTCCCTTCATTGAACATTAACTACATTGATTGCAGTATATTGAGGAGGGTGATATGGACATTATGTGTGGACTCCCAACTCTCATCAAGAGTGGGGCATTAACTGGAATGTCTGCAAATATGTGACTTGTCAAAATGTTGCGTACCTTAGGACACTCATCTCTCACATGAAGCCTGCTTATAATTGTAACGATGATCATTGGATCACTTAGGCTATAAGTGAGAGAGACTTTTGGTGTGAGGATGACAGGAATGTATGAATGGCACATCATGGTGTCTACATGTACATTATAAGGTTGAGGGGTACATGCATGCCATTGCCAAGCATATATTTGTATTTGGCATCCTGTTGGTGCCTTGCTTATATATATATATATATATATATATATTTATTTATTTATTTATTTATTTATTTATTTATTTATTTATTTATTTATTTATTTATTTATTTATTTATTTATTTATTTATTTATTTAAATTCTGTGTTTGTAAACAATATCAATTGCTGATACCAATGGAAATACTTTTGTAGATATGTTTATAGACCGGTATTAATATTTTTGACACCATGGTATTTAAGTCTTTTAGAAATAGGACCTTGTACCACATTGCCCCCAGTTAAGTTATGGTTAATCAGCCATAAGCTGTGTGCACCAATGGTCTGCAAAGACACCAGCTGGTGAGTAACACGCCTGCCTCATTGCATGCATTACTTTTTACCCACATCCAATGACCCCCAGTATACGTTTAATAGCCCCTTTTTTAGTAGTCATGGTTCTTCCTCTTTATTAGGCTACATCCGTTTGAGTCAGTGTCAGGTCAGGGTTGGTTCTCTATGGCTCATTGAAAAGATAAACAACCAAGGGTAGTAATTGCATCAGCATCACAGTATGGGGAACTGCAGCTCATTCTCTTCTAAATAACTAGGTCATTGAGTAATACTGTGTACGTGAGAGTGCGCATTTATTTTGGTGGGAAAATTTGGTGCAATTCAAAATCCTCAGTTGAACTATTCACCTTATTGTATGCCATAGGTGGTGTGAATGGTTATGACTTGGTCTGAAACAAGTGCTGGCACACACACACTGCCATATCAGTGAGCTCATGGTCTTTGAGACGTTTAGCTACGTGCTGTAGTACATGCCACAGCATCTCATCTGGAAACCTGATCTGTGCAGTTGTGTTTTATATACTGAACCAAAATATACTGAACCAAAATATTTACGCAACATGTAACAAATTTCAAAGATTTTACTAAGTTACAGTTCATATAAGGTTATCAGTCAATTTAAATTCATTAGGTCCTTTATTGTCCCCAGCACAAGGTGCACCTGTGAAATGATCATGCTGTTTAATCAGCTTCTTGATATGTCACACCTGTCAGATGGATTAATTATCTTGGCAAAGGAGAAATGCTCACTAACGGATTTAAACACATATGTGCACAACATTTGAGAGAAATAAGCTTTTTGTGCGAATGGAACATTTCTGGGATCTTTATTTCAGCTCATGAAACATGGGACCAACACTTTATATGTTGCATTTATATTTTTGTTCAGTGTATATTTGCAGAAGCACTACATCAGTGGAAAGTGGCGGGCCCTGATGGCATCAGCCCAAGGGTGCTTAGGGTCTGTGCTGACCAACTATGTGGAATACTCCAGCGTCGCTTCAACCTGAGCCTAGAAAGGGTCCCTGTGCTGTGGAAAACATCCTGCCTCGTCCCAGTGCCCAAGAAGGCACACCCCACTGTCCTGAATGATTTCAGACCTGTAGCGCTAACATCCCACATCATGAAGACCCTGGAAAGGTTAGTCCTTGCTCACCTCAGACCCCTGGTGTGTACATCACTGGACCCCCTGCAGTTCGCATACCAGCACAACATCGGGGTGGATGATGCTATCATCTACCTTCTGCAGAGGGCCTATTCTCACCTGGACAACGCAGGTTGCACTGTGAGGGTTATGTTTTTTGACTTCTCCAGTGCCTTCAACACCATTCAGCCCATGCTACTGGGTGAGAAGATGAAAGTGGAAGCACCCTTAGTCTCCTAGGTCACGGACTACCTGACCGGTAGGCCACGATTTGTGCGACTACAGAGCTGTGTGTCAGAACGGGCAGTGAGCAACACGGGCCCCGCAGGGAACGGTCCTGCCCCCGTTCCTGTTCACCCTCTACACCTCGGACTTCAGATATAACTCTGAAACATGCCACCTACAGAAGTTCTCGGATGACTCCGCAATTGTAGGGTGCATCAGGGGTGGGCAGGAGGAGGAGTACAGGAGCACAATCAGTAACTTTGTGTTGTGGTGTGAGCAGAACCACCTTCAGCTCAACATCAGCAAAACAAAGGAGATGGTTCTCCTGAAGTCCACCACCAAGGCACAACTGACTGCAGTCCCTATACAGGGGATGGATGTGGAAATGGTTGGGTCATACAAGTTCCTGGGAGTCCATATGGACAGCAGGCTGGAATGGGCTGGTAACACCGGGGCTCTGTACAAAAAGGGCCAGAGCCGACTCTACTTTCTGAGGAGGCTCAGGTCCTTCAACGTGTGCAGTAAACTACTGCATACCTTCTACCAGTCTGTGGTGGCCAGTGCCATCTTTTTTGCAGTGGTGTGCTGGGGAGCCAACATAAAAGCCGGTGATGCTTCTCAGGTAAATAAGCTGATCAGGAAGGCTAGCTCTGTCCTGTCCTTGACGCTCTAGAGGAGGTGGCGGAGAGACGGATTCCTGGCCATCATGGACAACGTCACCCACCCTCTGCATGCCATGGTTATGACGCAGAGGAGCACCTTCAGTCACAGACTGATCCCACCACGGTGTGCCAAAGAGCACTACAGGAGGTCCTTCCTGCCGGCGGTTATTAGACTATTTATATTGATTATTATGGAATGAGGAATTAGTTATGATTCCTGAAGAGAAAATGTATTCATTGATTTTAATAGCCACTTGGCTAATGTTCGCCACAACAAATTGTATTTCGTTTTGCAAATTTTTACCATATTGTACTGATTGCAATTCGTAACATATTGTACTGGTTGCAATTCGTAACATATAATACGAAATGGACGGAGACCGATTTACCTTTACTATGCTAGGTCTAAGCAGTGGTGTATTGGAGGGTATGCAGGTATATGCCATACCCACTTATTTTTCAGTAAGCATTGCTTATACTCATTTCTTAATGGAACAGATCAGAATGTTTAGCTTAAAATGTTAATAAAGTATTTTTTCACATTTTAGAGGTAGCAATGTTGCACACAGCGGAAGGCCTACGCGCGAATGTTCCAAAATGCACTTTGCGGAAAACAGCTTTCTAAAATGTGCACCACTCATGCGAGCAGAGGATTAAAGATACAACAACAATCATGTTGCTAATATGAATAGGATAATGCCTTTCGCAGCTAGAAAGCATATGAGGAAGTATTTATAAAATAATTGCCGCCAAGCTTCTAAGGTGGGATTTTGGCTATAGGCTACTTTGAAGCAAGGTACATGCCTCATAGTAAGAAGTAAAACATCAGGTTTCAAACAATTAAGGAACAAGAAAAATATAGCGATGTTAATGATAGGCCTAACTATATTCTGGTAGATGGAAAGGCTTTCCCAAGAACCTTCTCAATTTAATGTTAACTATCTACAAAGTAGCCTATGCCGACCTGGCAGAATGATATCATGATTATTTGCATCAATTTGTTTTGCAAACTCCATCTCAAGTGCTACAGAAACCCTTCTAACCAAACAACAGTGCTAGGTGCCTGTGCTTTTCCCCAGTGGTCTGATGTGGTTTAATCATTGTTATGGACTTACAACATCCAATTTTGTTGTTTTACTATTAACAAAGTGTGACTTCAAGAGCTGTGAATTTCTGATTCAGTTGACAGCCTCACTTATCTGTTTCAATAGTAGGCCTACTATTAGCCTAATTAAAACTAACACAAATCACGACAAGAGAGACACTACATAAAGTGAGACCTAAGACAACAACACAGCATGGCAGCAACACATGACAGCACAGCATGGTAGCGACACCACATGGCAGCAGCACAACATGGTAGCAGCACAAAACATGGTAAAAAACAATATTGGGCATAGACAAAGGGCAAGAAGGTAGAGACAACAATACATCACGCAAAGCAGCCAGAGGTGTCAGTAAGAGTGTCCATGAATGAAGAGATGGAGACAACTGTCCAATCGGAGTGTTTTTTGCAGCTCGTTCCAGCCGCTAGCTGCAGCGAACTGAAAAGAGGAGCGACCCAGAGATGTGTGTGCTTTGGGGACCTTTAACAGAATGTGACTGGCAGAAATAAATAAGCATCAACAGAGGAGTATAGAGTGTAGTGATGTGTCCTATAAGGTGCATTGGTGGAAAATCTGATGACCGAATGGTAAAGAACATCTAGCCGCTCGAGAGCACCCTTACCTGCCAATCTATAAATGATGTCTCTGTAATCTGTATTGGGTAGGATGGGTCATCTGAATCAGGGTTTGTTTGGCAGCTGGGGTGAAAAAGGAGCGATTACAATGGAGGAAACCAAGTCTATATTTAGCAGCTTTGATATGTGCTGAGAGAAGGACAGTGTACCGTCTAGCCATACTCCCAAGTACTTGTATGAGGTGACTACCTCAAGCTCTAAACCCTCAGAGGTAATAATGGGGAGAGATGGGGAGAGGGGCATTATTCTTACCAAACCACATGACCTTTGTTTTGGAGGTGTTCAGAACAAGGTTAAAGGCAGAGAAAGCTTGTTCGATACTAAGAACGCTTTGTTGTAGTCATTTAACACAAAATCCAGGGAGGGGCCGGCTGAGTATAAAACTGTATAATCTGCATATAAATGGATGAGAGAGCTTCCTACTGCCTGATCTATATTGTTGACGTAAATTGAGAAGAGCATGGGGCCTAGAATCGAGCCTTGGGGTACTCCCTTGGTGACAGGCAGTGGCTGAGACAGCAGATGTTTGGATTTTATACACTGCTATCTTTGAGAGAGGTAGTTAGAAAATCAGACCAAAGACCCCTCAGAGACACCAATACTCCTTTGCCGGCCCACAAGAATGGAATGCTATACAGTATGAAAAGCTTTGGCCAAGTCAATACAAATAGCAGCACAACATTGCTTAGAATCAAGGGCAATGGTGGCATATTTTAGGACCTTTAAGGTTGCAGTGACATCCATAACCTGAGTGGAAACCAGATCGCATGCCAGAGACATCCTACAGTCAGTTGATTATTGACAAGTTTTCCCAAAATAGAAATTGGCCTGTAACAGTTGGGATCATCTTGATCTCCCCCTTTAAATAAAGGACGCACAGTGGCAGCCTTCCAAGCGATGGGAACCTCCTCAGAGAGGAGAGACAGGTTAAAAAGGTCAGAGATAGGCTCTGTGTTAGGCCTTTCCTTCACTGGGTTGTCCGTTTGGGAAATGTTGGGCAGAATTTGAGTATACCCACCTCTCCAGGCAAGGCCCAAGGAAATGGTATGTACTCCAGCATTTATTTGAGAAATAAGTGTGGTAATTGCATTATTAGGTAGAGCATTTTAGCACAGGATATTTTTCATGCTTATTGTATTTTTCTTTCATGTAAATGGGAGAACCAGGAATAGACGATTGGAGAAAGTGCAGCCTATACACGTCTCCTTTAACATTCAATCATCCTTATAGTAAAGTGTAGTTGTGATAGACACAGAGTGCAAAACATTAGAAGCACTTTCCTACTATTAAGTTGCACCGCCTTTTGCCCTTAGTACAGCCTCAATTCGTCGGGGAATGGACTCTGCAAGGTATCGAAACCGTTCCACAGGGATGCTGGCCCATGTTCACTCCAATTCTTCCCACAGTTGTGTCAAGTTGGCTGGATGTCCTTTGGGTGGTGGACCATTCTTTATAAACACGGGAAACTATTGAGAGTGAAAAACCCAGCAGCGTTGCAGTTCTCAAGCCTTTTGTCTTGCCCATTTACACACTGAATGATATACAATGTCTCAAGGCATGCAAATCCTTCTTTAACCTGATCCTCCCCTTCATCTACACTGATTGAAGTGGATCATAGCTTTCACCTGGATTCATCTGTTCAGTCTATATCCTGGAAAGAGCAGGTGTTCCTAATTCTTTGTACACTCAGTGTAGTTCACCACTGATGGCATATGCATTCATACTTTGTTTCACAGTCAATAATAGATCTAGAACGGTACCCTATGGACAGTAGAACACTGGTATGTTATGAACGTGCAGTAAATTAGAAAAACATACAATGTTATGTTACCTCGACAACATATTGTGTGTTTTTATTGTTAGGTTTTAGGCTAAGGAGTAATGACATGATTTGTTCCAGTTTAGGTCTGAGTAGAAAACGGTGATTGGTGTTGATGTCCAGTAATTTATCACACTAAATAAAATATGTCCGTTATTGACAAGTTTAGAGTGCTACCATGTAAAAATTGTAGGCTACTTATGGAATGAGGAAGGAAATGTCATAAAACTCATCCCTGTTGGCTAAGAAGTAAGGATATTTTCATTAGTCAGGAGAGTAGAGAAGGCAGCATACACAAGATGTTATGATGATTAAGGAGGTATATTTTTTATGTATTTAATTAGACAAGTCCGTTAAGAACAAATTCTTATTTACAATGACGGCCTACTGGGAAACAGTGAGTTAACTGCCTTGTTCAGGGGCAGAACGACAGATTTATACCTTGTCAGCTTGGGAATTCGATTCAGCAACCTTTCGATTACTGGCCCAATACCTTAACCACTAGTCTACCTGCCATATATAACGCAGACACTACTATTACTACCTGCATACTAGTTCAGCACCAGTAAAGAGAGAAGTAAAAAATAACAACAACAGAATGATTTAACCTAAGAATGGCTATATGATCATGATGCATATGATTTATCAGTAATCTGTAGAAGATTGTTATTTGTGTATTGACCTTCATCTTTATCCTTCATAGGGTATTACAGATGTTGGGACCTATGTTCTGTGCATCCTCTCTGAAGCACCTGAGACCCTGCATCAAAACCCCTGTGCCAGAACAGCTCTCCCAGAGCAGGCTAAGCCCTACAGGACTTACCACAGAAATACCTGTGCCTCTGAAGGAGAGTGGTGAGGAAGTCAAGGCTAAGATAAAGCATGTGATTTTCACTGACTTTAAAAGGGTTGTGCCTAACAGCAGTCAACATCTTCTCTGAGATGGTGGAGTGAATGTACCCACGGCCATTACACCCAGAGAGGCGCCGCAACACGACAGAGGGTGGTTCTAGATGCACTGTCAGCAAATCTATTGAAGAGAGCAGGCTGCGATTGGGCTTCCCACAGCCCTCTGCAGACTTCCAGTGTTTCCATGCCAGGTTGAGGGAGGGCATGGTTTTCCTGGAGAACTGCAGTGTGACTGTACTGACCCTACACGGAACAGTCCGTGTGAAGAACCAGAGCTTCCAGAAGGCTGTCTGCACCCGCATCACCTTTTACTCTTGGGACAGCCACCAAGACGTGCCATGTGCTTTCCAGAGGGAGCACTATGGTGGAACTGACACAGACATCTTTGAATTTGACATCACCCTGCCCTCTCTGACCAAGTGTAGAGTAACACTGTTGAGTAACTGCCAGGTTTTAACCAAGAAATAGTGCCTATATATACAGTTACTCACGGTTGTCTGACTGCCAATTTCAGTGTCCATGTGACTGCTGTAGACAGGATATCCCTTACATCCCAGAAATGTTTGATATCTTTTTATTTTTTATTGTTGCATGTTGTGTCTATTTTTGTTCAGTATAGATCCCTCAAAGGAGGGCGAGTGTGAGCTAATCTTATCCCAGTATTGTATTCTCTGGTGCCCACATGACTAAAGCCTGGTATCAGACACTATAGGGAGCAGGCATTGTTCCTATGGTGTTATTCTTCCATTGACCTCGACAGCTCGAGACATCATATCATTACTTATCAACTCAAAGACAAAAGGAAAGATGACAGAGACAAGCTGTGACTGGACATCCTGACCACTGAGAATGGGTCCCTGTGTACATGATTCACAACTACTGTGTGACTATTTGGAAATGTCTGATCCCAGGAATCATGACACGTCCATTGAGGGCATTGGTTTGGGGCATTCAAATGTTTACCAAATGACATCCTACAGTCAATTAAAATCTTTATTATGAGATTTAACGTAATAACATCATGTTTGAAAGTTTTCAATGATAAATTAAATTGACCGTGTTTTTTGAAGTATACAAAATCTTGGAATCATCTAAGACCAACAGGTACTCTAAGGAGAAGACAGAAATGTATATCTTATGTAATGTTATTTGAAAAATACGGTGTTATACAACGTGTACACCTCGGCTTCCTCCAGCAGTGGAGGAGCTCATACAGATGGCCCTTTTTGTCCACTTGTCCTAAAGACACATTTACATGTGATGATTGATGATACATGGAGATTTCGAATACTAGTAGCGACAGGGAGGAATACTAGTAGTGACATGGAGATTTGGAATTCTAGTAGCGACATGGAGATTTGGAATACTATTAGCGACAGGGAGGGATGGGTGAAGCAGCATGCACATACCCCAAGAGATGGGCTGTCCCAGTTGTTTTACTGTACCTTATACTACTAGATGGATTAAATAGCTCAACCCATTTCTCTAGTTTATTATAATTATTTTTTGCAGTGATGCCGATACACATCCTCACTGTTCTCTAAACCCTGTCAGTCCAGTCAGTTCTCTCAGCGGCCCACACTGATGTTGCACACCTTGCAGCTGGGGTCCTTCTTGGCGTTGGCCGTGGTCTGGCTCATCTGGTGGTGGCCACTGATCTCCAGCACACTGCCCTGCTCCAGATACAGCGGCTCTGTGTAGAGCACCTCCAGGATGACATCACTGGCGTGGCAGAACAGGGGGTCTTCCCCCTGCTTCTGGGGGGGGATGTATGTCAGGAAGGGGTTGGCAGTCAGGTCCAGCAGGGGGAGACTATTACGGCAGAAGTTATCCCCCTCTGAGCCAGCAGGGGCCAGCACCAACACCACATAGTGATAGGCTGTGTACATACAGTAGAAGTCAGCAAAGTAAAGATTGGTGTTGGGATCCAGCAGGTTCCCGGCCGGGATCTGGAAACGCAGGGGGCCGTAGGGGGAGTCGTTTGGAGGAAGACCTGTGTCAAACTCAGTGTTGCAGCTGAGGAAGACTCCCTGCAGTTTGCTGTTTATAGGTGAGCCGTGACTTCCACTATTGTCTTTCAGGGCTGGGCGCATCAGCCCCCCACACTCAGTTCTAACAGAAAAGGAGAAACATTTGTTATTGAATTTAACAAGTACATACCTATACGTGTGTGTATTTACAGAGTATGGTATAGTACTGACCTGACATGGTGGAAGTAGTCAGGGTGCTGGTTGCGATAGAACACAGAGAACCGCAGCAATCTTCCAGCAGAACCCTGTGCTTTACCAAGGAGCTGTTTGAGGTGATCCATGGCATAATCTGTTTCATACAAAATCGGTCAGTTATGAAGTTCCTTGTTCAAATCCTTTGTTGGCATATTCAATTGAGCCTGTATTAAATTGGTAAATGTCCTACTATAGAAATGGATGCACTTCTATGACATACCCCCTGTGCAGAACTCCACCACCTGGCTCCATTCAGACACCAGGTACTCTCCGTCTGCCTGTCTCACTGCAGTCTGCACAGCAACACAGTACTCTGTCCGTGGGCTCAGGAACCAATGACCTCTCACTGCCATGGGTAAAGGCACTGCCTTGGCCACCAGTTTTGTGGGCACATCCTGATGGGTGAAACAGGGATACATGTTAATTCAAGTGAATCAATAGTTGAATTACAAGAATACAGCTTTTCATAGGTAAAAAATAGGATTTACAGTAGGTCTAAATGTTTTATGTAAACACACTCATGGATTATTCATTTCTTCAGGATATTCTAGTACAAACTGGTCTAGCTAAGCTACTGTATATCTAACCAAATGAGTGGCTTTGTTTTGGCCAGGTCCTCTAAGAAGCACAGCTAATTAAAATAAGCTCAGTGGGGCCACATATCCATGGCAATCACCCTGGTGCAAGTTTGTTTGTGTTGTTTTGATTTTCCGAGTGATAGAAACACGCTTCCAAACAAGTGGAGCACAACCCTGAACAGCGCTGTACAACATAAATCAGGAGCGTTTGTAAAAATACATTGGTAGATTATATTAAATAGAGAACCGTGCCAAATTAGGTAATCAAGTATCTAATGTGTGGATAGAGTATGGTTGATGTAAGTAAGGCTCAGAAACACCCATCAGGAATGACTAAGCATTTCAATCATTAAAATTCTCCCTCTGTCATAACTTTCTATTTCATTGTGTCACAGATCCCCGGTACTGCTGCTCCATCCATGCACCAGATCCCCGGTACTGCTCCGGAGGTCTATGTCACCGGTTTTCTATGCGTCACTGAACTGTCTCATTACGCACACCCGGTTCACATCCCCCTTGATTAGATTGTTATATATGTGCCCTCTGTTACCCATTGTTCTTGTCGATTGTTGTTACTATGTCCTTTGCTCGTGTGAGTACCTGCGCTTTGTTATTTTGGCTTTCGCTGACGCATGTATTGTGCATGTATGATTACGGGTCTCGTCCCTTTTGTTTCATCGTGCACTTGTGTTTTCAGGCCTCGCACCGTGTATTTATTTGAGCTACTCTTCGCTCTTTTGTTTGTGTTTTGTATATGTGGTAATTTGGGTAGAAATAAAAAACCCTTATACGCATTCCTGCGCCTGTCTCCGGATCATTATACCAACGTGACACATGGGTATTACGATAAGAGATAAACTCAAGTAATAGCCCAAGGTCCTTCCAACTGATTGCAATTAGCTAGGCCTATATTTTGATTCCTAACATGATGTTGAAAGAAAATGATGAAACATTAGGTAGTATACAGTAAATCATTTCAGTGACTGGTCTGGAATAAAATCAGTTCATAGTAAAGAGAACAGAGCTGTAGTTTTTAGGCTTTGTCCGTTCTTTGGCCATTGAAGAGGAAACTAATGTGCCCATGCGTCACTTACCCGACCCTGTTTTGCAGCACACGATTCTCATGCTCCTGCACTGGAAGTGACTTAAAGGGCGCTACCACAGCTCTCTGGGTTGTTACCGCTGTAGTGTCAGATACACTTATTACCAGGCTTTTATCTAGAGTTCTGCATAGACAATGTCTCATGCTAGGCCATCTTGGGTTATAGCAAAACATAGTACATCACATGCTGCAGTGAAATGTCTATTATTGGAGAACAGGACATGGAGTGATTAGAACACAGGCGGCTGGTAGCACCTTAATTGGGGAGGACGGGCTCATTGCAATGGCTGGAACGGAGTGAATGGTTACCATGTGTTTGATACCATTCACTCCATTCCAGCCATTATGGACCATTATCCCCAACCTCCTGTGATGAGAAGTGAAGAACATGGATCTAGACAGTGGGAGTCAGTCACGATCTGTGGAAAGTGTCATTGAGTCAAGGGAGAAGACTGAGGGGGCCTGGGGAGGATTTATGAGGGAGAAAAGCAGTGACAGTCTGTCAGACACACCCTGTGTTTGAAGCGGTTGGGATCCCCGCCCTCTTTGCGGCTCAGGTCTATGAAGAAGTGTGTGGCCCTGGCAGTATCCTCAGGGGTCATGTCCCAGGCAATGCGGAAGGAATCGCAGGTCACCTCACATATCTGGATATTATGGGGGGTGGAAAGGGCTGTCTCCATGGTTATTAGCTGCTGAACGAGAAGAAAAAGGAGGGTCTTATGATGGGATCAAATTGGAACCTTGTATTGAATTTAATTCAATTTAATTTGGGTAACAGACATATACAACAAAATGTACAATGTGGACCCAGAGGATATCACTTGAAAGTATTAATGAAAATGCTTGTTTCCAAAGTGATCCTCGATGGTAAAAAATATAACACATATAATGACAAACAACCATGAATACATTAATTTATATTGACATCCTAAAAAGTGGCACTATCCACTGCACTTTTCCCTAACCTTAAAAATCAACCATATTAATTTCACATTATAACAATCTACTCATTGCACATCATACCTATCATTCAAATAAATACACCTGACCAGCAGTAGGGGGCACAAGGGGCAGAGGAGTGGTTTCTCTTAGACAACCTGCTTTTTCTACTTTTTCTTTGCTTGATCTCCAAGGGGAGGCTATTCCATAAACAAATGCCTATATAGTAAAGACTTTTAGGTACAGGACTGGCAACATGTTATATAATAAAATAACCTACCGTTAGATAGCTACATTGCAATATCGTCCCATGTCCGAACTCAATTCTAAATCCATTGTGACTTTTAGTACTAATCGATGAAACAATATGTCACACAGTTTGGTTGTATCGACTGTTGGATTAGTTACACTTTGTAAACTCCCTGCTCGTGCCTGAGAGAGTGTAGAGGGTTGAGACTTATTTCATAATCCACCAACAGCAGTCTCCTGGCAACCAGGCAGATTTGACTCCCGTGTTCACTCCATTCTCTAGCTTCACATCTCCTAATTTTCCTAATCTGCAAATCTGAGGAAATTGTCCACAGTCATAGTTTTCCTACTTAATTCTGTTAATAATCTTTGAATTAATTTATTTACAACGGTCTTCTGAGCACTACGAAAGCTGAGTAAGAAGAAAGAGTGCAGCTCAAGGAAAATCTATACCGTTTTCACGGCATCTGAAGTATTGAAATAAATAAAAAGAAAACCGAGACGCAACACCATAAGGTTATCTATGGTCTTATTTATTTGCCAATAACAGCCAGTGGATCCAGGCTGGTGCACATAACCTTGAAGACTGGACTGTGTGTAATCTGTGGGCCTGTTGTGTTTGATTAGCTGTCACCTTACCTTTCCTGAATTGATGATGCCATGGATGTGCCTTCCAGAGTAAAAAGATGTATCTTCCTCTCCGTTCCTGCCTGCTGTGAGTATGAAAGACAGGCAGGGGAGGCATCTACTTGTCTACTCTTGCATGTTTTTACTCTCTCAGTCATTTCTGAGAGGAATTTTTAATTGTTGTTGTTATACCAATATTTCTTATAATACAATATAGCTCGTTTTAATATCCCTCTCATCCTTCATTACCTGTTTCATAATGCCAAACAGCTTTGCACGACACAACACATGGCCCAGTTCCATGATTATAAGCCCAAACACACATAACATATGCTCTAACAGTAAGATGCTCAGCATTATGCTGCTAGCTACAAACAGTAAGTAGTACAGCCAGTATATCTGCTATATTGTGTGCTGCTTGTGTATTAGTGAGAGTGGATGTTACAGTGAGCGGATGGTGGAGAGACGGAGTGTGGGGTTTGTGTTTGTGTTAGGTTGGCTGTGTCACACAGGTGAACGTGCTGGGTGGTACTGTACTGCACCTGCATACTGTATGTGGCCTGGAGAGGTGTTGTGCCCTGGTCCACCTCATGATGGACCTGCTGAAGCACGGCAGCTCATTAAAGCTACAGAGCTGTGAAACGTCGGAGCTATCTCGTTTACACGGGCGCTGGGGGTGCTGGCTGTGGCACTGGGTTTCCTGTGTTATCTAGCTGCTGCCTGCCTGCTCCTCTCCCTCTCCTTACACACACAGAATTTAGGGCAGAAGGAGACAACCATAAAAGCCTCATAATTTCCAGCCGTGCTTGCACCACTTTCTGACTGAATATGTCTGAACACAGTTCAAACGCAAGTCCCCCACATCATTTAAATAGTCCTCCCTCCATTCTTACTTATATATCAGTATGCAAAAACAGTGAGAGATAATTCATGACACTGTGAGTCTACTCCAGATCTAATTGCCCATAATCAGCTATTTAGATTTATAATGAAAATAGACTATTGAGCTATACATAGATCAATTGCATTATGGAGTAAAGCAATTGAATGTGAAAATTCCTATTTTGGCCTCTGATCTTTGGTAATGACACATTTTACAGTTTGGCTTACATATTTGTTGGTTATGTAAAGCTGTAATTTGTGGAACTGCGAAGGGCATATTACACATTCTCATTCTCCATTTATGTAGAACCCTGACACATACATTACACTCTTAGAAAAAAGGGTTCCAAAAGGGTTCTTCGGCTGTCCCCATAGGAGAACCATTTTTGGTTCCAGGTAGAACTCTTTTGGGTTCCATGTAGAATCCTCTGGGGAAAGGGTTTTTACACAGAACCAAAAAGGGTTCTTCAAAGGGTTCTCATATGTTGACAGCTGAAGAACCCTTTTACCACTATGCTTCGACAGTGTTGTGATGAATGATGCTGCATACAACGTACAATGAATAGTGTATGCACAGAAAGCAGCTCCAGTGTAGTGGGTATCAGGTGCAGATAAGACCAGATAAAAGTCATGTGATGCGTCCTATAAGAGGGAGGGTCATACATATGTGACAGTCAGTTGACTGAGGTTGAGGAAGTGAAGCGATGGAGAGGCAAGTGAAGCGTGCGTTCTGCTCTGGATCAGATCATATGGTAGAGGGAACATATGATCTCAAATTAATTGTATCCTCCGTCTACACCATATGGTCTACTCTACACTATATCACTGTGTGGTAATCATTATCCTATCCTATTATTTACACAGTGGTTCTTGTAATCTCTCAAAGCTTGTTCGTGATTGACTGTTTAATCCAAATTTCTGCCAGGTTGTTAATGGCAGTCATAGTCAGGTCTCCACTAATGAGCTGATGATAATCACATCTGCATTGCGAACGGAAGTACATGTTCTCAAATTCTAAATAACTGTACCACAGCTGAGACAATTTACTACGAGATCATTGACTAGACATTATAATGCTGTCAAACAGACATTTACGAGATGCTTGATAGCGTAATATGGGGATTCTTTATAGCTCAATAATAAGAAACTCAAACAAGCATTCTAATACTAACCACACTGACATTTTTAGTGGACCAATGGATATACATAGTGCTAAACAGTAACTGGAGAATGCCCTGGTAATAAGGAAAATGGAAAAATAGAGCATGCAATTTCCAGCATATAAACAAAAATACTGTAATTCTACTTACGGTGGCTCAACAATAGCTGCTGTTTAACTTCCTCACGCTTGATGCGTGAGGAAACTGAAAATAATTAGAGGGGAATATAGCCTTACCTCTATGTGGTGAATAAGTGTCTTTGCAAAAAGTGCAATAGGTCCTTAACCAGAGTAGATAAGTGGAGAAGTTTATTCTATCATATGTCTTTTCTTCTGCAGTCGATGATAGATCCCTAGGAAAACCGATTAGCAAGTGAAATGAACACTCTCACTCTCTCTTTCCTTTCTTCCTTCCTTCTCTCTCTCTCTCTCTATCTCTCTCTCTCTCACACACTCACTCTCACTCGCTCTTTCTCTCCTCTTGCTCGCTCTTCCTCTCTTTTTCTCTCTCTCCTTCTTTCTCTCTACCTCACTCTCTCTACCTCACATTCTCCCTATCTCTCTCTCTCTCTCTATCCTCCTCCTCCTCCTCCTCTAGCTGGGTTCTGAGAAGGATGTTTACTTGCCTGCTGTACAGCTGCATCGCCTAATGTGGAGCAACTGCTGATGCTGAGAACACAAACAAGAGATTTGCAACTGAGGTGCATGAGCAATTGTGAAACGTGATAAGTCACTCACACACATTAGCAGGGACTTGCTAACAAATGGTAACGGAATGACTCATCACTGACCAGCATGCATCTAATGGGACAGCAGCATTATGTAGCAGACAGTCAGAGAAACCATCCTAGATCCTACTACACTGACTCATGAGAAACACTCTTTTCATGTCATTTTGATACAGCTACGACCGGAAGATACTTTTTTGTAGCAGGTTAGGAGAACTTATGCAGCAGGTTAGGATAATTAGGTTAAGGTTAGGAAAAGGGTTAGGGGTTAGCGAAATGCTCTCCTAACCTGCTACGAAAATCACTTACGGTAGTAGCTGACTCATACTGGATATCAAAGGACTCCATTGCTGCCATTGCCATACTTTCAGGAGGTAGTGCTGAGGATGCACATAGTCCACAATATGCTACACCATATGGGCATCCTCCACAGGACATCCACCCTTGGCCATCGATGGGACAGGAAGAGACTGGTACTGGATGCCTGCAAATAAATGTTTCATTGACGATAGAGATGTGCTAAAAAAGTTTGTTGGTCCTGATCTCAGTGGAAAGAGCAACTTAATTCTTTGATGAAATAAAGTGAAAAGACTGATATTGCTGCAGACGTAGGCCTATATTTTCTGGTAACCTGAGGTTGAAATAACGCATATGGTAATTGAATCATAAAGACTACACAGGACAAAAGGGCATGTGGAAAAAGCTGTGTAGACAGCCGTAGGTGAGGTGATTCAGTTGTACAATCATAAAAGCTGTTCATCCTCTCTAGGGCATTGGTGACTAAATATTCTGTTTGCTGGAGCATTGTCTTTAGGTAAAGATGCACTGAGTTATTACCCAGCACCAGGGCTCTTTTATAGGGCTGGCCAGCCATAGTTCACTGATTCCATCAAAATGTAATTAAAATGCAATCATCCATCATTAGACATGCCAGGCAGCCATGCAAGGGCAAGATGGAGGTGGCAGGTACAGCAGGGACACCTAACAACTAATTCAGCTGAGCCAAGATCATTTTATTGGTTCATTTTGTAGCCACATCCCAGCTAAGAATTACAGGGAGAGAAAATGTTACCTGTAATATTCCCCTAATGTTTGAGTGTCCAGTTTTTACATGTTAGCAAAAACCTTCAGAGATCCTTTTTAGCATGTTTGGTGTTAAAGTTAGGAGGATATTCCCTTAATGTCAAGCAGAGCTTATCTACAACGTGGTTACAATGTTCTCAGAATATACAACATGAATGTTCTAGATTAGTTTTATGGGATGTTGCAAGAACATTCATGTGTCCAGGTCTCTGAGGATTAGGAGAATGTTCCACCAAACATACACAGAACATGGTTGCCATATTCTCAAAACATAAGATATTAATGTTCTAGACAAGTTTCATGAGAACGTTGCAAGAACATTTCTGTGTATCAGTTGTCAAGACGTTGCCTGATGGTCCCAAAGAAACGTTCTTTCCCCCCAAAAAATTACAGATACATCACGCCTTGTTAATGTTGCCAAGCCTATCAAGGCCCTGATTGGTGAACCCCTGATCCATTCACAACTCTTTGGTTACAGCACTCAGATCTTCCTGCTACGCCACCATGTCTGTGTTAGTTATCAGTTCATTTGAACTTCTCTCATCATTGATTCGATTTACTTATTTCAAAAATGTAAGAGTTGTCTGTATAGTTGTCTAATGTTGGTGGGGCAAATTAACCTGTTTTATAATAAAATCAAATAAACGTTTATTGGTCGCGCACTCAGATTTGCAGGTGTTATCGCAGGTGCAGTGAAATGCTTGTGTTTCTAGTGCCAACAGTTCAGTAATACCTAGCAATAAAAAATAAAAATAAACAATACACACATGATCCAGAAATACACACATAATCCCGAAAATAACGTTTTATTTAATGATGCTCCTGAATCACTATGATCGATAAAAGAGTTTCTTGAGTGTACTTTTAACAGAGCTGAGATTTACTCCAAAGCTCATTCACCCCATTGCTACACCTATTAAATCGATTCAGATCTACACAAGTACTTAGAGCAGAGTGATTCCCCTAGTGGGCCTCAAACCCAGGCCATCAGCACCAATGAACAACATCCTAATCACTATCGCAATAAGGGATACCTTTAGGGCATGTGCTTATTGGGCCAGGATAGTTAGGCCCTGTCCAGAAGAGACCAAAAACCCTCCTCCCTAGGCAATTTTATAGGTGTAACAATGGGGTGAATGAACTTTGAAGTAAATCTCAGCTCTGTTAAAAGTACTCTCAAGAAAATATTTTATTGATCATAGTGGTTCAGGAGTATCATTGAAACAAGTTAATATGCCCCACCTACCTTAGATAAACAGAGAAAGCCCTTCAATTGCTGAAATAAGTAAATAAAATCAATGATGAAAATAGTCAGATTAACTGATACCTGATATGGCCATGGTGGCGTAGCAGGAAGATCGGAGCAGAGCAACCCAAAAAGTTAAAATCCCTGGTGACGACATGCTGAATAGTAATCATGTACTGTATGTAAAATACAGTACGTAGGTTGAAAAAACTGTATGTTAAAAGCACTGTGTACGAGTATCCCTAACCTTGCCAACAGACAAAGAGCTATGAATAGATCAGTGGTTCACCAATCAGGGCCTTGCTTGGCAACAGTAACTTTTAATTTTTCTTTTGACATACTGTATAAATGTTCTTGCAATGTTCTGTGTATGTTTGATGTGACGATGATGGAATATTCTCCTAACCCTCAGAAAACTGGACACATTAATGTTTTTGCAACATTCCCATGAAATGTGTCTAGAACGTTACTATCTTAAGTTCTGAGAACATGGTCTCACGTTCTGGGTAAGTTCCATTTGACATTAAGGGAATGGTCTCTTGGAAATGTTAGTTAATGACCTAATGGGCTCCTGAGTGGCGCAGCAGTCTAAGGCACTGCATCTCAGTGCTAGAATCATCACTACAGACCCTGGTTCGATTCCAGGCTGTATCACAAGCTGGCCATGATTGGGAGTCTCATAGGGCGGTGCACAATTGGCCCAGAGCCGTCCAGGTTTGGCCATGGGTAGGCCGTCATTGTACATTAATTTGTTCTTAACTGACTTGCCTAATGAGACTCTCAAGGGAATGTTCTCTAAAGTTGTGGGAATGTTAGCTGGGACAGGCCTACTGTGCAGTATGCTTGTTAGGCTATTATTATGTTTTCATGAAATTCATAAACAATATAAAAATAACACACCAAATAAAAAACAAATTGTATGTTTTAATATGGCTGTGTAAATGTATGTAGCTATGTTGTGTGTATTCAAATAGGCTTACCAAACTCAGATGATTGTACAGTAGGCTACACACACCTCTATGCAAAACATGAAAGGTGCAACACGAGAAAATCCTGCGCCCGCCCGGATCCTGTTGATCTAAGGCACTGCATCTCAGTGCAAGAGGTGTCACTACAGTCCCTGGTTCGATTCCAGGCTGTATCACATCTGGCTGTGATTGGGAGATTTGCCCAGGGTTCTTAACTGACTTGCCTAGTTAAATAAATAAAAACATAAACAACCCTGCTACATGGGGAGAAATTAAGTAGTAGACCAGGTGGACAAAAGGGCTTTAAGATATAATTGATAGCTGTACTCAGGGCCGGCCCTGGGCATAAGAGATATAGGGGCCGCTTAGGGCCCCCAGCCGCTAGCAGGCCCCCAACCCCCACAATATGCTTTAAAACCACAACATTTTCTCTATGCCTCATGGCAAAATGGAGAGAGTTACAGGAAATGTACAAAAAAATCTCTCTACAATCAAGAGGGGAACCACCAAAAGTTTTACCCGCGAGGTGGGGTGCCCGAAAACAAATTTCGCTTAGGGCCCCCAAATAGCTAGAGCCGGCCCTGTTTGTACTCAACTGGGTAGAGAGGTGAGGTCAAATGAAAGACTAGATGATAGATGTGTGACAGAAGAGGTGGAACTCAGAGTTCAAGGGCCAGCATTTATGCCCTCCAAAGAAAGGTTGGTGGATCAAGCTTCAAGGGTCAGATTAGGAAGGAAGAGGTGGTGTTTGCTCGGTTGTGTCTTGGACATTGTACATTGAACTCGTCATTATATCTGGTTGGCAAGCATGCAAATGGTTTGTGTACAGAGTGTATGGTTGATGAAACAGTGAAGCATGTTGTTAAAAAGGCCAGGTCTTATTTAGCAGTTATATCACCCTTATTCTAGTATTTGTTGTATTTGCCTAACACCCCTTATTTTCTTAATAGTGGTACCTGCATTTTCCTTCTATGTGCGTCATGCTATTTCTAGCCAGCAAGCCTAGATGCTAGCCAATCATGTTAGCTCGTTATGCTGTGTACCACATGCCTTGTTTAGGATAGCACAGTAGATACATACACAGTATATACAGCGGGTGAAATAAGTATTGAACACATCACCATTTTTCTCAGTAAATATATTTCCAAAGGTGCTATTGACATGAAATTTTCACCAGATGTTGGTAACAACCCAAGTAATCCATACATACAAAGTTGTTTGGAGGAAAAAGGGGGAGGCTTGCAAGCCAAAGAACACCATCCCAGGAGGGCTTGGTGCACTTCACAAAATAGATGACATCATGAGGAAGGAAAATTATGTGGATATATTGAAGCAACATCTCAAGACATCAGTCAGGAAGTTAAAGCTTGGTTGCAAATGGGTCTTCCAAATGGACAATGACCAAAGTTGTGCCAAAATGGCTTAAGGACAACAAAGTCAAGGTATTGGAGTGGCCATCACAAAGCCCTGACCTCAATCCTATAGAACATTTGTGGGCAGAACTGAAAAGGCATGTGCGAGCAAGGAGGCCTCCAAACCTGACTCAGTTACACCAGCTCTGTCAGGAGGAATGGGCCAAAATTCACCCAACTTATTGTGGGAAGCTTATGGAAGGCTACCTGAAACATTTGACCCAAGTTAAACAATTTAATACTGTGTATATATATATATACAGCGGGTGAAATAAGTATTGAACACGTCACCATTTTTCTCAGTAAATATATTTCCAAAGGTGCTATTGACATGAAATTTTCACCAGATGTTGGTAACAACCCAAGTAATCCATACATACAAAGAAAGCAAAACAAATAAGTTCAGAAATTAAGTTATGTGTAATAATGTGAAATGACACAGGGAAAAAGTATTGAACACACTTACTGATATTTATTTAATACTTTGTACAAAAGCCTTTATTGGTAATGACAGCTTCAAGACGCCTCCTGTATGGAGAAACTAGTCGCATGCATTGCTCTGGTGTGATTTTGGCCCATTCTTCCACACAAACAGTCTTCAAATCTTGAAGGTTCCGTGGGCCTCTTCTATGAATCTTGATCTTCAGTTCTTTCCATAGATTTTCAATGGGATTTAAGTCAGGTGGTTGGCTGGGCCATTCTAGCAGCTTTATTTTCTTTCTTTGAAACCAATTGAGAGTTTCCTTGGCTGTGTGTTTGGGATCATTGTCTTGCTGAAATGTCCACCCTCGTTTCATCTTCATCATCCTGGTAGATGGCAGCAGATTTTTGTCAAGAATGTCTCGGTAAATTTGCCCATTCATCCTTCCTTCAATTATGTGAAGTTTGCCAGTACCATTTGCTGAAAAGTAGCCCCACACCATGATGTTCCCACCTCCAAACTTCACTGTTGGTATGGTGTTTTTAGGGTGATGTGCAGTGCCATTTCTCCTCCAAACATGGTGTGTATTATGACATCCAAACAGTTCAATTTTGCTCTCATCTGACCACACTATATTCTCCCAGTATTTCACTGGCAAATACTGGGACCACTCTCCGCAGCACTCAGCTTCTTCGAGTAGTACGCCCAAGGGTACAGCAGGGGAGGGTTCCCCTGCAGCTGGGAGAGGACCGCCCCTACCCCGACCTCCGACGCGTCGACCTCGACTGCTAAGGGCTTGAGCGGGTCCGGGTGGTGTAGTAGCGGCACGGTGGTGAACCGGCCCTTCAGGTCGAGAAATGCCTTCTCGGCACTCGGGTTCCAGGCGAGGCGTTGAGGGTTTCCTTTCAACAATGACGTGAGTGGCGCTGCGATGGAGCTATACCCCTTTATGAACCGGCGGTAGCAGTTGGCGAATCCTAGGAAGCTCTGCAGTCCTTTGATGTTCTGAGGAACTGGCCATGACCTGACTGCCTCCACCTTCAACTCCTCCATTTTCACCCCCTCCGGAGCAATACGGTACCCTAGGAAGGAGACGGCCGTTTGGTGGAAGGCAAATTTTTCCTCCTTGACGTACAGATTATTCTGTAACAGCCGGGGGAGGACAGCACGAGCGTGTGTCACGTGTTCTGAGAATGTCGGGGAGTACACTAGTATGTCATCAATATACACCACCACATACCTCCCCGACATATCCCGAAATACCTCATTCAGAAACGACTGGAATACCGCTGGGGCATTGGCGAGTCCGTATGGCATCACTAGGTATTCATAGTGGCCTGACGGCGTGCTAAATGCGGTCTTCCACTCGTCTCCTTCCCGGATCCGTATGAGGTTGTACGCGCTCCGGAGGTCCAGCTTGGTGAAGAAGCGAGGGGCATTGGGTATCGTAACTTCGTTGTTACCTCATTCAGTCCTCGATAATCAATGCACGGCCTTAATCCCCCGTCCCTCTTCTTCACAAAGAAGAAACTAGCTGAAGCAGGGGATGTAGAATGGCGAATGTGCCCCTGCTCCAGCGTCTCTCGGATATACGTCTCCATAGTATCCGTTTCGGCCATAGAGAGCGGACCTGGCACCAGGTCAATGGCACAGTCCCAAGCACGGTGTGGAGGGAGACATTTGGCTTTCTCTCTAGAGAACACTCCGCGCAGATCTTCGAATTCTGGCGGAATGTTCCCCGTGAGGGTGCTCTCAGGGCTCTCAACCGATGTAGCCCTTACCGTAGGTGTAATACAGGTCTTCCTACATTTATCCGACCATCCCAGAATCCTTTGTGCGCTCCAGCTGATGTTGGGGTTATGCTGCTGGAGCCAAGGAAGTCCCAGGATGACCGGATGTATGGATGAAGAGATCACCAACAATTCCAGTCTCTCTCGATGGCAGCCGTGTATGGTGAGGGTGACAGGACGGGTCACGTGAGTGATGGAACCGGAACCCACCGGCCGACCATCCAGAGCGTGAACTGGCATAGAGGACCTCAACCGGCGTAACGGCAGTCGGAGAGCGTCAACCAGGGTCCGGTCAATGAAACTCCCCGCAGCTCTGTGGACGCAGGGCTGTGGACACATGATCTGGGAAGTTACCAGAGAGCACAACTGAGCAACAGAAAGGGCTAGCTATGTTTTCAGCACGCAAGACACCTACTGTGCCCACCTGAGCCCTCCGGCCACTTACCCCTTTCCTGCGTCCAGTCGGGGCAGAGGGACATGCCCTCCTGACATACCACCTAACTTCCACTTCCATCGGCTCATGTTCCGGCTCTGATCGAGGAAGGGGAAGATGCCGCGGCGCGCCAGCTGGTCACGGTCCCGGAGCTGTCCGTCGATGGCAATAGCCCGTGCGATATAGGTGTCCAGAGTCATGGACTGGCTCACACAAGCCAGCTCCATCTGAAGGAGGTCCGAAGAGTCGGCTCATTCGACCCACTGGACGCCGCCAACGTCCGGAATGACAGCGCATACTCTGAGGCCGTGCCCTTCCCCTGTTCAAGGAGCATAATCCGCTCTCCCGCATCTCTCCCCTCTGCGGGATGGTCAAACACAGCTCGGAACTGAGCGATGAACCTGGGAACCAAACTTAATTCCTTAGCTCCACTCCCCCACAGTGACGTTGCCCAGTCGAGTGCACGCCCGGGAGGAGCGTGATCATCGTGTGCACCTTCTCCGAATCCGACACAGGCTGATCGCCTAAATACAGTTCGCATTGGAGAAGGAACCCACGACAACCCTCCGGATTGCCATCATATTTTTCTGGGACGGCTCTCCGGAGCTCTCCGCTCGGGACGCGACGAGACTCCAAACGATCGGGTGCTGGGGACGCTGTGGCTCAAGATGAAGCCTGATCGCGCAGCCATGAGGGACATCATATCCCTCATGGCCTGTTCCTCCATGGCTCTGAGTCTCTCCTCCAGCTCAGGTGCCCAACCGGGTAGTCAGCCACCAATTGTGCAAGTTCTCCCACTTAAAAAGATGAGAGAGGCCTGTAATTTTCATCATAGGTACACTCCAGAAAATCACATTGTAGGATTTTTAATGAATTTATTTGCAAATTATGGTGGAAAATAAGTATTTGGTCAATAACAAAAGTTTATCTCAATACTTTGTTATATACCCTTTGTTGGCAATGACAGAGGTCAAACGTTTTCTGTAAGTCTTCACAAGGTTTTCACACACTGTTGCTGGTATTTTGGCCCATTCCTCCATGCAGATCTCCTCTAGAGCAGTGATGTTTCGGGGCTGTCGCTGGGCTACACAGACTTTCAACTCCCTCCAAAGATTTTCTATGGGGTTGAGATCTGGAGTCTGGCTAGGCCACTCCAGGACCTTGAAATGCTTCTTACGAAGCCACTCCTTCGTTGCCCGGGCGGTGTGTTTGGGATCATTGTCATGCTGAAAGACCCAGCCACGTTTCATCTTCAATGCCCTTGCTGATGGAAGGAGGTTTTCACTCAAAATCTCACGATACATGGCCCCATTCATTCTTTCCTTTACACGGATCAGTCGTCCTGGTCCCTTTGCAGAAAAACAGCCCCAAAGCATGATGTTTCCACCCCCATGCTTCACAGTAGGTATGGTGTTCTTTGGATGCAACTCAGCATTCTTTCTCCTCCAAACACGACGAGTTGAGTTTTTACCAAAAAGTTATATTTTGGTTTCATCTGACCATATGACATTCTCCCAATCCTCTTCTGGATCATCCAAATGCTCTCTAGCAAACTTCAGACGGGCCTGGACATGTACTGGCTTAAGCAGGGGGACACGTCTGGCACTGCAGGATTTGAGTCCCTGGCGGCGTAGTGTGTTACTGATGGTAGCCTTTGTTACTTTGGTCCCAGCTCTCTGCAGGTCATTCACTAGGTCCCCCCGTGTGGTTCTGGGATTTTTGCTCACCGTTCTTGTGATCATTTTGACCCCACGGGGTGAGATCTTGCGTGGAGCCCCAGATCGAGGGAGATTATCAGTGGTCTTGTATGTCTTCCATTTCCTAATAATTGCTCCCACAGTTGATTTCTTCACACCAAGCTGCTTACCTATTGCAGATTCAGTCTTCCCAGCCTGGTGCAGGTCTACAATTTTGTTTCTGGTGTCCTTTGACAGCTCTTTGGTCTTGGCCATAGTGGAGTTTGGAGTGTGACTGAGGTTGTGGACATCTGTCTTTTATACTGATAACAAGTTCAAACAGGTGCCATTAATACAGGTAACGAGTGGAGGACAGAGGAGCCTCTTAAAGAAGTTACAGTTACAGGTCTGTGAGAGCCAGAAATCTTGCTTGTTTGTAGGTGACCAAATACTTATTTTCCACCATAATTTGCAAATAAATTCATTAAAAATCCTACAATGTGATTTTCTGGATTTCTTTTTCTAATTTTGTCTCTCATAGTTGAAGTGTACCTATGATGAAAATTACAGGCCTCTCTCATCTTTTTAAGTGGGAGAACTTGGAAAGAGGTTCAATTGTTGTGAAGAAGGCGTCAGGGCGCCCAAGAAAGTCCAGCAAGCGCAAGGACCGTCTCCTAAAGTTGATTCAGCTGCGGGATCGGGGCACCACCAGTGCAGAGCTTGCTCAGGAATGGCAGCAGGCAGGTGTGAGTGCATCTGCACGCACAGTGAGGCGAAGACCTTTGGAGGATGGTCTGGTGTCAAAAAGGTCAGCAAAGAAGCCACTTCTCTCCAGGAAAAACATCAGGCACAGACTGATATTCTGCAAAAGGTACAGGGATTGGACTGCTGAGGACTGGGGTAGAGTCATTTTCTCTGATGAATCCCCTTTCCGATTGTTTGGGCCATTCGGTAAACACCTTGTCCGGAGATGACAGGGTGAGCGCTACCATCAGTCCTGTGCCATTCCAACAGTAAAGCATCCTGAGACCATTCATGTGTGGGGTTGCTTCTCAGCCAAGGGAGTGGGCTCACTCACAATTTTGCCTAAGAACACAGCCATGAATAAAGAATGGTACCAACACATCCTCCGAGAGAAACTTCTCCCAACCATCCAAGAACAGTTTGGTGACGACCAATGCCTTTTCCAGCATGATGGAGCACCTTGCCATAAGGCAAAAGTGATAACTAAGTGGCTCGGGGAACAAAACATCGACATTTTGGGTCCATGGCCAGGAAACTCCCCAGACCTTAATCCCATTGAGAACTTGTGGTCGATCCTCAAGAGGTGGGTGGACAAACAAAAACCCACAACTTCTGACAAACTCCAAGCATTGATTATGCAAGAATGGCCTGCCATCAGTCAGGATGTGGCCCAGAAGTTAATTGACAGCATGCCAGGGCGGATTGCAGAGGTCTTGAAAAAGAAGGGTCAACACTGCAAATATTGACTCTTTGCATAAACTGAATATCATTGTCAATGAAAGCCTTTGACACTTATGGAATACTTGTAATTATACTTCAGTGTAACATAAACAACTACTGACATAAACATCTAAGAACACTGAAGCAGCAAACTTTGTGGAGACCAATACTTGTGTCATTCTCAAAACTTTTGGCCACGACTGTACAAGGAATATGGTGGGGTGAACCCTTATCTAAATAAACCTGGCTGAGACCTGTTCTCGTGGTGTCTGAACCCTATCCATTGGCACCTACATTATTTATTTTTTGACCTTTATTTAACTAGGCAAGTCAGTTAAGAATAATTTCTTATTTACAATGACAGCTTACCGGTGAACAGTCGGTTAACTGCCTTGGTCAGGGGCAGAACGACAGATTTTTACCTTGTCAGCTCTGGGATTCAATCCACCAACCTTTCGGTTACTGGCCCAACTCCCTACTCACTAGTCTACCTGCCGCCCCTAATAACTCTCTACTAGTCCCTATTTTACACGGTCCTCACGTGTTGATGTGTTGTTGTAAGTACCGGTATGTGGAGAGAGGAGAGATTTTAGGAATGGGGCATGGTTTGTTAGAAGTTAGTAGGCCTCTTTGTTATTTTCTTAGTAGTACAGGGTTCAATCAAAGTATTTATACAGAAACCCAGCCTAAAAACCCAAAGAGAAAGTAATGCAGAGGTCGAGAGCACGATGGCTAGGAAAAAAACCCTAGAAAGGCAGGAACCTAGAGAGGAACTAGGCTCTGAGGGTTTGGCCAGTCCTCTTCTGGCTGTGCCGGTGGAGATTATAAGAGTACATGGCCATAAAGTCTAGATCGTTCTTCAAGATGTTCAAACGTTCATAAATGATCAGCAGGGTCAAATAATAATCACAGTGGTTATAGAGGTTGCAACAGGTCAGCAGAGACGGTCGAAACAGCAGGTCCGGGACAAGGTAGCAGGTCCGGTGAACAGGTCAGGGTTCCATAGCTGCAGGCAGAACAGTAGAAACTGGAACAGCAACACGACCAGGTGGACTGGGGCCAGTCGTGAGGCATGGTCCTAAGGCTCAGGTCCTCCGGGAGGGGCGAGAGAGCGAAATGGGAGAATTAGAGGGAGCATACCTAAGATCCCACAGGACACCAGATAAGATAGGAAAAATACATCAGATACACCTGACCCTAGCCCCCCCCCGGCACATAGACTATTGCAGCATAGAGGACTGAGACAAGGGGGTGTTGGGGGACACTGTGGCCCTCTCCGACGATACCCCTGGACAGGGCCAACCAGGCAGGATATAACCCCAACCACTTTGCCCAAGGATTAGATAGGGGGGTTTAGATTATCTAAATGTTTCTTTAGTCATCTACTCTGTAAGCAGCGCTGCCAACTCTCACGCATTGGCCGAGAGACACACATTTGACCCTTTACATTTGACCCATTACACACTCACATGACACACCCAACACAAGCATTGTATCCGCGGCAGCTTCACTAAGGAAATCCATCATTTTCCTGCCACTGCACTGTAAACCGTGGCAGATTGGAGATTGTGATTGGTTTAGACTGGACATGCACGTTCATTCTCCGCTGATATAATTTGTTAATTCAGTTGTCAAAAGAGCAGCACGGAAGCGCTGTTTTGTACACATACTTGTCAACAAATTAATTTGCTGTCAACACTGGCAGAATTACCATTAGGCAGAAGAGACAATTGCTTAGGGCCTCACATCATCATAAAAAAAATACAAATAAAATGTAATTTATCTTTAAACCAGAGATATTTTTTGGCATGGGCTGCATCTCAATCCACCGGTCTTCTCACGAAAGCGTCTGTAGAGTCAGAGCAGTGGGCTACACACTAATATCAAAATATCTATGGAAAGATGAGACTGTCACGAACACGATGCAGTTGTTTTTTGCTCTACGACCCAGGACTTGACTGTCACGGAACTCGACTGAAAGTAACCCGGTACTGAGCCGAAAAATGTATGGAAGTGAATGGGGCATTTCCACGAAAAGGTATATGGGTAATTCCACGATAACATATTTTTTTTCTGAGCCTTCTTATATCTCTCATATATGACAGACACTTCAAAACATACTTCCTTTTGATAATATGTTTGACTATCGTTTTTTTTAATGTATGAATCTGTTATTCAATGCGTTTCTATGGGCTAATGACAGTAAGGCCAAATTCAATGTTTCATCAAATATGTTTTTTATACCTACAGTGGTCCTAAAATTTCAAATCAAATAGCTAAATGACCCTTGGTATGACCATCTTTAAACAATTCCATATGTTAGCTTAGGAGAAACCCAGCCTTGGGCACTTAGCAGAGCTTAATTTGTAAGTGGGGAGGTCCCGGAACACATAGTGAGCGCGAGAAGGGGGGTTATCCTAGTCAGCACGAGAAGGGTGGTTATCCAGGGGGCTTTGAGGTACGTTGAGACACGTTGAGAAAAAAAAGTGTCAAACACAACATAGCAGACAAGTAGCCTACTATCTATGGTGGTGAAACAGACAGCACTCTCCAAGGTGCTGATTAATTCAAATAATTTTAGACATCATTGCAGTACACCCACATACTTTAGTATAGCTGCAAAATTCCACATTTCTTACAGAGTAATTTCCAAGACATCAATGTAGAGCAACATTCTTAGACAACACTGCCTGCAGAACTCCCACCATATGCATAGGAAATATTTAGATATTTCTTAATTACATTATTTTTTATTTAACCTTTATTTAACTAGGAAAGTCAGTTAAGAACAAATTCTTATTTACAATGACAGCCTACTCCAGCCAAACCTGGGCCAATTGTGCACCGCCCAATGGGACTCCGAATCACAGCCGGATGTGATACAGTCTGGATTCAAACCAGGGACTGTAGTGACACCTCTTGCACTGAGATGCAGTGCCTTAGACCGCTGCACCACTCGAGAGCCCTTTTAGATCTAGCTGTAGTGTATTCTTTCATTTTGAGTGTTAACTATAACCTGGATGCCCTCTCTAGCCTTGTCTACAAGGCTTGCTGCCACGAAATGCGGCTTGGTTTGGGCATGTTCAAAAACCTTTTTTCTGACAGCTCTTTGTTAACTTACTGTACATTCCATCCACTCTTTTGCTAGTTTGATCCTTCCAGTCGTTTCTAGACCCAAGCGCTTGACCTTTTTGCATATTGTACTGCCCAACTTTGAATTCTGCATGACAAGCCAGAGGTTATACCAGTAGAACATCTTTGGTTATATGCTTGATTGGGGGGGGGGTTTACCTTGAAAGATAATTTGGGTCCGGTGTAGGGGCAGATTTTGTCTGTCATCCTGTCTTCAGGAGATTTTTTTGAATTTATTTGGTCTTTCACAATAGCTGATGTAATTCATTAGAACAATTCCCATCCCCTACAGTGGGCTAAAATATAGAATAATTACTTTCTGTGCTTATCTTAGCAAGAACACTGCTGTTATTCCCCATACGTCTGCATTATTTCACTTACCCCCCCCAAAAACGTTCAATGAGGGCTATGCATTTTTGTCATCATTAATGGACCGTGTTGAATATAGGCTTAAGTCATAAAATGAGAATAGGCTATGTTAAAATGCCCCTTGACAAAAAAAACAATCCTGTTTTGGCATGTTAGCATTGTGCACACGCTGTTAGGCAGAAACGGTAGGCATAATTGCAAAAGATCTTGCCTATATAAAGTAAGATGATGGAAAGGTTTTGTAAATCAGCATCAACCACCTGAAGATTGATATTCATTAGATTTTTCTTAAATGTGGGGTAATTCGTAGAATGTAAAATGTCACATGAACATATTCAAACCCCCAGTATTTGGGAAATGTAGATCAGGGGTGGGCGGTCAACCCTCTTGGAGAACTACCTCTAGGCAGGTCCTATTTTAGAGGGATTGTTCACCCAAATTAGTTATATATTTACATGTTGGTTTCTTATAGACAAGGAGAGACTGCAATCCATCCCATGGCTACCATTAATATTAGCATTTTCTAAACAATAACCAATGTAATGCAATTTTCCACAGTTAGCATGCTCTAAATACCATGCCCAAATAATGTAAAGGTAACTTCAAACCAAGTCATCAGGTTTTGAGTGTGTATTCAACTTTAAAAGAATTGTGTATACACCTGACCTTTGATTTTTAAACAGGGCTCCCATGTGGCGCAGCGTTCTAAGGCATTGCATCTGAGTGATAGGGGTGTCAATACAGACACCCTGGTTCAAATCCAGGCTGTATCACAACTGGCTGTTATTGACTCCCATCCAGCTCATGTGAAAATATGTAGAATTTCAAAACCTCCAAACCACCCGGCTAGGGGTGGAGTCAATAACATGCACAATAGAAAATATAACTCCAAGCTATGTCATCTTCAAAAGTTAGCAGCACTGGTGATCGATTTACACCTCCAGTACAGTAGGTGGCGGCATGCACTTCTAAACCGACCACCATAATATTATTGAATAAGAAGAATCCTGCGCACGTTTGATCCGCAAAAACACAGGAATGTCACATCTAGCTGTCATGGCGATGTACGATAGATAATGCTGACTTTTTAAAAATTTCACCACTGATGTAAGAAATCGCCACGGTTTTGCTTATAGAAGTAAATTTAAACGCAATTCTCTTGGTTTGGTGAACATCTAAAGAAGCAATCAGGTAATTTTAATAAGGCAACCATATCGGAAACGCATTGTCAAGAGTCCTAGCTAACTAGCTAGCTAGATAATGTAACCAGCATGCATTGCTGTGTTGTGTTGTGTTGACAGTAACTTGATTCTCTAATGTAAGCTACCAATGGGCTAACAAAGGCTCTGTAAAACTTGAATAATTTGGTTTCAAAGACAAACATTAAAGGCACGCTCTGTATTGGCCCAATATGTACTTTTAAGGAGCCAAATTGTACCGTTACTCCTTGTATGTTAGAGGTAGACTGGTTCTGGCAGCCAAATACTCCATGTAAACGTGAATTGATTCTTTAAATGTCGATACGGTTTTAGAAACATAAAGCCATAGGCGGTCCATGCATCATCGCATTTGCTGATTTATGTAACATAGCCTACTTACTATAAATAATGTGATGAATAGATTGGATAGTCATACTTTAGGCTAATAACGACCCTGGGTTTATAAGCGCGTATATCGACTCTGCCGCTAGAGCATGCTTTTGGGGCACAGTCGATAGCGCGCTGGACTTCGGGTCAAAAGGTTGTTAATTACAATAATATAACTCAATCACTGTTAGCAAAATAAGACCGTTCAATGCATGGACAGTGCCTTCATAAAGTATTCATACCCATTGACTTATACAGAAATATACACTTCATGACAGCAACTCAATGCATTTAGGCATGTAGACATGGTCAAGACGATCTGCTGAAGTTCAAACCAAGCATTTCTGGATAAGTCTCTAAGAGCTTTCCACACCTGGATTGTGCAACAATTCTTCAAACTCTGTCAAGTTGGTTGTTGATAATTGCTTGACAACCATTATCAGGTCTTGACATGGATTTTCAAGTAGATGTAAATCAAAACTGTAACTGTAATGGCCTACATTGTTAGCCATAGTAGTACAGTGCCCATGGAGCAAATTAGGGTTAGTGTCTTGCTCAAGGGCACATCGACAGGTTTTTTTACCTTGTCGGCTCGGGTATTCGAACCAGTGACCTTTCAGTTACTGGCCCACCACTCTAACCACTAGGCTACCTGCAACTCCAGTGTAGATGTGGACTTGTGTTTTAGGTTATTGTACTGCTGAAAGGTGAATCATACCCATTACATGATGCAGCCACCACTATGCTTGAAAATATTGTGTTATATAGTAATGTGTTGTGTTGGATTTGGACAAAAAATGTATTGTATGTATTGTATTGCCAAATGTCTTGTAGTATTACTTTAGTGCCTTGTTGCAAACAGGACGCATGTTTTGGAGAAAAAAAATTTCTGTACACACTTCCTTCTTTTAACTCTGTCAATTATGTTAGTATTGTGGAGTAACTACTAGGTCGTTGATCCATCCTCAGTTTTCTCCTATTACAAGCATTAAACACACCATTGGCCTTTATGGTGAAATCCCTGATCAGTTTCCTTCCTCTCCGGCATCTGAGTTAGAAAGGATGCCTGTATTGTCCGTAGCTTATGCCTGCCCATACCAAACCCCACTGCCACCATGGGGCACTCTGTTCACAACGTTGACATCAGCAAACCGCTCGCCTACACAACACCATACACGCTATTTGCCAGGTACAGTTGAAACCGAGATTTATCCGTGAAGGGCACACTTCTCCAGTGTGCCAGTGGCCATCGAAGGTGAACATTTGCCAACTGAAGTCGGTTACGATTCTGAACTGCAGTTAGGTCAAGACCCTGGTGAGGACGACAAGCACACAGATGAGGTTCCCTGAGACGTTTCCTGGCAGTTTGTGCAGAAATTCTTTGGTTGTGCAAACCCACAGTTTCATCTGCTGTCCGGGTGGCTGGTCTCAGACGATCCCGCAGGTGAAGAAGCCGGATTTGGAGGTCCTGGGCTGGCGGGTTACACGTGGTCTGCGGTTGTGAGGCCGGTTGGACGTACTGCCATGTTCTCTAAAACGCAGACGTTGGAGGCAGCATATTGTAGAGAAATGAACATTAAATTCTCTGGCAACAGCAGTGCGGGACATTTCTGCAGTCAGCATGCCAATTGCAACCTCCCTCAACTTGAGACATCTGTGGTGTTGTGTGACAAAACTGCACATTGTAGGGTGGACTTTTATTGTCCCCAGCACAAGGTGTGTAATGATCGAGACACTTGCGTTCAGTCTGCATGGACAATGCAGCACATGCAACAAGGTTGATGACACCAATGCTGTTTTCACTTTGCTTCTTAATATAAATCCACTAGTGTTCTATAATGACACTATTAGTTTGTGTTTCTTACGTCTGCAAAAAGCTAATTTGCAATTTCTTAGCAAGTTGGGCCTACATCTTGAGACGCTAATTGTTAGCCGCTAATACTAATAACTAGCTATCTAATAAATGTACTGAGTAAGAGCAAACATATTTAGCTATACAGTCTGATAATACCAGTGATGGTGTAGAACTAAATCACCATGCAACAGTATCTTCTAAATCAAAGAGGAATATGTTAGCTACATGATGTAGCTAAGAGAAAGCATTAAATGTTGCAAAGATTATAGGGTCCCCTAGGAAACACTTATCAACACTTTAGTTCCTACCCTGACACAATCACTCCTCCCTGGCATAATCATTCGATGTCATGTTAAACAACACTGTATTCAAAGTGCACACTATTATATTCTAACTATAGATTTAGAATAGTCATTATATTTCCATGATTCCAACAGTTCACCCGAGTGTTTCAATCTAAATCGCAAGTCTAATCGCAATTGCAATATTTGGTTAAAAAAAGTCCTCGATTATTTGCCCATATCGTGCAGCCCTACGTGGCAGTGTGGAAATTCTCAATTGAGTGCAGGAAATGCAGAAAATGATAAAAGTTGAATTGAACAGTATAAAACAATCAGAAGTGAGAAAGACCCATTGAAATCACTTAGTGTATGTGTTGCCACCGTAGGGTCACGCACTATTCATAAAGCAAATTTGGAACTTTTATTATAAAAAAAAAATGAAATACCGTCATACCGTTTTGTTGTATTTTTTATACCGTGATATAATATTTAGTGTGTGTGTGTGTGTGTGTGTGTGTGTGTGTGTGTGTGTGTGTGTATATATACAGTGGGAGAAGAAGTATTTGATACACTGCCGATTTTGCAGGTTTTCCTACTTACAAAGCATGTAGAGGTCTGTAATTTTTATCATAGGTACACTTCAACTGTGAGAGACGGAATCTAAAACAAAAATCCAGAAAATCACATTGTATGATTTTTAAATAATTAATTTGCATTTTATTGCATGACATAAGTATTTGATCACCTACCAACCAGTAAGAATTCCGGCTCGCACAGACCTGTTAGTTTTTCTTTAAGAAGCCCTCCTGTTCTCCACTCATTACCTGTATTAACTGCACCTGTTTGAACTCGTTACCTGTATAAAAGACACCTCTCCACACACTCAATCAAACAGACTCCAACCTCTCCACAATGGCCAAGGCCAGAGAGCTGTGTAAGGACATCAGGGATAAAATTGTAGACCTGCACAAGGCTGGGATGGGCTACAGGACAATAGGCAAGCAGCTTGGTGAGAAGACAACAACTGTTGGCGCAATTATTAGAAAATGGAAGAAGTTCAAGATGACGGTCAATCTCCCTCGGTCTGGGGCACCATGCAAGATCTCACCTCGTGGGGCATCAATGATCATGAGGAAGGTGAGGGATCATCCCAGAACTACACGGCAGGACCTGGTCAATGACCTGAAGAGAGCTGGGACCACAGTCTCGAAGAAAACCATTAGTAACACACTACGCCGTCATGGATTAAAATCCTGCAGCGCACGTAAGGTCCCCCTGCTCAAGCCAGCGCATGTCCAGGCCCGTCTGAAGTTTGCCAATGACCATCTGGATGATCCAGAGGAGGAATGGGGGAAGGTCATGTGGTCTGATGAGACAAAAATAGAGCATTTTGGTCTAAACTCCACTTGCCGTGTTAGGAGGAAAAAGAAGGATGAGTACAACCCCAAGAACACCATCCCAACCGTGAAGCATGGAGGTGGAAACATCATTCTTTGGGGATGCTTTTCTGCAAAGGGGACAGGACGACTGCACTGCATTGAGGGGAGGATGAATGGGGCCATGTATTGCGAGATCTTGGCCAACAACCTCCTTCCCTCAGTAAGAGCATTGAAGATGGGTCGTGGCTGGGTCTTCCAGCATGACAACGATCCGAAACACACAGCCAGGGCAACTAAGGAGTGGCTCCGTAAGAAGCATCTCAAGGTCCTGGAGCGGCCTAGCCAGTCTCCAGACCTGAACCCAATAGAAAATCTTTGGAGGGAGCTGAAAGTCCGTATTGCCCAGCGACAACCCCGAAACCTGAAGGATCTGAATGGAGGAGTGGGCCAAAATCCCTGCTGCAGTGTGTGCAAACCTGGTCAAGAACTACAGGAAACGTATGATCACTGTAATTGCAAACAAAGGTTTCTGTACCAAATATTAAGTTCTGCTTTTCTGATGTATCAAATACTTATGTTATGCAATAAAATGCAAATTAATTAATTAAAAATCATACAATGTGATTTTCTGGATTTTTGTTTTAGATTCCGTCAGTCACAGTTGAAGAGTACCTATGATAAAAATTACAGACTTCTACATGCTTTGTAAGTGGGAAAACCTGCAAAATCGGCAGTGTATCAAATACTTGTTCTCCCCACTGTATACCCCCCGTCAAAAGTTTGGAATATTACTCATTCAAATGTATTTTCTTTATTTGCACTATTTTTTACATTGTAGAATAAAAGTGAAGACATCAAAACTATGGCATAACACATATGGAATCATGTAACCAAAAACATGTTAAACAAATCAAAATATATATAATATTCTTCAAATAGCCACCCTTTGCCTTAATGGCAGCTTTGCACACTCATGGCATTCTCTCAACCAGCTTCATGAGGACTGCCACAGGAATGGAAGACTCAGAAATACCTCTGCTGCAGAGGATAATTTCATTAGAGTTACCAGCCTCAGATTGCAGCCCAAGTTCAACAGACACATCTCAACATCAACTGTTCAGAGGAGACTGTGTGAATCAGGCCTTCATGGTTGAATTGCTGCAAAGAAACCACTACTAAAGGACACCAATAAGAACAAGAGACCTGCTTGGGCCAAGAAACACAAGCAATGGACATTAGACCGGTGGAAATTTGTCCTTGGTCTGGAGTCCAAATTGGAGATTTGGTTCCAACCTCAACCAAATTTAGATGATTTGGGATGAGTCAGACTGCAGTGAATGAAAAGCAGCCAACAAGTGCTCAGCATATGTGGGAACTACTTCAAGACTGATGGAAAAGCATTCCAGGTGAAGTTGGTTGAGAGAATGCCAAGAGTTTGCAAAACTGTCATCAAGGCAAAGGGTAGCTATTTGAAGAATCTCAAATATAAAATATATTTGGATTTGTTTAACACTTTTGGTTACTACATGATTCTATATGTGTTATGTCATAGTTTTGATGTCTTCACTTTTATTCTACAAATAATGCAAATAAAGAAAAACCCTTGAATGAGTAATATTCCAAACTTTTGGCCCCCAGTGTAAATACATTTAATTTGAACTTTAAACATTTAATTGACATACTGTAGTATTCCATTCATTGCTATGGAGGACTGCTCCACTGGGAATGCCAATATGGCCGACCGGTGGCTTCAAAGCCTATCAGTTTGCTAATACATAGCATCAGCAATCCAGGGTTTCTATACACTGAGTGTATACACTGAATGAACACCTTCCTAATATTAAGTTGCACCGCCTTTTTCCCTCAGAATAGCCTCAATTCGTCAGGGCATGAACTCTACAAGGTGTCGAAAGCGTTCCACAGGGATGTTGGCCCATGTTGACTCCAATGCTTCCCACAGTTGTGTCAAGTTGGTTGGTAGTAGATCTTTTCTCCGAATTGCTTGTTCCATCTTATCCCACAGATGCTCAATTGGATTAAGATCTGGTGACTGAGCAGGCCACTGCAAAAAGCTGACTTCACTGTCATGTTTGTGGAACCATTCCTGGACAACCCTAGCCTTTTGGCATGGGGCATTATACTGCTGTTAAAATCAATTTGCAGATGGATACACTCCTGCCATGAAAAGATGCACCTGATTGGCAATGATGTTCAGATATCCTATGGCATTCAAACGTTGCTCCACTTATCAAGGGGCCCAATGTGTGCCATGAAAACACACCATCACACCACCACCACCTGCCTGCAACATTGACACGCAGCATGATGGATGCATGTATTCATGTGGTTTTCTTCATACCTTAGTCCTCCCATCAGTGTGAAACAGCAGGATCCGGGTTTCATCAGATCAGGCAATGTTTTTCCAATTCTCCAGTGTCCTTAGCCCACTGCAACTGCAGATGTTTGCTGAAAGAAGTGGAATTCTGTAAGGTCATCGGCTGCCATACCCCATTTGTGTCAAGGTACGACGAGTTGTGCATTCTTTTATTGTTCTTTGAGCACCAATGTTGTACTGGACTGTCAGTTGACTAAATGTAGCCCATCTGTTGCTCCGCACAAGTCAGCCTCCTTTGTCCTCTTTCATCCGTGACCCGTTTTCGACCACTGGCCTGCCCGTTGGCTGGATGCCCTTTGGGTGGTGGACCTTCCTTGATACACATGGGAAACTGTTGAGTGTGAAAATCCCAGCAGTTCTGACACACTCAAACTGTTTTTTCTGGCACCTACTACCATACCCTGTTCAAAGACACTAAAATATTTTGTTTTGCCCATTTACCCTCTGAATGCACACATTTATTTATTTTATTTTTATTCAACCTTTATTTAACTAGGCAAGTCAGTTAAGAACAAATTCTTATTTACAATGACGGCCTACCCCAGCCAAACCTGGACAACGCTAGGCCAATTGTTCGCCGCCTTATGGGACTCCCAATCACAGCCGGATTGTGATACAGCCTGGAATCGAACCAGGGTCTGTAGTGACGCCTCTAGCACTGAGATGCAGTGTCTTAGACCGCTGCGTCACTCGGGAGCCCAATACACATCCCATATCTCAATTTTCTCAAAGCTTAAAAATCCTTATTTAACCTGTCTTCTCCCCTTCATCTACACTGATTTGAAGTGGATTTAACAAGTGACATCAATAAGGGATCATAGCATTCACCTGGTCAGTCTGTCATGGTTTTCACATGGGCTGAGAGAAGGTTTTTTACAGTTTTAGAGCTAGTTTCCTGCAATTCTGCAATTTGTTTCATGGGGCTGAGAGAAAGAATTGCAGTTCTAAAGCTATTTTCCTGCAATTATACACATTTGCAATGCAGCTGAGAGAGAATGTGCTGTTTTAGAGCTAATTTCCCAGAATTCCTTTTTTTTGCCATAGCTTATGCCGTCTTATACCATCTGAGTGACTCAAAGATGATAACAAAATCAATGGGGGCCTCATGCCATGACATTTGGGGTATTTTAGATTCTCCCTGACTGTCTAGTTTTTATGTTCTCAAAAATGATCTTATTTAAAAATATTCAGATCCAATATATTTTCTACATACTTTATATTTGGTTTGAGTCAGTTTACACTGAAAACATTTTACCATCCCAGTGGCCCGCCGCTGCTAAATTAATATAGGGGAAACAATGTACCATGGATAATTAGAAATGAATCCATAATAATGATGAGTGAGAAAGCTAGAGGAACAATGATCATACCACCTGAAAAATTGTAACCTCCACTGTTATTGGTAATGTTGAGAGGATACAATTTTTTGGGAGGGGGGGGGGGGTGTATGGTCTTCAAATAAAAGGTGACATTCTGTACTATCGCCTCATGATCTCAAATCCAAAATGCTGGAGTACAGAGACAAATCTTAACTTCACTATCCAAATAAATACGGAGGGGAGTGTAGGTGTTCTTAGCTGTGTGTCTAATTGCTTTGTCCAGATGGCTAAGCCAGGCTCAAGCGACCCCGGTGGCCCTTCTCACACTCCAGCAACGCCCGGAGGGAGTGGCAGGGGTTTGGTGATGGGACGCCGGCTACCAGCTACTCTCTCCCCTGGCCGCCTCCCTTCCATGCGCTCCAGAGACCTCACCCTCGGAGGTGTGAAAAAGGTAGGCTCAGTAAATTTTATTTAGTGTTTGTAATGGTCTATCACCAGCACTTTTGTATTTGTTTAACTAAATAAATCTCGACTCCCATGTTTTATCTTTCAGAAAACCTTCACCCCTAACATTATTGGCCGCAAAGCTAAAGAAGAGTAAGTTCAGTTGTTTAGTCTGTGACGATATATGAAGCTCTTCCTTTGTCCTGACACCCCAATGGTGGAAATAGTGCCTGCCCATCTTCCGAAAACGTCTGAAACCCTACCTCTTTAAATATATCTTAAATAATCCCACAGCCCACCCCCCCCCCCAACTAACACTCACACCTGACTTTTTTCTACTAGCACTGATTTTGCTGATAGCTACTTTATTGAGGACAATGTTACTTGCTGTGACTGAGATACGTGGTTGTCTCACCTATCTACACTACATGCACAGAAGTATGTGGACACCTGCTCGTCGAACATTCCAAAATCAAGGGCATTACTATGGAGTTGGTCCCCCCCTTTTGCTGCTATAACAGCCTCCACTCTTCTGGGAAGGCTTTCCAATAGATGTTGGAACATTGCTGCGGGGACTTGCTTCCATCCAGTCACAAGCATGCTGAAACAGAAATGGTCCTTCCCCAAACTGTTGCCACAAAGTTGGAAGCACAGAATCGTCTAGAATGTCATTGTATGCTGTAGCGTTAAGATTTCCCTTCACTGGAACTAAGGGACCTGGCCTGAACCATGAAAAACAGCCCCAGACCTTTATTCCTTATATATAGTGTATCTTAAGATGAATGCACTAACTGTAAGTCTGCTAAACGACAAAAATGTAAATACAATGCATGATTCCAGAACATGACCATATGTTGGTGACAGAGTTTGACTTTCTTCTACCATAGGCAGAAGGTTGAGGGTGGACAAAGGAGGGAGAGGAGGGAGAACGATCGGGGTCGTGAGCGAGGTGGTAGGGGTGGTCGGGGCCGGGGACGTCCAGAGGTCATCCAGTCCCACTCCATCTTTGAGCAGGGGCCTGCAGAGATGATGATTAAGAAAAGAGGTAGGGCCGGGTCATTCATTCAGCTGGGATTCCATAACATTGTGTTATATGGTGTAATAATTTGTGTAGACCATATTGATGTATCATGATTTGTGTTTTAACCCGAGTTTCTTCCTGTGCGCCAATCAGGTGGCTATGAAGGTGAGAGAGATGCACCAAGTGTGGGTCCCTCACCCATCATCAACATTAAGAAGGAGAAGAGGGAGACAGAGGAAGAGACCAAAGAAATTTTGCGCGCTCTGGAACGAGACAATGTGAGTCCTCCATGTACCGATGTCTCATCATGCTGTCGGCCTTTTACATTTATTGTCTAGTTTCTTGCCCACTTACTTCTAAGTATTTTGCACCTAATTTCCACCAGTTCCTGGACGACCCTCACCTAAGGAGTGATGTAAGGAGCTGTCCTGTTCAGCTGCCCCTGGTTGTGTCAGGGTGGGGGTTCAAGGAGGAAAGTGATGTGACTGAGATAGCCTCCTCCCAACCAGACAAGACTGAAGAGGATAGTGAAGCCATGGATGGCACAAATGCAGTCAAAGGTAACAATAATCCGTCAGTTAAAATGAAACAAAGTGGCAAAGCAATGGGCTCCAACTGTCTAGCCGTGTGTCTAATATCTGTCTCAGTGAAACAGGAGCCAGAAGATGCTCCAGAGGTAAAGAAGATGGAACCCACTTTCAGACCTCCTCCGCTCCCTGAGCCTGAAGTTTTACCTGAGCTGCTGGTTAGCTGGAGTCAGAGCAAAGAAGAGGAGCTGTTCTTCATCCAGCTCCCTGACTCCCTACCAGGGCAGCCTCCCACCCAAGAGGTCAGGCCAGTGAAGACAGAGATGCAGTCGGAGGATGGACAGTCCATGCTTTTGAAAACGGAATCTCAAGTAGGTATTTGGGTATTTAAATATGTGGTTCAGAGAGCAAGACTACTGTGTATACAATCAGTTTGCATGTCTGTCCTCTGTGGAATAGCAGGAACAACAGGAGGAAAACAGTTGCCATCTGAGGGACCTGCAGGAGGGTCTGATTGGACGGCTGTTGGTGCGGAAGTCTGGTCGGGTGCAGCTCATACTAGGGCATGTCACACTAGATGTGGCTCTGGGAACCTCATGCGCTTTCCTCCAGGTCAGAGAAAACACATCAGTCTCTCGATGATGTCACTGGAAACACTTATCTTCCATATTTTTTTACTACAAAACAAACATGTTGATGTTGGGGGTGGTGCTGGAGATAATGAATTTGATGTTGAAAAGAGTGGAAATTCTCTTTTAAATCTTCACTTCTCTGTAGTTTTATAGTTGTACATTATGTAAACATATGCATATTATTTTATGTTTGATAGACAGACAGACAGACAGACAGACAGACAGACAGACAGACAGACAGACAGACAGACAGACAGACAGACAGACAGACAGACAGATAGATACTTTATTAGAAATTTCATGAATTTGTCTTGTATGTCGGTCATGACAAGCCCCCCCCCCCTCTCTAATTCCATTAGGAACTGGTGTCAGTTGGAACAGGAGAGGGCCGGACTGGTGACTTGTCAGTGCTGGGACACATCAAACACAAATTGGTCTGCTCGCCAGACTTCGAAGCCCTGTTGGAGAACAGAGTATGACGAACCATTAGGCAATTTCTACACTACAGTGGGGACCTCATCCAGAAAAAGACACAGACCATGCAGTGCTGTATCAGGTCTATAAGGGCACTAGTACCACAAGCAGACAACACCCAGCTTTTTTCAGATGTCCATTATAGTTAATTGGCCCTGGAAAGTTGCATAATGTGTAATAGAAAGTATTGAAACAGATCTCCCACCACTATTTTGTAAAAAAAGACAGCTTATTTACAGAACATTGTATTTATTTTTCTCTGCAGAAAGTGATTGGAGAAGATTCACTTTTTTGAGATGTGTTCTAAAAAATATATGCTAAGTGATTCCAATAAAGGGAAGGTACAGTATTCTCTACATGAATGTGCCAAATTCCAAATATAGTATTCCAGTGTTATAAGCAGATCACACTATCAGGTCTAAGCTTGGGAGGGGTAAGTGGAAAAGTAATATTTCCCCTGTGGTATCTTGTAAACACAGACCTATATTAATGGATGTAAGATTACATTTTACTTTGATGTAAGATGAATAAAAAGAACAAAGAGAAGTTCCTGTGTGCTTTATGTATTCTTATGCTTATTAGGTCGTTTAAACTAAAATAAAAAACAGATACCTTATTTACATAAGTATTCAGACCCTTTGGTATGCGATTTGAAATTGAGCTCAGGTTCATCCTGTTTCCATTGATCATACTTGAGATGTTTCTACAACTTGATTGGAGTCCACCTGTGGTAAATTCAATTGATTGGACATGATTTGGAAAGGCACACACCTGTCTATATACTGTAAGTTGACAGCGCATGTCAGAGCAAAAACCAAGCCATGAGGTCGAAGGAATTGTCCGTAGAGCTCTGAGACAGGATTGTGTCGAGGCACAGATCTGGGGAAGGCTACCAAAAAATGTCTGCAGCATTGAAGGTCCCCAAGAACACAGTGGCCTCCATTCTTAAATGGAAGAGGTTTGGAACCACCAAGACTCTTCCTAGAGCTGTCCGCCCAGCCAAACTGAGCAATTGGGAGAAGGGCCTTGGTCAGGGAGGTGACCAAGAACCCGATGGTCACTCTGACAGAGCTCCAGAGTTCCTCTGTGGAGATGGGAGAATCTTCCAGAAGGACAACCATCTGCAGCACGCCACCAATCAGGCCTTTATGGTAGTGGCCAGACGGAAGCCGCTCCTCAGTAAAAAACACCTAAAGGACACTCAGACCAAACAAGATTCTCTGGACTGAGGAAACCAAGATTGAACTCTTTGGCCTAAATGCCAAGTGTCACGCCTGGAGGAGACCAGGCACCGCTCATCACCTGGACAATACCATCCCTACGGTGAAGCATGGTGGTGGCAGCATCATGCTGTGGGGATGTTTTTCAGCGGCAGGGGCTGGGAAACTAGTCAGGATCGAGGGAAAGATGAACAGAGCAAAGTACAGAGAGATCCTTGATGAAAACCTACTCGAGAGCACTCAGGACCTCAGACTGGGGCGAAGGTTCACCTTCCAACAGGACAACGACCCTAAGCACAGCCAAGACATGCAAGAATGGAAAATAGCTGTGCAGTGACACTCCCCGTCCAACCTAACTGAGCTTGAGAGGATCTGCAGAGAATAATGGGAGAAACTCCCCAAATACAGGTGTGCCACGCTTGTAGCATCATACCCAGTAAGACTCTAGGCTGTAATCGCTGCCAAAGGTGCTCCAACAAAGTACAGAATAAATGGTCTGAATACTTATAAATGTGATATCTGTTTATTATTTTTACATTTTCAAAAAAAAATGAAAACCTGTTTGCTTTGTCATTATGGGGTATTGTGTGTAGATTGAGAGAAAAAAACCTGATATAATCAATTTTAGAATAAGGCTGTAATGTAAACAAAATATGGACAACGTCCAGGGGTCTGGATACTTTCCAAATGCACTGTAGGCTGGTCATCTAGGTTTGTACCTGTAGACTTTCCATCACCATGGAGAAAAAAACATTCAGACAAAGTGGTTTGTGATGATGTGGCTCAGTTGGTAGAGCATGACGCTTGCAATGTTAGGGTTGTGGGTTTCGATTTCATTTTTTCAGAAAAGTAGTGCATTTGGCCTTAACTAGTCCAGTATTAGAGATCAATATAGAGATCATCAGCATTGCCCAAAAATCCCCCATGGCAAAAAAGTCGCAGCACGCCCACCCCCAAACTACTTCAAGCGGCTATTTGGTCACCTCTTGTCTTCCATGAACAAGCGCTGTAACATAGGGCCATGCGGGAACACTAACCCTATCAAGGTGTATATCAATTTAACCTTATGTTTAAAAAAAATATATTTCTCTCTGATATGAAAGATAAGGTCCTTATGCTTCCAAAAGCGTAACGCTAGCGACGCGTGTTAATGTTCAGATTGAGAATCGAGGCTTTTAACAGAAGACTGCTTCGTCCAATGACTCTTGTATATAATGTAACGGAACTGAGTCATGATCAAGGTCTATGTCACTTGTTATGCTTGAAACATTTTCAGTGTGATCCATATCTTTTAAACTTTTGTGGTCAGTACTCAGCCATGCTTCAGTGTTTCCACGTTCCACCACCAGATGTCAGTTTAGAGACGGAGGGAGGATGTTTTTGTTCTAGCTGATAAACACGAGACATCAAAACCGACGAGATTATCGCAGGGACATCTGATGCGTAGCATCACCGTTCATCCAGAAATACTTGCATCACGTTGCATCCACGCAACTGTCCGATAGCCACTGGGTGAGAACAACAATGTGAGAAGCCCGACACAAAACGGCTAACATCGTTGCTGATCGGACAACACTGAGTGAGTACATTCATGTAACTATATACGTTTCAGAAAATTCTTCGTACCATGTCTCAACGTCGTCTCCCAGGATAGAAAGCTAACGTTAGCTAGCTAGCACTCAAAACCCGGCAGTTTAATACCAGCCTAGACCTAGTTAGCCAGCTAGAAGTGTGTTGTGATATGGGGTCTGGATGCATGAATCGTGACACATTACTGAAGCTAGTAACCCTGTAAATTATTCGTGCCTAGCCTAGATAATGACATTATTTTTTGTCAAACGTACCTACATAATTTGATCGATTATGCTGTAAACAGCCAACTAGCCTAACAAGCTAGATTTCTCTGGCTATAACACCAATAGCTGGTTAATGTACGTTTAGTCTGATTTAATGTGGCTGTAAAACACAATTCATTGGCATATAACTACAGCCTGAAATGTATGCCTGTACATATCCCAACAAGTCAGAATGTTGAATACAATTACATTTAAACATACTCTACCGGTTGTCTGTGCGGTTTGTCCGAAATCTTAAACAATATCCACAGGAAATGTTTTTTTTTTTTTGAGAGCTATAGGTATATGGTTTGGTTAGGCACTGAGGTAAAGTAAGTTTTATATTGGATATTCGGTACTCTCACGTCCACACCTATTGAACCAAGCATGCCATGACGAATATTTTATATTCACAATCAGGGGAGGATGGAGAACATGTCCTTTTTTTATAATCGGATTTAAATCTTTACTTATAAAAAAAAAATACATTTAAGCTTTATTTAACTAGGCAAGTCAGTTAAGAACAAATTGTTATTTAAAGTGACGGCCTACATCTGCCAAACTCGGACGAAGCTGGGCCAGTTGTGTGCCACCCTACGGGACTCCCAATCACGGCCGGTTGTGATACAGTCTGGATTCCAACCAGGTTGTCTGTAGTGACGCATCTAGCACTGAGATGCAGTGTCTTAGACCACTGCACCACTTGGGAGCACCTTTAAAGGTGCACTCTGCCATTACCTGGTTGCTAAAATTCTAAATGCCTAAATTCAGTTTGTGACGAAACAAGCAAGTATAGTGTAGATAATCATTGTACCATCTAAACCGCTGTGAAATATATTTTCCATAACCAAAAATATTGTATTTTCAGCTGTTTGACTCTGGTGTACAAAACTGAAAGTAAAAGACGCAAAAAAAAACAACATAACAGGTAGCATTGAACTGCGCATGTAGAACAGATATACCGCTTCTTAGGCTTGCTTTTAATGAGAATGACAGATCTATAACACTTTTCTTTGTGAATTTGGTCATATGGCCCAAAAAGGTACATATTGCAGCTCTTTACTTTAAAAAAAAATATGTACAAAAAAGTGTACATAGTTCTCCATCCTCCCCTGATATACTATATTCATTGTCATGGAATGCTTGGTTCAATAGCTATTTAGGAGAGAACCGAATATACAATATAAAGCACATTTTACCTAGGTGCAGAACCAAATCATATAGATAGATAGAGTGCCTTCAGAAAGTATTCACACGTAGTTACTGCGTTTTGCATTTCTAGGGCAGTACATAATGTGGTGGAATTAAGCTGTAATGTCTTGTCAATTATTCAACCCCTTTGTTTATGGCAAGCCTACATGTGTTCAGGAGTAAAAATGTGCCTAACAAGTCACATAATACACTAAATATACAAAAGTATGTGGACACCCCATCAAATTAGTCGATTCAGCTATTTCTGCCACACCTGTTGGTGACCGGTGTATACAATCGAGCACACAGCCATGCAATCTCCATAGTGATACATTGGCAGTAGAATGGCCTTACTGAACAGCTCAGTGACTTTCAACGTGGCACCGTCATAGGATGCCACCTTTCCAACAAGTCAGTTCGTCAAATGTCTGCCCTGCTAGAGCTTCCCCGGTCAACTGCAAGTGCTGTTATTTTGAAGTGGAAACGTTTTAGAGCGTTAGACCACACCAGCTCACAAGAACGGACCTCATAGCATGTAAAAATTGTCTGTCCTCGGTTGCAACACGCACTGCCAAGTTCCAAACTGCCGTTGGAAGCAACATCAGCACAATAACTGTTTGTCGGGAGCGTCATGAAATGGGTTTTCATGGCCGAGCATCCGCACACAAGACTAAGATCACCATTTGCAATGCCAAGCGTTGTCTGGAGTGTTGTAAAGCTTGTCGCCATTGGACTCTGAAGCAGTGGAAACGCGTTCTCTGGAGTGATGAATCATGCTTCACCATCTGGCAGTCCGACAGACAAATCTGGGAGAGTGGAGAGAGATGACTCAAGTAGTGGAGTAAACTATATAAAACAAATTAATAAACCAAACATTCAAATACCATTATAGAAGGTAAAGTAAAAACCCAAACCGGTCTGTGCATCAATACCGGTTATATTATAAAATACATTATAAAATGTTGAAATAATGCATTGTTGTAACCAGAGTTCTTTGCCTTTGTTAACAAACAGACTAGTCTAACCTTTGGTTTTTGTTTACATTTCTTTCAGGTACTTGTGATGCTCAACTGAAGAGACTGGCTACTTTTGGATCCTTTTAACACAACATTGTCCATAAACAAAAGCGTGTGTTCTATTGTTGACACATTTTAAACAAATTGATAATTTTTTAGAGTCGTACATGATGGAAATATTATTTTGTTGAGTTCTTCAAATTTTTTCATAGTCGACCAATGCACAATACGTTTGAATGATAGGAAGCTAAGGAAAATAACTTGACTGGATGGCCCAGTTGCTATAACATATTTATAAAGCTGGGAGAGGCAGCAGCAATATGCTGTCCTCTACAGACATGGATTCACTGGCCAGTGTGAGGAGGAGTCTGGTCCCTCAGACGTCTTAATGAAGGCCCTGTTCTGGCTGAGAACTGAGACCAAGGTCCTAAAAGGCTAACAAGTGAGGCACTGTCCTCTCCTGCTGTTGGGTAGCCTTTATATTCTGTGCAGTAGGATCCCCACATTGCCCCCTAAAGCCTCAAGATGGGCCTGTTCTTAGACTTCAACCCCTTTGATAACCTGCTGTGCATTCTCCTGGGCATCTCCTTCACTGTGTGGTTCACCCTACTGCTGGTCTTCATCATCGTGCCTGCCATCTTTGGAGTGTCCTTTGGCATTCGACAGCTCTACATGAAAACACTACTGAAGATCTTTGAGGTGAGTGGGAACCACTTGACTGTTTGCAGGGGTTAATTGATGTTATCAGTTTGTGGTCAGAGAGGACATCACATCTGACATTTGCACATGATTAATATGAATGATTAATAATGGATGCTAGGCATATACATTTCACATACCATTTATGACTGAAGTAGAATTGAGTGGAGTGCATCAATTATGCTCACTGTGCAGTGATGTGGCAGTTCCTTATGTGAATGTGTACTTGACCCAAACTGGGGCTTAGCAATGGGAAAGTAGTTTTGTATAGGTAATGCGCTCCCTCCCCACCGCCTACATCAAAGCTCTATTGTGTGAGTTCAGTTCAGGTCTGTATTTTCACTGTGCTTCATTTCCTTCCCTTTGAAGTCTTGACAAACCCTTTTGTTGTCACAGGGAGGCCGAGGCAGTTAGCAGTTTCTCTCTAATCAATGGCTCAACGATGTAATGCTTGCCAATATAATGGGCTACTACCAAAATAGTAAGGTTTGGCTAAATCCATGTGAATTCCATCACTTTTTGAAAGCAGCTGTTTTGAGACCCCCAGCACCACTAAAACCATTGACAACTGCATACCTTTTTCTATCGATTGTTAAATAAATGTTAACTATTTGGTTGTAATATCATCACCTCTTGAGGAGCATAGTCAGAACTAAAAATTTCTAATTATTTCATTCAAATCAATTGTGCACATTTAGCTCTAACAGAGTTATAGCCTACAGCAAGTAACTGCATGATTTTTATGATCAGTAAACAACAATCATGTTATTTCAGATTTGAGGGTAGCCTAAAAATATTTTATTTAACTCAGTCTGGCTCTCAAATTACTATTGAGAGTTAGAATAGTAGAATACTGTCGTGTCTTGACTATCATTAAAATAAAGGGAATTGATTTATATTATCAAATCAATTCCCTAGGTTTAATCATTATGTGATTAAACTAACCATATAAACATTAATTAACCAGGAAGTCGGGGCACCATGGAAGAGTGTTTATATAGTTGCTATCTCCCGAATCTAACTCTCTTCAGATTGTTTTATATCTTATAACAGTCGCTTATTAATTAATTTTACCTAGCTCAGTCTCATTCTTTAACATCGTAATTTCTTGTAGTCTGCACGAACCCTAACTTACTGAATAATCATCCATACACAAATTGGCTCAATTATTTATTTACTAACTAATTAAACAATAACAGAATATACAATACATACTAACATTATACAGTAAATACTGTCCCTAGAGGACTTAACAAAACAAGACCGTTTTAGCCAGTGATGGCAAATTCAGAGAGAGGAGGGGGAAGGGAGATAAAGGAATTGGTCTCTATCGAACATGGGAAGCTACGCTCACGTAAATACAAAATCCTATGCACTTTAACAATCGCTCATTCGAAAAAGAATGCAATTTATATATTTACGATTGAGCTGGGCTTCGATAGCTGAATTGGTGGTCTAGCTTTGGTTTTCCCAGTTGAGGTCGCCTTTGTCATTTGTAGAATCTTTCTGGTTGTCCTTGATGGTTAGAGTGGATACGTTGAGGTACCCTGTAGTTCTGAGAGTTAATCTTTGAAGAAAGGTTACGGAGAAGTGTATGTTTCCTTGTCCTAGGCTTAGGTACGTCTTCAGCTGCAGACTGATAAATGTGACGACTAGGATTTAATCAATCTTCTGTGGTGATCGATAGTTCAGAGTTCATATAATTTAAAACGTGTGGAGCAAGCTCTCACGTTTTCTGGGCTGTAGAATTGTAGTTGAAATTTGCCATTTTAAAGGTGTGGAATTAGTCCTCACGTTCTATGGAACTGGGGTGATTTTCGTCACGGGCTTTTATACTTGAGTAGAAAAGGGGTTGATTAATTTCCAACCAATGTCTGTTCACTCAGGCGTGGCCACTGACTGGGCACAAGTTACCATAAAACAAACAATTTTCATTTTAGAACACTAAATGTTTTATCTTTTCAAAAGTATTCTTATAAAACATTCAGATGCAAGCCTCATAACTGAGGAATCTGTATAAACAGAGTTAGGGTAATGTGGTTGTACTGTCTTTCATGATGTCACAAAAATTAAACAAAGTCGACAGGGTCGTAGCTGGCTTCTCCTTCTCATTTTCTAAAATAGGAATATTGTTTAATTCTCAAATTCTGGGATGTAGTAGTATTGGCGGGAGAAGATCCTTTGTTCTACTGTGACACTCTCTCCCATACTGCATGTCGAGGGAGAAAGGGGAGTCTCTGCCAGGAATTTATGAACCCAAAAGTGTTCGATGGGGTTGAGGTCAGGGCTCTGTACAGGCCAGTCAACTTCTTTCACACCGATCTCGACAAACCATTTCTGTATAGACCTCGCTTTGTGCATGGGGGTATTGTCATGGTGAAAGAGGAAAGGGCCTTCCCCAAACTGTTGACACAAAGTTGGAAGCACAGAATTGTCTAGAATGTAATTGAATGCTGTAGTGTTAAGATTTCTCTTCAGTGGAACTAAGGGGCCTAGCCCGAACCATGAAAAACATGTCCCTATTCATTAAATCAAATCAAAGTTTATTTGTCACGTGCGCCGAATACAACAGTTGTTGTAAAGAAGTAAAATGACAGTAAAAAACAGTTGAAGTCTGAAGTTTACATACACTTACAGTGGGGAGAACAAGTATTTGATACACTGCCGATTTTGCAGGTTTTCCCACTTACAAAGCATGTAGAAGTCTGTCATTTTTATCATAGGTACTCTTCAACTGTGAGTGACGGAATCTAAACGCCTGAAGGTACCACGTTCATCTGTACAAACAATAGTACACAAGTATAAACACCATGGGACCACGCAGTCGTCATACCGTTCAGGAAGGACACGCGTTCTGTCTCCTAGAGATGAAGGTACTTTGGTGTGAAAAAGTGCAAATCAATCCCAGAACAACAGCAAAGGACCTTGTGAGGTCTTGTGCTGGAGGAAACAGGTACAAAAGTATCTATATCCACAGTAAAACTAGTCCTATATCGACATAACCTGAAAGGCCGCTCAAAAAGGAAGAAACCACTGCTCCAAAACCGCCATAAAATAGCCAGACTACGGTTTGCAACTGGACATGGGGACAAAGATCGTACTCTTTGTAGAAATGTCCTCTGGTCTGACAATAGAACTGTTTGGCCATAATGACCATTGTTATGTTTGGAGGTAAAAGGGGGAGGGTTGCAAGCTGAAGAACACCATCCCAACCGTGAAGCACGGGGGTGGCAGCATCATGTTGTGGGGGTGCTTTGCTGCAGGAGGGACTGGTGCACTTCACAAAATAGATGGCATCATGAGGAAGATTATGTAGATATATTGAAGCAACATCTCAAGACATCAGTCAGGAAGTTAAAGCTTGGCCGCAAATGGGTCTTCCAAATGGACAATGACCCCAAGCATACTTCCAAAGTTGTGGCAAAATGGCTTAAGGACAACAAAGTCAAGGTATTGGAGTGGCCATCACAAAGCCCTGACCTCAATCCTATAGAACATTTGTGTGCAGAACTGGTGAAGCATGTGCGAGCAACAAACCTGACTCGGTTTCACCAGTTCTGTCAGGAGGAATGGGCCAAAATTCACCCAACTTATTGTGGGAAGCTTGTGGAAGGCTACCCAAAACGTTTGACCCAAGATAAACAATTGAAAGGCAATGCTACCAAATACTAATTGAGTGTATGTAAACTACTGACCCACTGGGAATGTGATGAAAGAAATAAAAGTTGAAATAAATAATTATCTCTACTATTATTCTGACATTTCACATTCTTAAAATAAAGTGGTGATCCTAACTGACCTAAGACAGGGAATTTTACTAGGATTAAATGTCAGGAATTGCGAAAACCTGAGTTTAAATGTATTTGGCTAAGGTGTATGTAAACTTCCGACTTCAACTGTATATATAATGGTGTTTTTATATAAAAAAATTTACAAGTGTACTGACAAGTGACTGAATGATTCAATCTGCATCAGAAAGCAATACATGTTGACTTCTTGATCAATTAATTGTAATATTCATGAACTGTATTTGGATAAACTAGCTTCAATCATACTGCTAAAACAATGATGCAGGGAGTTTGTTTATCATTTCAACTTTAATTTGTTGGCAAGTAAACATGTTTTAATAAAACAGATGAGTCTACCTATTGCAAATATGTAGAAATAGCTTATATTCAAGATACAGTTGATTTGCTCTGGAGACTGAGGTGAGTTTAAACAGCCGTATGCAGGAACAGATATGGCAATGTATGACATGTATACACAGTAGAAAAAAAATGTACTACTAATGCTTATAATAAATACTACAGTTCTACAAAGGGAATACTTGCTATTGGTGTGTTTGGGTGGTGCAGTGAGGTGTTCAGAGTCACTTTGATATAAGGGGAGATCGTTGTTGTGAAAGGTCCCATGTCTTCTTTTGAGAGTCATGAATTTCTTTGTATCCAAGTGGTATTGTCTGTGAGAGATAGATAAATGCTATTACACATTCATGGTCAATCTTTCTGTACTGTCTCCTAATTTTTACTGTAGCAGCATGGTGTAGAATATGAGACATGTCACAGACACACGTTAGCTAGCTACAACACAGAGGTCAAAAGCCAAAGTTATTCCTTTACTCTCTGCTATCATCTTAGCTAGGCTAGTTAGCTAGCAGGCTATAACGTTCGACTACAGTACATTCTAGGTATAGCAAACACAGATAGCTGCTTTGCTTGTAGTGGTACTAGCAAGCCACGTTACGGCTGAATCGATCATCAAATTGCCACCGCCGCTGCTTGCTGTTCTCACAATTCTTTTTCTCGCTGTCTTAACTCCTCTTCGGTGTATTCCGGCTCAAATAAATGGGACTGTATGTTCTTATACATAAAAAATGTTTTCGCCATCCAGCTCTTCTTGGAAAGAGGAATCATCAGAAGTATCCATTGTAGCAAACTATTTAGCAATCTCAGAAAGACCGTGCACGGTAACATAGCTTCTGTGAACCTGTAAATTTAGTACCACCCCCATTTTGAAAAGCCTGCCTTTGATGGTGGGAACAAGGAAGTATGGTTCCCATCAGGCTGTAGTCTTTTTACAAAACTAGGGAAAATGAGTCAACCTATGTCTTTTTACCAATGACCTGGTATTGTTCCTACCAATGGCTCTATTGAACAACGACAACCATACATTATTTATATATATATATATTTGCTGCCAGCGTGATCGTGCAATCTGCAAAACACTAGCCTTAGTGTTTTGCAGATTGCACGATCACTAATTGCTACAAAACATGACTATTATTTTTAAAATCAGACAGCAGGCTCAATCAATCAATGACGTCATTGGTTGAACTCTCACGGTGCAATTATTTATTTTTTCACAGCTATATTGCATAATTATGTCTGAAGCAGCCTTTAATCACTCATAATTTATATAGGGCAGCTCAAAAAATACCTGAAATATTGTCTAGTAGTGAAGTTTCCCTTTTTAAGTAGAGGCAGTGCTATCAGATTTCAATTGACTAAACTTTTCAATTTACATTACATCTTTGCCTTACCTTTTGTTGTGGCTGGCAATGTGACTTGCTTTGCAGCTCCAAATTTACCGTAAATATCAGTATCACAGTAGCCACTGACTAGCCAGTAAGTTAAGCTTAACTATTCAACAATGTGAGTAACTTTTCCATTAGCTAGCTAGCTTTACTCTTGAATAATGCAACCAAACTAATGCAACAATTCATGTGCAGACAATTAAAGGGTTTGTTTTTAAGTTTGTACACGCATTAGCTAAATGTAGCTTGCAAGAAAATAACACAGCTAGCTAGCTATTCTAGCAAGTAACGTTCGTTAGTATATCAAACATGAACGTTTACCCCTCTCATATGAATGAGTACAGTTTCAGCGTATTAAAGTTACCTTAGAACAAATTACTGTGTGAATGTTGGGCTCAACGAAACAGTTATGTTTACACTGCCCTGCTTAGAGGGGGGCAACTGTCAGGTGAGTGTTGTGTGCAAACTCCGGAAGTAGCGTTCGAGATGTGAGAAATAGGAAAGTTTACATTGCAGTAATGTCTCTCGATAATCGATACCTCTCGAGAATAAAAAAACAAATTATCCTTAATACTTGTCAATGAAATTGGACCCTTAAGTGGACCCTTACTTTGTAGGATATGTGCTTCTGACCCTACTTGATCAACCATTCTGGCCTTGTTTAGCCTACTGGTCTCTCAATATGAAGTTTCAATGGTTGGTGGGAGTTAGCCTAGCTGCCTGGTCACATCTCACTAGTGAGCCCTCGCTAAAACTGAACTAGAGATGAAACCGGAGAAGGTTATCACCCTCTTTCTTCCTGTTGAACATAAGCCTGTCAGCAGTTTCCTGCGAACCTTTGAGAGAGAATTCTAGTGCCAAAAATAAATGGGCTGGAGGGAGATAGCCGGGGCTGGTTATATGGAGGTTTTCAGCTCGCAGTAGTGCGTAGTCTAGTCAACCAGTATTTTTATGGTAGAAGTAAAGGGTCAAAATTACAGGTTGTTGGAAACTAGGTCATTGATAGTATGACAGGTTATTTTTCACTTGGTTTGTGCAAATACAGACCTTGGTATTGCTTCAATGATTAAAGTCTCCAACATGTGGAAATCACATCCTGTGTTGCTGGTTACTTGAGTCACATTATGTAACCTCATAACCGGTAAATGTGCATGTAGCAGCCTATGCGTGAGCTGGGCTCTGGGAATTGTCTTGCTATCTAGGGCAGGGCTCCCCAACTGTAAAAACAACATTCAGCTCCTAGTGATTTTAATTTAAGGAATCTCTTCTCAAGGATTCCCATGCATAATAGAGACATTAATAGATGAATTGAGCATATACAAATGTAAGCAAGGTTTGAAATTATTGTTTTAGTCAAACGATATCTGTTTGGGCTTCCTGCTGTCAATTTGCAGTCTACTAATTATTTGTATTTATGTTCCGGCACCCTAACCATCCTCTCAAGAAAAAATGGGCCCGCGGCTGAATCTAGTTGATGATCCCTGATCTAGGGTATCGACAGGAACTTTCTCTGCATGCTTAGTATACCAGATCTCAGGCAGAGAAGGGCAGTCTCACAAAGATATACCTGCCTTGCTTTTATACCAGACTGATGACAAAGCACTTTCTGGTCAGCAAGATTACATCAACTGCAGTGTTGAGAATGGACAAGGGAGCTTTCTAAAGTTTCTAAAGAGAACTGTGTCTGTCTGTAGTGCTATTGACATTGGCCTTGCACCACCTAGTAGCAAAGATGCTTCACCTCTACCTCTGTTGAAGTGATCTTCTCCACAGGTGGTCAGTCTAGTAAATGTCCAGTCTAGTGTTCTCCTGTCCTGTCAGAGGAATGTTGTGGAGCAGTTGATCAGAGGAACCTCAACTGCTGGCAAGGCCAGTTGCCTGTTAAAGCCTTTCAGAATGTGAGCACATTCTTAGCATTTTTGTTAGCTAGGTGCCCTGAGCTACTTCCGTTAGCCATTTGGCTCCCAGAACTGTATTGGAGTGTCATGGATGTATAAAATGGATGCTTGAGCAGATTGGAATGTTCTGGCAGCAGAATTTTGCTCTTCGCTCCGTTGTCTGTCTGTCTTTGTGAACATCAGGGTCCTATAAAGATGTGATTTGTTGTGTGAACTTGCCCAGTGCCTGGGGTTAGAGTGAAAGGTTGAGAACAGCAGATCCCCTCCCACTTCCTCCTCCCTGCTCTGCCTGTTGTTGCTAAGGCATGGGGAACACTCTGTCCTTTTCTGGCCTTTTACTAAATGAGTGTTTGTCTCGGTGTGCACACACAGACAGTTTTGACATCTGTAATGCATTCAGCTTAGCTGACTCTTCTTTTAGACCTACATAAAACAAACCGCTACTATGTGAATGCATTTAAAAATGGAAAAGAAAAGATTACAATCTAATCATTCTAATGATTTCCATGGAGACAGATTCCCCTCACAATATCTCTCTGCCCTGGAATTGTAACACAGACTAATAGCAATACCTTATCACCATAATAGCATTAACAGCTTTGATGTTATACTGTTTCAGTTTCTGCAATATAGGCCTATTGAAAATGGCACTAGTTGAGATGTCTGCAATTTATTGCAAGTCTTTATGAACTCATGTGTTGTAGATACAAGATAATGATCATATCAATATAGGCCTAGCTGTCATTTTATTATCTAATATGTCAAACTGCCATATAATTTCTGTAATAAGGCATGTACCTGTTTTGGTCATTTTATGTGACATTTTATTTGGTCAGTCTATTGTTTAGAATTTGATTATTGTCTAAATGAGGTTGAGCCAGAAAGTTTATTTTTTCTACAAAATGTAAGCTAACACCTGTCTACTTTAAATTCCTCTGCTTTTAGTGGGCCACGCATAGGATTGAAAGAGGAGCCAAGGACAATAACCATCTCTTGTACAAGCCTTACTCTAATGGTGAGTGATGGGCTCTGTGTATGAGTGCGTTCTGTGTTGTTGATGACTGTGTCTGATGGTTAAATTGGTAGGTGTTAACCATTTCCCACGTCTCCCTGGTGCATTTCAGCCATCATCGCCAAGGAGCCGACCTCCCTGGAGGAGGAGATCAAGGAGATCCGGCGCAGTGGCAGTAACCGGGACCTGAACTCCGCCTCCGAGTTTGAGATGTCCGACATCTTCTACTTCTGCCGGCGAGGAGTTGAGAGCATCATGGACGACGAGGTGACCAAGAGGTTTTCTGCTGAGGAGCTGGAGTCATGGAACCTGCTGACCCGTAGCAACTACAACTTCCAGCACATCAGTCTGAGGCTGACTGTCCTGTGGGGGCTTGGGGTGGTGATCCGCTACGGCTTCCTTCTGCCTCTCAGGTAAGACCGGGTCAAGGTTAGGGGAAGGGATCAGATTAGGTGCTGGTTGGTTCAATAATAGCGCTCTCTGTTTTCTGGCATGTGGAAACAAAGATGGACAGGCTGACCTCAGACATGCATATGACACACTCTATATAAACAAACAAAATAATTTGGCCATAGGATACAATTCCTACTTAATGATGTGAACTTGGAATTCTATTCTTTATTTAAATATTGTCTTTATTTAACTAGGCATATTCTTATTTACAATGATGGCCTACACCGGCCAAACTCGGACGACGCAATCCAATTGTACGCCGCCCAATGGGACTCCCAATCACGGCCGGTTGTGATACAGCCTGGATTCAAACCAGGGTGTCTGTAGTGATGCCTCTAGCACTGAGATGCAGTGCCTTAGACCGCTGCACCACTTGGGAGCCCAGCTGCTCCACTTGGGAATTCATTGTAATCTATGTACAGTGCCTTTCGAAAAGTATTCAGACCCCTTCCCTTTTCAAAATTTTCTAAAATGGATTAAATAAAAACATTTCCTCAACTACACACAATACCCCATAATGACAAAGCAAAAAACAGAAATACCTTATTTTTACGTAAGTATTCAGACCCTTTGCTATGAGGCATCCTGTTTCCATTGATCATCCTTGAGATGTTTCTACAACTTGATTTGGGTCCACCTGTGGTAAATTAAATTAATTGGACATGATTTGGAAAGGTACACGCCTATCTATGAAAAGTCCCACAGTTGACCGTGCATGTCAGAGCAAAAACCAAGCCATGAGGTCGAATTAATTGTCCGTAGAGCTCCGAGACAGGATTCTGTCGAGGCACAGATCTGGGGATGGGTACCAAAAAATGTCTGCATCATTGAAGGTCCCTAAGAACACAGTGGCCTCATCATTCTTAAATGGAGGAAATGTGGAATCACCAAGACTCATCCTAGAGCTTGCCGCTCAGCCAAATTGAGCAATCTGGGGAGAAGGGCCATGGTCAGGGAGTTGACCAAGAACCCTTCTCTCTGTACTTTGGGTTGTCCCAAAGTACAGAGAGATCCTTGATGAAAACCTGCTCCTGAGCGCTCAGGACCTCAGACTGGGGCAAAGGTTCACCTTCCAGCAGGACAATGACCCTAGGCACACAGCCAATACAACACAGGTGTGGCTTTGGGACAAGTCTCTGGATGTCCTTGAGTGGCTCAGCCAGAGCCCGGACTTGAACCTGATCAAAATAGCTGTTCAGCGACACTCCCCATCCAACCTGACAGAGCTTGAGAGGATCTGTAGAGAAGAATTGGAGAAACTCCCCAAATACAGGTGTACAAAGGGTCTGAATACTTATGTGATATTTCAGTTTTTTTTATTTTATACATTTGCTAAAATTTCTAAACCTGTTTTATTTATTTGTCATTATGGGGTATTGTGTGTAGATTGAGGGGAAAAATAACAATTTAATACGTTTTAGAATAAGGCTGTAACGTAACAATGTGGAAAAAGTCAAGGGGTCTGAATGCTTTCCGAATGTGTTGTATGTACGTTCTCACTGCGTTCAGCTTAGAGGAAGCCATCACTTTTCATTAAGTATGGAGATATCCCCCCAGGGCCAGGAGTGAAAGAGTTGGTTGGGTAGACAAAAAGGCAGTGACCCAGGACTAAACCAGTCCAACCACTCATGAGCCAGCCAGGGCAACATTGTAGACCCAGACACACAGTCTCCCTCTCTATAGGCTACTAATAAGCCCATGCTTCACACAGAGACTGACCTGATGCACTTTGTCGCTGTCCCATGCTTGCAGTTGCAAGAAGTGAACATAGAGAGAGAAATCACTTTCCCATAAATAGCTGTTTTATCTGAAAAATGATAAGCAACTTTCACTCTGAGTGGCATTTTTTCCAGACACAACCACTGACTGCAGGAATGTCCACCAGAGCTGTTGCCAGAGGATTGAATGTTAATTTATCTACCATAAACTGCCTCCAACATCGTTTTAGAGAATTTGGCAGTACGTCTAACCGGCCTCACAGCCGCAGACTATGTTTAACCACGCCAGCCCAGGACCTCCACATCCAGCTTCTTCAATCTTCTTCACCTGCGGGATCATCTGAGACCAGCCCCCCAGACAGCTGATGAAACTGTCAGAAACCATCTCAGGGAAGATAATCTGTTTACAACTCTCTCCCAAAAAACATAATCCAGGAGGATCCTCTTGATGGGGCTGTCCATATCGGCAGATTGCGATATGGCCATTTTCTTGGAGAGACTCCTTCCCCTCCAGGAGACTGTCGAACACTTTGCTAGTTGAGGTTGATTGCTGCTATAACCTAACCATTTCCTTAACCACCCATCAGAGGTGACTGCAATACTGTCTGCTTTCTCTATGATTTACTTGACCTTCACTTGAACTCTGCATCCAGCAAATGAGTAGATCAAGCATGTCTGGTTGGAGGGGTGTATGCTGGGCAAAGAACATTCAGAAATCTCTTCCAATACACATTGACTGTGAGCTTCAGAGGTGAACCAGTTGCATACACATTCATCAGCATTTCTCTGACCACATTCCTCCATTGAGTCAAAAAAACTTCTGATTCCAGGAGGACCATGAGCTGTTGCTATCGATAAGGTGTCTGATTCATCATTTTCACCTCGAATAGAAGTAGAGGGACTTTTGTCAGAGGTTGCTTGTTGTGAGCGCTGAGAGAACTTAATGCACTTGGCCAGATGATTCTGCATCTTTGTTGCATTCTTCACATGATTTGGCACAGTATTTGCAAATGTACTTTTCCTTCTACATTAGCTGCAGTGAAATGGCATTTTCCTGATTAGAAAAAAATGAGAGAACCCCCCCCCCAAATAATACAATTCCATGTACAGATTAATAGTTAAGCAGTTAGATTAAACAACTCCTTTGTAAGATAAATGTTTTAAAATGAAACTTGGAAACAGGTGAATTAACACTCCTCAGTTAGCAGCTAAAACCCACATGGTAGCAAAAACTAACTAGCAGAAATTAACAAGTTAGAAATTATTTAAACACACTTTGCTGAAGGCTACTATTTACTAGTTAACAAAAAATCATGCATGTCATAGAAAATACTGTATATTCACTCCACCCAGTATTGTAATCAAAACTTACCAGAAAGCATGTAGTCCTTGACTCAGACAGTGGAGTAGTGTGGGCTCAATAGCATCTCATTAGTGTGCAAGATCTTGAGAATCAGCTGTACATGTGATGGAAGAATGCACTACACATGTGATGGAAGAATGCACTGGTCATGCAGAGGGTTGCAGTTCCATTGAATTGGGGATAGTTTAACCAAAATATGCCACAAGACCTAGAATTGCCTTGTGTATCCCACAAAAAAGGTGAACTTTTATAAGTTAATGTTTTTTGATGAATTTAAGCAAAATTCCAGGGCTCAACTTCCCATGGAAAAATTCCTTTGCAACCCTAGTCTGAGGGATAGATCCATTCTATTAATTATATTTCTATGATTGAAATGACACCCACCCTGTATTGGAGTTTACGCGTTTTTAGATAATTGACTTTAAAACATTTCATAGTTTGTGTAAAAAAACTGTATTCAATTATAAAATTGTTTGACAACCCTGTTTGTAAGCTTTTAAATTATGTAAAACTCTACCGTTTGTCTTTTCCAGTGATGAAGACATTGATGTCTCATGGTATGGTGGGGTATTCAAAATGGGTCAACTTTGGGCACCTTTATCTCTCGAATGTTTTGTCAAAAGGGGATGCAGTCAAGAGTGAAAGCACTGCCAACTGTTGGTTTAGACACCTTGAATAGGCCTAAACTTTGTATGTTCTCTGATATGAGGTTGGGCTGTATGGGCTGTGTTTGACTGGAGCGCTGTGTGTATGTTCTCTGACAGGGTTACGCTTGCCTTCACCGGGGTGGGCCTTCTGGTCGTTCTCACCTCCATCATCGGGTTTCTTCCAAATGGGAGGTAAGACAGGATTTCTCATCATTGTAACACTTTCCTTATTACCTAAGTAGTAACATTGTAATTAGGGTAGTAACAACTTAGTAGGTATTGAGACTCAGACCTTGTTTTCTGTGTTTTTCCTGAAGGATGAAAAACTTCCTCAGTGAGCAGGTGCATCTAATGTGTTACCGGATCTGTGTAAGAGCTCTCACTGCCATCATCACATACCACGACAGGTAAGCAGCAGCAACAGCACTCAACACACAGAATATTCATCCAAAATACATGGAAAACATTTTGATACTATTATTAGGAATGACATGCACTGTTGTGTCTAGACTATCATTGAAAGTGAAGACTTATATTATCAAATCAATATTTAGGTTGAATTATTATGCGATTAAACTAATCATGTAAACATTAACTAACTAGGAAGTTGGGGCACCACGGGAAAATGTTGTTTACATAGTTACTATTTCCAGAAAATACTCTTCGGATATTTTTATATATTATCATAACAGTCGCTTATTAATTAATTTTACCTCGATCAGTCTCATTCTTGAACGTCGTAATTTCTCACAAATTGTCTAAATTATTTATTTACTAGCTAATTAAACAATTACAGAATATTCAAAACATCCTAACATTATACAGTAAATACCGTCCCTAGAAGACTTAACAAAACAGTTTGGTTATAACACTAGATTCCGAGAAAACATGACATGGGAAGCTACGCTCAAGTAAATACAAATACATATGCTAATAACAATTGCTAATTCGAAAAAGTAATGCAATGTATTTACGCAAAGCTGGCTTCTCTGTTTGCCCAGTAGAGATCGCCATTGTCCTTTGTGGAGTCTTCCGGGTCGTAGTGGTGAGAGTTGATACTTTGAAGAGAGGCTTTGGCGTTGTCGTCAGTGTCCTTTTCCTAGGCTTACGTTCGTTTCCAGCTGCAGACTGGTAACGCAACGTCTAGGATGTATCACTTCTTCTGCAGTGATCGATAGTTTGAGTTCATACCATTTGCAACCACCGTGGTTTGCGTGGTCTATAGAGTGCTAGCCATTTCAACGTGGGGATCAGCATCTCCACGTTCTTTGGACTGATATTTAAATTCTTAGCAAGTCCTCTTAAGCACTCTGGTCAGAGAGGCGGTCCCATCACACTGACGCGCTCTTCTGACCTCATTAGGGGCGTGGCTTAGTAGTGGGCAAACGGACATGAAAAAACATTCTCATTTAAAATACTAAAATCACATTTATTTATTTTCACAAGTATTCTGATACTTATACAACTTATACAACATTCAGATGCAGAGCTAATAACTAAGGAATGTAGACTTTCAAAGATAGTTATGTTGTCCTACTGTCTTTCATGATGTCACAAAATGAAACGCCTTCAACAGGGTCGTTCTTTCAGTTCCCCCTACCGTTTGCCACATTCTCAAAAATATTTGGATGTTGGTTTCGGCGGGAGAATCCTTTGTTCTAACAAAAGACATCCTCTGACTCTCTCTTTCTGCATGTACAGGAATTTATGACCTATCGGAAAGTCATAAACTGTGTTTACATTTCTGCCCAGCCGATCCATTGAAAGGGAGGCGAGCGTCATGACACATGATACCTTTGTTGAAAGATGAACACTACTGGACTGTGTACTAGAGCCGACATCAATTAGTCAGTTTTGAATTCTAGAGCTATGAGATAGTGTATGTGGAGTAGTTGCTGAGAGCCAGTAGCAATCTACATTCATGTCCCCTTAAGTGGAGTTCAAAAGCCTGTAGCCATGAACGCCCGGCCCCCACACACACAAAGCAAGTGCTGCTCCAACAAGGCCATCACATTCCATTTAGGTCTGGGGTAGAGTACCCTGAGAGGCACCCAGCACAAACTGCTGCCCTGGACTTTACCAGGCTAGGGGTCACCAAAGGGACCAAATTCATCATTGTTCGGCATTAACACCCACAGTGTGATAGTCGGTGCTCTAGGAGAACTGTCCTCCTACTGTTAGGGCTGGCTGGCACAGCTCAGCAGTTATGATACACTTTGTGTTTGTTTGATAAGACTAAGTTGAAAGCACAGTGGACATTCCCTTTGACATGATGCAGGCAGTTTGCTGTCAGTTCAAATGTCCTCTGATTTGTATTGATCCTTAGTTGTTGTGGTGTGGGACAAAGCCAGACACTGCCCCAAGACCTGTCTTGATGTGTTGATTTGAATGACTGCCGTAGAGCACCACCTTTACAAAACCACTAGTCACATATTTGTTTGACAAAGCCCTTACTAGCCAATGCTGATTCAAATGAGTCAAGTTAAAGAAGAACATTTGAGGAAATGTTGCAAAAGGGAAATGTCTCAATCACATTGAAGAAATCTATAGTCCTTCTCATCCGCAACTCTAGGTCAGAGAGGGAACTTGTCATATGAACTTGTCAAGATACCTTTTGTTTTGCAGTTTAAAAAAAAGAACATGAGTCGTCATAGTCAGGGAGTGTATTTAAACAATAGGTCTACTTATTCAAATAATCCATTAAATCCAGGACCAGAAGGGTTAGGCTAGTCTCTGTCTGTGAAATTGTCCCTCAGATAAAAATAACTGATCATAAACAAAATGCGTTTTCTAATAGGCGATAGACGTTTAATAATAGTAGATGTGTATTCAGTGTGGATTATGTCCCATCTTGCTCTCCTACTGCCTGTTATCCCTGAAGGAATCTACATGTAGCGCTGGGCTTGTTACAGTATGTGCCTCTCTCTCTAGTCTGGGTGGGGCTAAAAATACTGAAGTGGTGTAAGATGGGCTCTCTCTTTTGGTAACACGATCAGCAACATTATCTCCTCTGAAGTTTGCTCAGGGAGTCTGCCTTTGAACTCCAACATTAGCCTTCTCCCACTTCCATGTTAATTAGGCAGAGGTGAAGGAGAGGGAGCTGAGTTTCTCCCTCAAACCCATTAGGACTGCATTTTCCATGATCTACTGAGTTGTAAGGCTCTAGCTTACACTTGAGTAGTAATTTCCTGATACTCACTTGTCCCCTGACACTCATCCTGTCCCCCTCTGTCTCTCTCGATCCTCAGTGAAAACAAGCCCAAGAATGGAGGGATCTGTGTGGCCAACCACACCTCACCCATCGATGTCATCATCCTGGCCAGTGATGGCTGCTATGCAATGGTAACGCCCAAGACCCACAGCAGTTATTGGTGTGCTACTACAATAAAACAAACATTTAGACAGCTGAAGCAAGCTCTCCAATTCTGTGAGATTGTTGACCTGTATCATCAGTTGTTTGTTCAACCACACCTGTATGTGTGTCTGTTTGTGTTCCAGGTTGGGCAAATCCATGGTGGTTTGATGGGCGTGATCCAGAAGTCAATGGTGAAAGCCTGCCCACACATTTGGTTTGAACGCTCTGAAGTCAAAGACCGACATCTAGTGGCCAAAAGGTAGTAATGCACATCTGCACTTTGTTTACTGCTTTTTAGCTGGATGTCTCAGCTGTAGTCTGGCTGATACTAAACTCAAAGTCCTTTTGACTTTAGTCTGGGGAGGCTGTTTAAAGTTGTCGACATGATGCGTTGATAATGAAGCTGTACTTTTACTGGTTGGTTCTCCTTTGTGTATTTCTCACTCAAACACCCACAAATACAACCACACACAGCCCCCAAGCGCTGCCCCCTTTCAAATCCAAATAACCCCACAGGAAATAATTGTTTTGTTGAGAGAACCAATCAAAGCTTGCTTTATTTCTGAGCGAATATTGCACCAACAAACTAAACTCCTGTCCAGACAAGTGGGGCACAGCTCTCCTTCGCTGTGTGCCACATGGGTCGCATCAGCCAGACTAACTCAGCTGTACCTTAGCAGAGACATTTAAAGAACTTAAATGGATAATTTACCACTTTCAATTAAAGTTTACTGTGACCGAGATATTTTGATTAGACTTTATTTGGAGTTTGGTGTTTGTGTATTGATAAAGCTAGTCAAACTGTGTTGAATCAATGTACTGTAAACGTACAAAAATGTCTTGTTGCAGATTGAGTGATCATGTAGAAGTCAAAACTAAACTGCCTATTCTCATTTTCCCTGAAGGTGAGTAGTTTTTGTTTTTTTCCTTAGTTACTGCTTTGAACATTATTACGGTAGTGTTGATTACTGGGTTACCATAATATAATTTCCTACCCCCGTTTGTAAACACTGACTTTTTCCCCATAGGCACCTGCATCAACAACACTTCAGTAATGATGTTTAAAAAGGGCAGCTTTGAGATTGGCTCCACAGTCTACCCTGTGGCCATCAAGGTGAGAGTAGGTGTGTGTGTGTGTGTGTGTGTGTGTGTGTGTGTGTGTGTGTGTGTGTGTGTGCGCGCGCACACACGTGTTTTCCCCTCTGTCTTCCAGTATTAATCAGTATTATGTTCCTGTCCCTCCGGCCCCAACAGTACGACCCCCGCTTTGGAGATGCCTTCTGGAACAGCAGCCAGTTTGGGATGGTCAACTACCTGCTGAGGATGATGAGCAGCTGGGCCATTGTGTGCAGTGTGTGGTACCTGCCACCCATGAGCAGAGAGGTTCGTCTGGGCAAAACTTCACTGTTTTTCTCAGAAATATCACTGAAAGGCTGGAGGATAGCGGTGTCATTGATTCAACACCCTAAGCTCATTTAAGTTTTTGGCTGGCCATTGTGCATTGTTTAATGATGGTAGGCAAATTATATTTGATTAGCACGCTCTAGCTCCAGTCAAGTTAATACTGTCAATATTTTAAAAGTTGTAGTAAAGCTAAACTGCTTGAAGTTAGATGTTTCATGTGGTTAATATTAGTACCATTTCATTTAAATCCACCAGTGTTACCCATATTGAATGGATGCACTCCTTTTTTTATTTTTTATCTTTATTTAACTAGGCAAGCCAGTTAAGAACAAATTCTTATTTACAATGATGGCCTAGGAACAGTGGGTTAACTGCTTTGTTCAGGGGCAGAACGGCAGCCTTCAACCTAGCATGATTTACCAAGGACATGCTCAAGTCACCCAGAGTTTGCATTTGGTGATGCAAATAGATCCTGCTTTGAGTCGGTTTTCGAATCAACCAGATTTAAGGTTGAGATGGTCTCTCAGCTCCCACCCCTGATTTAAGGAAATGTGATTCAAAGCAGTATTTTGAGAGGATAGTGTGGTTGCTTCCTTTAGACATGCAGGCTTATGCACTTGCTGGTTTGTCTCATGTTGGGTTGTCTTTCACAGTACATTAATGCCGATTGCACAACCAGAGCTTGACAAAGCAATTTGTACCAGGATTGTGGATGAGCACATAATGTACAGTCGTGAAAAAGTAAGTACACCCCTGGGAAGTTCTTATTTTTTTACATATTCGGACAGATGGATATTTAATCTTCACTTCAACACTATTGACAGATAAAGGTTACCCAATTTAACAAATCACACAAAAAAAAACGTTGAAAATGTTATGCAATTAAAATAAACAAAAATGCCTTTTCCTTATGGGTAAAAAGTTAGTACACTCCTACCTTTACAGTCACATAAAATGGCAAAAATTAGAATTAGATGTACTAAAACAAGTGCAAATGGTTAGAAAACATTAGAGAGAAACTTAGGAGGGTCCAGCCTTCCATAAAGATAAGAAAATTGGTCTGGTTTGGTCTTAACCATATGAGTGTGGTAACACATCATTCAAAGATCAAAAGACCTACCCGAGGCCCTCAGAAGAAAGATTATTGATGCCCATGAGTCTGGGAGGGGTTACAAATCCATTTCCAAGCAATTCGAAGTACATCATTCCACTGTCTGACAAATTCCAGACCAATAGTATTGAAGTGAAGATTACATATCCATCTGTCCAAATATGTAAAAAAAGAAAGAGAGAACATTCCAGGGGGTGTACTTACTTTTTCACATGAATATGTGATTTGGTGTAAGGAATTTAGATAATGATTTTATAGTCTTTTCAGCTGGGTGTGGGTGTGAACTTGGTCAGGCCTCGCTCATGAATAACAGGAAATGGTCGAGTACAACCACCCACTTCTAAAAGGCAGGGCTTGGCCAGCTTTGGGGCTCTGGCCATTAACCGACCGAGCATCTCATCTTTATGTAGAAAGTAGAGGGAGGGAAGTTTGGGAAGTTTTCCTTTCTCTAAATGTCAGAGTGAAAGGAACTCAGTGGGATAGGATCCAACTGGTCCTCAGAGGTGTCCTGCCCTTTGATCAAATGTTTCACCTGCTGTAAACTAGTACTTAGAGCAGGCTTTTGGAGCAACATCCAGTCTCTCTGTCACCAGGGGATCATAGTCACACAGCATCACACAGAATCAGATCGATCCATATTTAGACATTCTTCTCTTTCCTCTGATGCATGGCCCATGAAATGCTTTATTTAATATCCCAGTTTGTCAAAAAATACTTGATACTACACTACATGCACATTTTTGTGGCTGTGGCCAATAAAAAGGATAACTTGTGGTCATTCATACAATATGTGCAAAAAGACCCTTTCCAGGACATGTCTGATGCTCAGGTGGCCAAGTCCCCTTTGTGTGTCTATCTGATCTTCATCTATGATCTTTGTCTTCCTTTCTGAACAGGAAGGAGAGGATGCAGTACAGTTTGCCAATCGGGTTAAAGCAGCTATCGCCAGGCAAGGAGGGCTGGTGGACTTGCTATGGTGAGTAACCCATAGCAAACATCTGCAAACATATGTACACATGGGTTATACATATCAGATCTGTGTCATTGTTAAACCCGGCTCGGTTTTGCTCTAATGTTTCCCCGTGTGAGCGTCACCGAATACTGTGTAATGCAGGGTTCCCCAAAATAAGACTGTAAAAACACCAGCAAATCAGCTCAAAGTTATTTGAATTTTAGAAAAATCTGTTCCAAAGTATTCCCACATTATAATGGAGAGATATTTTAAATGAAATGATTGTTTTTGTCATATCATAACCGTTTGGGCTTCTTGTGGTCTATGTACAAATTATTTGTTCCGGCCCCCTTACACCTTACTCAAGAAACAATCGGCCCGTGGCTGAATCTAGTGGATGATTCCTAGTGTAATGGATTTGTGAATGATGATGTTGTTGCTTTGTAGGGATGGAGGTTTAAAGCGAGGGAAGGTAAAAGACACCTTCAAAGAGGAGCAACAAAGGTTATACAGCAAAATGCTAGTGGGAACCCAAGAGGACCGCAGTCGTTCTTGAAGACAAACGCAGGGAGTTTGAGATGATTAGAGACTCACTTGGGGACCACAGAACGGACAGTCAACTTCAGTTGGCTTTCTCGGTCACTGCCTCAGCTTGGCATATCAAGATCTCTTTGCTGTTACAGCCCTTTCTGGGCCCTGTCTCTATCATCTGTTTCTAATGATTTGACAATGGACTGGCCTCTACTGTACCAGTGTGTCATGAAGCTGCACACTAAGAAGGTGTGTTGTCTTCCCTGATGGTGACACAACTGTCTTTTGAGTGACTAATGTATTTATGTCCTTCATTGAGTTAATGTATATGTTTTGTACTTATCGTTTTTCTCTTTTTGTTTATTTTTGTTAATAGTAATAATGACAGTTATTATCATAATAAGTTACAAGAGATCTGCCCGGGGATGTAGCAATGCAACATAGAGAAGTACTGTAAAGTTTGTACTGAAGGGGAAAACTGTGACCATATTGGGAAATGCATGAATGACTGGTTCCCAACACTACCGACATGACGAGGTGCCACGTAAATATATTTCTAATACTTTTTTATTGTTTGTTTTTTCAATGAAAAAAAAAGCCTTTTGTTTTGAAGGTCCAATACAGCTGTTTTAATCTCAATATCAAATCATTTCTGGGTGAGAATTAAGTACCTTACTGTGATTGTTTTCAATTAAAATGGTCAAAAAGAAACCAGAATAGCTTCTTAGCAAAGAGCAATTTCTCAAGCAAGAATTTTGCTAGGGGTGTCTGGGAGGGGTGAGGCAAAAACAGAAAACAGGTTTGGAACTCTTTCTTATTGGTCTATTGACTAATTTACCTGTCACCAGGCAGGCCAAAACTCCATCCCACCAAAACAGGTTTACATTTCAGGCAGTCTTTTGAAACAGCTCTTACACTAAAAGGGCATTGTCACAATTTCACAGTATTATTCCCACCTCATAGTGTGGAAATATATATATTAATATATATATATATACAGTGGGGAGAACAAGTATTTGATACACTGCCGTTTTTGCAGGTTTTCCTACTTACAAAGCATGTAGAGGTCTGTAATTTTTATCATAGGTACACTTCAACTATGAGAGACGGAATCTAAAACAAAAATCCAGAAAATCACATTGTATGATTTTTAAATAATTCATTTGCATGTTATTGCATGACATAAGTATTTGATCACCTACCAACCTATAAGAATTCCGGCTCTCACAGACCTGTTAGTTTTTCTTTAAGAAGCCCTCCTGTTCTCCACTCATTACCTGTATTAACTGCACCTGTTTGAACTCGTTACCTGTATAAAAGACACCTGTCCACACACTCAATCAAACAGACTCCAACCTCTCCACAATGGCCAAGACCAGAGAGCTGTGTAAGGACATCAGGGATAAAATTGTAGACCTGCACAAGGCTGGGATGGGCTACAGGACAATAGGCAAGCAGCTTGGTGAGAAGGCAACAAGGAGTGGCTCCGTAAGAAGCATCTCAAGGTCCTGGAGTGGCCTAGCCAGTCTCCAGACCTGAACCCAATAGAAACTCTTTGGAGGGAGCTGAAAGTCCGTATTGCGACAGCCCCGAAACCTCAATAAAATGCATATTAATTACTTAAAAATCATACAATGTGATTTTCTGGATTTTTGTTTTAGATTCCGTCACTCAGTTGAAGAGTACCTATGATAAAAATTACAGACTTCTACATGCTTTGTAAGTGGGAAAACCTGCAAAATCGGCAGTGTATATATATAACACAAGAAAATTACGTTTTTGATTGCACTAGGCCTTTAAACATTGTATTAATGTGTAAAATATAGGAGTTATGGTAATGTGGAGCTTGGGTTTTCTTTTGTTTCTGTTGTGAAGAATATACATTCTCAGTGACTGATGAGGGTTGTTGAAATGTAGCAGATACTCCACTTTCGTCACATCTGAACTAGCCTACATAATCTAAATTAACACTTACTTCTGCCTCTCATCCTTATCTACCGTGAAGGTACTTTCTGAGCTGTGTAAAGACTTAGGCCTCTGCCATCGACTCTTCACGATAGCTGTGCTTTATGCAGCATTGTGTGCTTTTAATTTGTTTACTTACCAATTCTTCGTTATAACACGGTTAAAACGTGATCTCATACCGGGCCATGGTTCCCTAGCTGCTGAATCTATTAATACTTCCATGAAGGCTTCTCCTCTACTGTGGGAATTCTCATGCCAAATACACTCCAGAAAGTGAGGGGGCCTGAAGGAGAGAATTTAAGTGCAGCTGCGGAGTTCGACTGATTCCCTTCTAGGCTGCAGTGCACGCCTAGTGGAAATCCCTGGCCATCGCCTTCCTCAAACTCCTGTTTGGTTCTCTTATCCCTTTATACATTGCTGTACCAAGGGTATAGACCTTATAGATTAAATCTGTCCAATGTTGACCAATAAAAACCCAAGGATGAAGACATCAATCTTTTGCAAGTTTCATTGATGTAAAATGAGCTACTAAGAGAACTGCCAATGAAAGCCATTATTTTCAGTATGCCTCATTAGTATACAAGAAAACACACTTGGCTTGTTGAAAAGAGTGGCCTTGGTGACCTCTAGAACCCATAAGAAGAAGGATTTCATCAGCATTCAAAGCAGGAAGCTTGCGTTCAGGTAAGGAAGGTTGCCGGGTGTGGGTTAGTTGACCGTACCTTTTATCCTGTACAAGGTTCCTTTCAATATTTTGTTGGCTGCCTGACCGCTTTGGCTTTGTGTGTTATTGATGGAATATTTGGTGTTCCTTTATACAGTATACTCAGGGAGCCAAGTCCCCTTTTGTGTGTGGTCTTCATCTATGATCTGTCTTCCTTTCTAAGCAGGAAGGAGAGGATGTAGTCCAGTTTGGATAGGCTTGTTGAAAAGAGTGGCCTTTGTGACCTCTGGAACCCCTAAGTAAGGAAGGTTGCCGTCATTGGGCCTGCTGGCCGGGTGAGGGTGTATTGCTTTAATAATGGTTGATTGGGTTGAATAAATACTTTTTTGAATGGTTGATGGGGTTGTGCTAACCCTTGACTTACTGAACAATATTCTGTGCCCAGTTGTCCACTGTGGGCAGATTGCCTACCTACTGGTAACTCATTTATAATGCTGTGTGCCAGTAGTGCAGTGTAAGTTGTGAGGGTTATATATTCTATATCGATCCATTATCTGACCATGCACTCAGGGACATGTTGTCCAGCCAGGACTCCTTTCAGCCAGGGTTTGCAACCATTATTTTTGTCTTGAACTAGCCTCAGTCTGAATCTGCATAGAGAGAGTAAAGATGGTTCAGAGTAAAACACAGAAAGGGGGCAAAGCCACCTAAAATAGGGAATTTCCCTTTTTAGGTGGCTTTGTTTACACTGCTGATGGACAGGGCAACATAATGCTCTGCCAGGCTTCAAATGGATTTATTTACAAGGCTGGACAAATCACACAATATGCTGGGAAGCAGTGTGCAAACCTCAAAGGTTGGTTGTGTAAACCATGCCATGGTCTAGCAACTCGCAGCAAGCACTATTGTGGGTCTTGGGCCTCTGCCCCCTTTCTGTGTTTTACTCTGAACCATCTTTACTCTATGCAGATTGACTGGGGCGTTCAAATTACATGGAAAGGACAGTGGTGGGCTTACCATTAGGCAGAAGAGGCAATTGCCTCAGGCCTTGTGTCATCAAGGGACCTCGTGAGCTGGGCATAATAAAAAGAATACTAGTAATAATTAAATAATACTGCATGGTGACAGACAGTGGTGGGCACACATCCAAATGGAGCAGGTCACAAATAAAGGATGGTGAGATGGGGGTCAATCTAATTAAATCACACCGCTCTGCTCTTTTGTTTCCATCACTGAAATGAGTCAACCGGTTATATTTTACAACAGCAGTGTCGGAGCATGATGGAGTAATTAATCAGAACTGTGCCTGGTCTTTAATCTTGTGTTCTTTGAACATTTTGCCTAGAGCAAACTGTTGCCAGCCCACTGACAACAGATTTAATATGATGTACAAAAAAAAAAAGTAGTTTGTTTTATTATTTGTGATGTATCCTAATATCGGGTATTTGACAGGCCAACAGCTTTCAGGCCCAACCATTCATAATAATTTCCCCCGGTCTCAGACTAGTCCGACATTTGGGCTATAATTAGAAGGTATAACCTCTGGTTGGCTACACTAGCCATAGACTGTATGGAAATGCTACTAGCCTATATTTTTCAGTGTTAGGATGTTTTGAGGTCTGGATTAGGCGCCTGTGGTTTTTCATAGTAAAAGGTGGGCTTATTTGTAAAATAAAATACTGGTATAAAAGAAACTGAGCCCCGTGGGCGGAGCTCCGGAGTTCATGACAATATTAACAACAAGATCTGGTCGCGCCGGGCAGAACGAACCGTTCTGGCGCAGGCAGCACATGCACCGTTCCAGGTTTAAATCGGCTAAGAACCTAGTCCAATTATCATGAAGAGATATACAAATCCTTTCCTGCCTGCTCTGCCATTTCTCCGCAGACATGAGAGATAACTCCTTCTCAAGGATATAGAATCAAGACGGCAAACGACACCCACCATCAACAAAACGCGGGCAAGTTAGAAGAGCAGAAATAAATGATCAGGATGAATTAATTATACGACCGACTTCTTAAGGGCAGGTTATAGTGACCTATCCAAAACACCACGGTATCAGTAAACCATTTGTAGCTTACAAACGTACAACATTTTACCATCGCGTCTACAAGAGTTCTTCCTGCAGACTATTTCTGGAATTCGATCGTAATCATGGAAACGTACACTGACGTTCTACTTGTCACAGCAAATGTTGGATCATTATTCGACAATGTAAGTATTAACACCATTTTCCACCTAACTATATCTTGTTTTAAGTCACTTTGAATGGTGAATCACATTTTCCAAGTGGAACAGCGAGATTCCTATGTAAGCAGTTGCTACACCTGCCAGAGAACACCAGAACCGTTACAAGACCAAATTCTACTAGCTACCTGTAGCATTGTAGATAACGACATTCGAATGGAGACTAGTTCAACTCCCACAGGCTGGCAATCCAATATTTAATTGTATTATTATAGGCCCTATAAAATACGTTATTTTTCAACATTAAGCTACTTCCTAAGACTATTCATTTAAATTATAACAACAAGTATTCATGTAGCCTAAATGCTTTCTTCTCATTCGATATGTGGACCATAACTTTGAAGTAACTTAACGTTATTGTGGCTTCTGACGACACATTGTTTTCGCTTCGATGGGCCTATACAACTGCAAGTCCTCTGTCTATAGTTATCCTCACCCCGTATTTATCGTGAGCTGTTGCGGTATGATTCTTGAGGCGCGTGTGTGTTCTCACATCATATTGACAGAATCGCGGAGAGAATCTACCTATCAAGCAACAACGGGTCCCAGTTCAAATCATACAGGAAATTGATGGCGTTCAACAAGGATACGTTTAAAGTTATTGCCGCGAAAGTGCATTGCGCAACTTTTTATCATTCACCAATGCCCCGCTCGGCTACTGCAGAAACAAGTGATTTTATATCATTTGTAGCCTAGGCTACATTGTTGACAATTAGATTTGTATGCCTATAGCCTATTGTTTCAATACTGTGGGCCTAACACCTGTTATTAGTTATTGCTGTGTAACAACATATCAATACAATGCTGGTACCACAGTAGGCCTACAGTGTTATTGCATAAGTATTTTACACATGATGACTGAAATAGGCTATGATCATGGTCAGCATGGAATTGCCCATACTTGGGTGTAATTTTAAATAGCCACAATTTGCTGCACAATAACAACTCACATTATGCACACTGCAGTAGCCTAAAGTAGGGTTTCCCAAACTCAGTCCTGGGGCTGACCAGCTTGTTTACAGGGTCGGACAGCATTCCTATGTAGATTAAAACACAGCAGAGACAGCGCAAGATATCGCTTGGAAAGCGTACCTCAAAAATGAGTTGTACTCAGAATTGTCCCATTATTCCAATTGAACGACTGCTAGTTTTTCCAGAAAACTGTAATTTTAGTCCTCATGCTAGGTAGCAGAAGCCACAGCAGGCATTTTGGAACTAATTTCTCATCCCTGGATTGAGGTACGTTTTCCGAGCTACATCTCGCACTGGCTTCATGGTGTGTTAATCTACACAGGAATGCTGCCCGACCCTAGTGCAGCTGTAAGCAAGCAGGTCGGATCTGCTGGCTACCTCAAGCAATTACCTCATGGCCCTAGACAACATTGTGCATTTACTTATTTAATTCAATTCTGAGGAAGGCTGTGAGGCTGAATCGTTTGCACAATTTTATTTTATTTAACTAGGCAAGTCAGTTAAGAACATATTCTTATTGACACCGGCCAAACCCGGACAACGCTGGGCCAATTTTTAACTAATTTTCCATTAAATCTGTTAAAATATTTGAAGAGGCAAGTGTTGGTAACACTAATGGCCAGTGGGGGCTGATCTAGGGCTAGGCTACTAAGCTGGAAGACTATTTCTTTCCACATACTCTGCTCTTAGGCACCAGGAACCCTTGTTCACGCTTACCTTTAATATATAGATTTACCTGTACCTATCTTTATGGTCTTTAGCATCTCTGATACCTTCCCAACTGGCACACTGATAATAATAAGCTACCAGAAAACCCACTGCCAAGACCTTATTAGTCACATGGTGTGTATTGTGAGTTGAGACCATGGTGACAGTTGCCTTGATTATATAGTAATTTGTATACAGTATGTGGTAACAACAGTAGCTTATGACAACATCAATAGCTTATGAGTAGACCTACATTAAGTGGTTGTGATGTGCTAAAAAATGCAAACGGCCTTAGTCTTTAGTTTTGTGCTGTGTTGTCTGGGAAATCGGGACTTGGCTGTCAGTGACTGAGGGGGAGGGGGGTTACACTCATGGAAATTTGGCTCAGGACCATGTTTCCGGTTGCCCTATCTGGCCCAGTTGAAAACATGTCAGATCCCATTGTGGGGTCAAGAGATCTGTAAACAGATGATTATCTTCCCAGGGGGTTCTTCATGCTTTTCGTCTTTAATGGCTGCCTAATACGTTTAAACAAACCCTTCCAAACATGGAGAGAAGTTTATGCTTTCAGCTGGCCTCACATTTTAAGGCCTTTAGTCTCGCCAGAGACTAGTAGTCTTGTAGGCATATTTACATGAAATGGAAATCCAGGTTTGCTATTAAAGGGCTATACTTCTAGATCAATGCACAAAAAGGTGACAAGGCCATGAAATTAAAGGACCTTTACTTGTCGAGGAGAGAACAGTGCAGAGCTATACGTGGACTTTGGCACGTATAGCTCGTTAACACGTAGGGGGTACCGATTGGTGTCATCTCTGTTATAGCTGTGCTGGGTACCATCTCGTTAGTGGGAAGGTGGCCGGTGCTCCAAGTTGGCTCTCCCACCTTTTTGCTTCGCTTCCTGTCTTTAAGTTTGGTGTGGGTTTGTATTTTTGTCTGCCTCTTCCTGAGCAAATTTTGTGGGCACTCATGGTGGGTGTCTTTTAGGTTCCAGTTGTTGTTGCTAGTCAACTTTCAGTGGACCCACCCATGTCTTTCAGAGCTCCTCTTAAAACCCCTGCTGTTTCGTTTTAGTTGTTGGTCAGTGACTCTTTGTTAGTTCCCCATGTTTGAGCAACATTTTTGGTTTTCTTGCTGAGAAATGTAACAATAGCAATGTAAATAATATAATTACCATTAACAGTCATCAATGTTAGATCGACATAATTTATCTTTGTGTTCCTTTTTTAAAGAGCATTGTGTAAATTAATTTGGGTCGCCATGTATTTGGTTCAGCATAAGGAAACAGCAGGTTGCCAAGTTGCACTTTATTTTGTAAACCCTTCTCTTACTTGGAAAGGACTTCAGATCAAGATCAGAGGGACTTACTAAAGTGCCTTAGGCTGGACTTACAAGAAGCAACTTTCACACAACTTTGGCTGCTTGCACCCTGATCAACTTAAGAGAATGGAAATAAGGCACTATAATTAAATGTTAAAACACCAAGCCCTTCAGTAAAAACCGTTGCAAATAAAATTAAGTCTCAGCATCTTTTTTAGGCCTAACCATGCTGTTTTTATGGATAAGGTTTGTTGGGAAAAGACACTACAGGACAAATGCAGTTGGGCTTCTTCAGTCAGACACCTATATTATGGATGATCTGCTCTCCCATCAGGCCATGGTGGGCAGCAGCAGTCATTCGGCCATGCAAATGCACTATGCAAAGCCACTGCTGTGTTGCTACTGCTCTGGCAGATTGTCCTGCGTCCGGCTGGCCCTGGAGAAGACGACACAGTCTGTATTCTGGCCTGGCACTGGGGGAAACACAAACGCACACTACTCTGGATACTCAGTAGCTCACAAGAGGTTCCCTGGAAATGTTTTGTTGAAGAACAGACCAACTAAATTCAGTCTCACGTTGATGCGGTGTAGACATCAACAGGCAGGCTTGCTAATAATGTTACAGATTAGAGTCTGATTCTTTATGCCGCTTAGATAACAGAGGAGTTCCAGAGATGGGTATTCAAGGGATGGGTGTTGTCTGAATGCTGACTTAACATATCATGTTATTACAAAAATGTAATTGCAAATGTAATAAACATATTGCAACCATTCCAGAGGAATTGTGTTTTAATTGCATAGGCAACGTGTTTAACATATAATTTTACCTGTTGGTGTGTGGGGGTTTATCTGCATAAACCTTACTGTATGTCCCACCATAACATTTGACAAGACTGTCGTAGTGTGCTTATCCACCTACCTTCCTCATGCATGTTTTATATTTTCCACTGTCAAGTGCTAATATATAATTAAACATGGCCTTTGGTCAGTGTATAGGGAAGGTGCCTGGCAAGGTTGATTGGTAGACCTGGGTTGACAAGATAACACCCTAGGATCTCATTTAAATAATTATGTTTTATGCGCTTTGTTTTGAGTATCTCAACTATTCAGTTATTATTGTAGGCTAAGTGGTAGAAACTGTGTGAATTTAAACATTTTTTTTTTTCAACCCACAGGTGGGTGAGCTTGAGAGTGACTGGCTTCGAGAATTCTTTGGGGTGAGTTTGGGATCCCTCAGGTGTCCACTATAGATAGGATCAATTCTAACTTCCTTACTGTTACTCCATGTTAGCTTTTTACTGTTGAAATGCAAACACCTGAAACCATCCTCTCATGTTGAGACTGAACCCTCACCAAACACCTGAATCCATCCTCTCATGTTGAGACTGAACCATGAACCCTCCTGGATGGTGGACTCAAATCGATTATTTACTGTCTCTGTTCCCAAAGAGTTGAAGAAGACACTTTCCACTATTTAGACAACACATTATGCATAGTAAAATTCCAAAGTTGTATGTCATCTTAAGAAATAACATTTACTTACCAGAATTCAGTAGGTTGCCCCACATTTTATTACTATTATGGTACATGATTGTGGTAAATTAAGAGCTTGCCTGATGTCTCTGTCTTGTCACAGACTGTACAGAGTCACAAACCACGCTTCATTGCCCTGCACTTCCAGGAAGTTGGAGGCAAGGACTACATGGTCAATATGGGCCATGCAGAGAACTTCTTCTGGTAAGACATCGATGTGCCAAACTCTCTATGGGACACTTTCAAAAGTATCCACAAATGCTGCCCAGACACCTTACAGTTTTATGACCAACAGATACGGTATAACTTCATGGTTCTGGCAGGTAATGTGCTAGAAGGGCCCGTGTAGCTCAGATGGTAGAGCATGGCGCTTGCAAAGCCAGGGTTGTGGGTTCGATTCAGTATGAAAAAGTATGAACATGTATGCACTAACTGTAAGTCGCTCTGGATAAGAGCGTCTGCTAAATGACTAAAATGTAAATGTTTTTAACTGTGAAAAAATGGGTCATGAAATCTCTGTTAAAGACTGTATAATGTTATAACATCAACTGCCATTACCTATATAATAGATTATCCAAGTGTACAGTGTTAGAGACAGTTACTTCAGTGTTTCAGATTTGGAGTTGTTCAGCTTATCCTCTTCTGGTCTTTAGGAACATTGAGTCCAGTGAAGAGATGAGGGACTTTGACAGGGTCTGCATCTATGTGGACAACCACTTTAAGAACGTGGACAGCTTCACGGTGAGTACTACAGGACTCCACTGATCAACTCACTGAAGTTGAATTGAAAGACTCTCTCTATAACCACCATGCCTGGTCTTTTGGTTATAACATCGATATAATGCCCAATAGTGGAGCTTGATTGAGAGGAGGCTTAGGCAAAGCAATAAAACATTTATTTTTGATCTTGCCATGGACCCTGCAGTACCTCTGCGGACACCACTTTGTTTAGACAGCAGTGTATCTCTGTGACCACAAGGTGGGGCCCTGCTCCACACTAGAGCTCCAATGAGGGCCAGGGATTCTCAACAATGCTTTGTTGGGTATTTTTAGAGGGATTCTTCCACGGTACTGCAATATACAAATACATGGTACTGCATACACATGGTACATTTACATGTTCTTCTCTCCAATGCAAAATGCTACATCCATTCTGTACAGGTTGTGGTCGATAATGCTTTTTTGTTTTATTTAAATAATATGACATTTAAGTATACCCAATACACTGTGTTTAACATGACCATATGGTGAGGCTTGAAATGATCGTTTCATCACAAAGACAGGGTATCATTTTGTCCTAAAAAAGTACATGTATCCATGTTGTGACATGCTTTTCTCAATAGTGCAGTATAATAAGAGGACCAAACTTCTACAATATGAATGAAGTGCATGGTGGACCCTAACCCACTGGACACTTCAGATTTAGCATTGATCATAGTATATTTCACTGTTGGAACTAGTTTGACTTCTGTGTGAATGTCACAGGGTAAGACTTTGTTACATGCTGAGTTTGTTTCTATATTTGACCTGTGAAAGGAATAGAAAAACCTGAACACTTGTATCCTCCCATATAGTTATTTACAACATGACAATGTGTGGGGGGTATCTCAAAGATAGTATGATGTACAGTACACTCTGAAAGTTATGAAGTGTAAGTACAGACAGAGGCAATGTGTTTAAAGGCTGGTTTATACACTTGCTCTTGACTCTCCCCTATACACTCGTCTATCCTCTGGCTCCCCAACTCTCTCTATGTAACTACAATATATACGGCTGTGTGTCTGTGCAGCAGTAAACTGTCATTATAAAGTTGTCAGGAGGCTGTCTGGGTCATGGACACTGTCTCAATCTCCACACCTGTTATGCCAGCTCTGAGACCAGCTCCATCTTCAGCTTCCTCTCTAATGGTCTCTGTACCTGGAATAAGGACTGTTTGCAAGTGTTGCATGTTCTGAGCCGTCTTAGTTCTAAATGAGCCATGTCATATCAGAGCCTGATTCATAAATCGGCTGGTCGACACAACACATAGGCCTAGTTGTTGCTTAAATCCAATCTTGGGAGCGTCCATCCCCATCATGTGCAGAGTGGCACAGGATTAACCCTAACCCCACCTAAGCTAGACCCGACACTGGAGCCCTGACAGTGGGGTCAATGGATCTGTCTTCACTCGGAGGTTTGTGAAGTGGAGGGGAAAGTCAATGTCCAGGTGTGGGGAGACAGGCCAAAGTCAATAAATGTTACTCTAGATTAAAACTATTGATCCCAGCCCATTTGTAAACAATAAATAAGGGCTGAGGGGAGTGGTGGACATCTGGGACTTTTTTCCCCCTGTGCTTGGGTATCTGTGGCTCCCCCACCCTGCAGCCCCCAATGCCACATTCTCATTTCGCCTGTGCCACCCGCATTGATTTTCAATTTGTTTCCTCTGCTGTGGATCATCAACTCCCTGGCCAGAAGGGGGGAGGTGTGTTTCTGTGTTCGGGGGGCAGGCGTGCATGCATGCATTCCCTGTATAAATGGTGTTTTGATAAAAAATCACTTGTAAGTCAATAGTTTTTTATTAAACTGTGCACAAACCTGATGGATGACGATGTGTCACTGGCAGAGTATGTGGAGGAGAACCTTTTCTGTGTTTGTATGTGTTAAAAAAATATATTAAAAGGCACAGCAGACTTCTTCAGTTATAAAATAGTTTTAAGAATATCCCCCCAAAATGTAATTGCTGTTGATAACGTCACTATATAGAAATTAGACAACGTTTATTAGTCGGTGAACACTCAAACCTGCCGCCATGTTTTCTTCCAAACTGAGCTAATTCTTAAGCAAAGTCCCATTTTGATTTTATTTGATAACTGCTATAACACAGGTTAGGGATTCAGCTGAAGTCCGCCGATATTAGATCTAACTTGCGAAACCGTCAGTTTAGTCTGTGCCCCCTCCACCTCCTCTAACTCTCCTCACCCAACTTGGACAGGTCCGTCCCTAATCACTGGTTACCCTGGCTGGTCGTAATAGGGACAGCTCTGTCCCATTAAATGAGGATCGCTCTGGCAGTGAAGATGAATGGTCTCTTCAGGGAGCGATCTCTCATGCCGGGGCAGAAGGTGGGGTGGGGGGTGATAGAGCCGGCCGTCACGCCCGAGACCCTCTGGGTGCCGCCAGATTTTTCTTCGTCCCGCAGCCGACTCGGCAGCAGACGGCAGCCCTACTGTTTAATATATTTTCAGTTGATTTCATTTTCTGTCTTTATTGATCTCAACAGGCATAATTAATCAGATCAGGCAGTTAGTACATTAAAAATTGTCACATCAGGGATGATTGGGTGCTAAAGTGTGTGTGTGTGTGTGGTGTGTGCACGTTTGATTGTGTACTGTGTACATGTTATTGAAGTAAAGCTATGTGTTTCTGTGAACAAGAGTGAGTTGAGCATAATATAATTGCTTGTAAGTGGGAAGGATTGAGAGACAGGGTGGGTGTGTGGCTGTGTGTGTGAAAGGAGGCTAGAACTACTGAAGATTGGGATGGTTAATGATGTAAAAACTATGGAATCAGATCAGATGTTGAATGATATTCCTAGATGAATCAGACATTAAGTAATTATGACCGTAGGTTTCCAGTGATGCCTAAATGTGCTGGATTGGACCAGCGTGCCCTAGCATGTCTCGTGAGCATGTTGAAGTTAATCAATCTGTTTTGCAAGAAATCATGACGTTGATATTTTGCACCGAACCAAACTTTAAGGGAAGTCTGTGCAAGGTATTTCTGGAAGAATTAGAGAGCTTGATGATCTCTTTACTTTATCATCACTGCAGCAAACTGACATGCTCAGCAATTGTTTAAAGGAGCTTGTATTGTATTCTTTGTCCTTACAGGCCTTGGGAAGCATGTACTTCATCCACAAGTCATTGAAAAACATCTACCAATATGATTTTAATGGTAAGATATTGACTTTGAATAACAAAAGATTATTGACATTTTGTTATCGCTTTGTGATAGATCACTTCCATTCAGGCCCTGCACGTGGCGATAAGTTCAGAACATGTTTATCATTCCCGGTGTGCAAACTTGGCCCTTTCTAATTATATTATAATAACTATATATTACAGTTTGGCACAAAACAATTTTGTATGTCAGTCTGGAGATTCCTGTCTTTCTATTTTGATATGACGTATCTAAGTCGGAACATCTTTTGAACAATGCAGTGTGATGGCCACCTCTTTTGGCTAGACATTTCAGGGAATCTGAATTGAAAGTGGGATGTGTTATTTTCTTGTTGCATAGTCCAGTTGCGTTAGGCATGAAAAAGCTCTTCAGAAAAGGCTTATGGAAGAGCCATAAACATCCCAGGCCTGCCATGTTCTGTGTCGCCACTCGCTAGTCAGATTGGTGCATAGCGACCAAACACTGCCTAATGGCCTTATTATAGATCCTCTGATCACATATGCTGCTGTGATGGAGCTTAACATAACTTTATTGATTGGTGTTTGCATGTTTTCTCAATATTTCACCCTTCCACGCCTCTCTCCCCTTCACAGTTAAGGATTTTAAAGCAGTGTCTGGACAGAACAAGTATGTGGGCTCCCTGGATGAGGTAACCACAGTGGAGAAAGAAAAATTCCCGAAGAATTTCTGGCCCGATGTGAGTGTGTGTGTGTGGGGTCTGGGGCGTCTGGGGGGTCTGGAGGCCGGTAAAGGTCAGGTGGGCCAGGAGGTGTTGGAACAAATATGTGTATATGGGCTAAAGGGGGAGTCTATCTGACAGGGATATGAGACAAATTGTATGAAAGAATCAATAATTACCACCATGGCCCTCCAATTAGTTAGCTAAATAGTGGTATTTGGTGAACATTTAACATAAAAAACATTCATCTGTATAACTTTTTGTTTGTGATGTGTTTTGCAGTTCAAATGGTCTAGAAAGGGCTTCATGAGGACCCGATGGATCATTCACAACCAGTACGTACTCTAGTCTAGTGGTTCCCAAACTGTGGGTCGGGACGCTCTAGTTGGTTGACATTTTTTTGTGCAAAGAATTTCTATATTTTTTACATAGATTTTTGTAATGGAAAAATGTTTTCGTTGTAAACTTAAATGACTAAAACCAAATCGAAAGTATGTAGAAAATGGACCTATATACAGTTCATTCAGACCCCTTGATTTTTTCCACATTTTGTTACGTTAAAGCATTATTATAAAATGGATTAAAAAAAAAATATCCTCATCAATCTACACACGATACTGTTTCCATTGATCATCCTTGAGATGTTTCTACAACTTGATTGGAGTCCACCTGTGGTAAATTCAATTGATTGGACATGATTTGGAAAGGCACACACCTGTCTGTATAAGGTCCCACAGTTGACAGTGCAAAAACCAAGCCATGAGGTCGAAGGATTTGTCAGTAGAGCTCAGAGACAGGAGTGACGAAGAACCCGATGTTCACCCTGACAGAGCTCCAGAGTTCCTCTCGGCAGATGGGAGAACCTTCCAGAAGGATAACCATCTCTGCAGTACTCCACCAATTAGGCCTTTATGGTAGAGTGGCTTGACGGAAGCCACTCCTCAGTAAAAGGCATATGACAGCCCGCTTGGAGTTTGCCAAAAGCCACCTAAAGACTCTCAGACCATGAGAAACAAGATTCTGTGGTCTGATGAAACCAAGATTGAACTCTATGGCCTGAATGCCAAGTGTCACGTCTGGAGGATCCCTGGCACTATCCCTATGGTGAAGCATGGTAGTGGCAGCATCATGCTGTGGGGATGTTTTTTAGCAGCAGGGACTGGGAGACTAGTCAGTATCGAGGGAAAGATGAACGGAGCAAAGTACAGAGAGATCCTTGATGAAAACCTGCTCCAGAGCGCTCAGGACCTCAGACTGGGGCGAAGGTTCACCTTCCAACAGGACAACGACCCTAAGCACACAGCCAAGACTGAATGTCCATGAGTGGCCCAGCCAGAGCCCGGACTTGAACCCGATCAGACATCTCTGGAGAGACCTGAAAATAGCTGTGCAGCGACGCTCCCCATCCAACCGGACAGAACTTGAGAGAATACTTCTCTGCACATACAAAGTACTGAGTAAAGAGTATTTTTCTCCTGTATGTTTTTTTCCACCACTCAACCCTTATGGTGGGTCGCAACTCAAGAGACACCTCAATTGATAGGTCACGAAACCCTGCTCTGGTCTACTGGCCTACTCTTCTCTACTCTACGTACTCAGTAGAGTACAGTGCTGTCACAGCTCATCAATAGACAGTGAGCCGGCTATCATCCCGTTACTCAATACTGCTGCAGTGGTTAAAGCTAAAGCTCAGCAAACACCCTCTGTTCAATAGTTAGTGCTTGCTCTCCTGTGTCACTAACCCCGGTTCTTAGACTAAAGGAGTCCAAGGGCGAGTGCTACAAGGTCACCCTGTGAGTCAACACAGCCTGTCTGTTGGATGCACATGAATTGTTTTCAGGTGGCAGCAGAGAAAAAGGAGTGAATGCTCGGCACAGAAGATAAATGTGTTTGTTTGTGGACTAGCATTACCACAAGTGCACTCACTAATAAGTAAACTCTTCATAACTGACACCACTGAACAGCACACACACACAAACACACCTCTAAATCTAATAGAAGACAGGAACATTATATTACACTAGAGTGACTAGATAGATATGTCTGCCACTTCTCATGTTGTGTGTGTGTGTGTGCTCTCTGCAGGGGTCTGGACCTAGTCAACATACACCTTTTCCATGATGCCTCCAACCTCATTGCCTGTAATGCCAGTCCCTCCATCTACTCAGCGAACCGCCAGAAGGCCCTAAGATATGTCATCAACAGGTTAGCCTGCCCATTCTCAGCTTTGGAGAACAACTCAAGTGCAACTACTTGAGAGATATACTGTAAGGCCTTTGCACTGAGCTCACTTGAGAATCTAGATAAAAAAATTGTTGTTTGCAAGTACATGTAAATCTGCGTTTACGATCATTTTAAACTAGAAGACTCAATTTGTTAATTAAAACATTTGACTCATTCCGCTGTCATTTCCTTCCAGGATATCAGAGAGCAGCTACACTCCACTCCCCTTCTTCCTGTTTGGGGATTTCAACTTCCGCCTGGACACCCTTAGCCTGGTCCAGGTATTACATGATCCACTTCCTCAAGAATTTCATAATATCAGGAAACCTTACTAATGGTCTGCTGACTATTGACTTTTTGTTGACCTAAGTGTGTGTGGTGTGTTTATGTGTGTTCTAGAACTTGTCCTCTTCAGCAGAGGTGCAGACAGTGAAGAAGGACAGCAGTAACGAGGTGGAGAAAATCATCTGTGAGGACAAGGACAATGACCACAAGGTGAGCCTCTCCATCCATCCACACTGTCTCCCTGTTGTTATTCAGATTTAGACATTTACTGTATCCCTTCTTCCTTCATCTCAAGATTATTCTCCATATTGAGACCAAGATGTTTGCCTACCTGTACCAGGCAGTGTTCAGAGAGGACAACGGCAGAGCGGTGAGAACATTTTCTACTGTACACACAAACTAATTTACACCCCGCCCATATTTATCTCATGGGCTACCGCTCGCTGCCATGACAACAATCATCACTAAGCTAAGGACCATGGGCCTGAACACCTCAGTCTGCAATTGGATGCTGGACTTCCTGATGGGACGTCCCCAGGTGGTGAGGGTAGGCAACAACACATCTGCCACACTAACCCTCAACACAGGGGCCCCTCAGGGGTGAGTGCTTAGTCCCCCCCTGTACTCCCTGTTCACCCATGACTGCGTGGCTGCGCAAGACTCCAACACCATCATTAAGTTTGCAGATTTCACGACGGTGGTAGGCCTGATCACCGACGACGACAAGACGGCCTATAGGGAGGAGGTCAGAGACCTGGCAGTGTGGTGCCAGGACAACAACCTCTCCCACAATAGTCAGCAAGACAAAGAAGCTGATCGTGGACTACAAGAAAAGGAGGGTCGAGCACACCCGCATTTACATTGACGGGGCTGTAGCGGAGCAGGTCGAGAGCTTCAAGTTCATCGGTGTCCATATCACTAAGGATCTATCATGGTCCAAACACAGTCGTGAAGAGGACACGACAACGCCTCTTCCCCCTCAGGAGGCTGAAAAGATTTTGCTTGGGTCCTCAAAAAGTTCTACAGCTGCACCATTGAAAGCATCTTGACTGGCTGCATCACTGCTTGGTATGACAACTGCTTGGCATCCGACCGCAAGGCACTACAGAGGGTACATCACTGGGGCTGAGTGCCGTGTCATCCAGGACCTGTGTACCAGGCGGTCAGAGGAAGGCCCTACAAATTGTCAAATACTCCAGCCACCCAAGTCATAGACTGTTCTCTCTGCTTCCGCACGGCAAGCGGTACTGATACACCAAGTCTGGAACCAACAGGACCCTGAATAGCTTCTACCCCCCAGCCATAAGACTGCTAAATAGTTACTTAATCAAATAGCTACCCGGACTATCTGCATTGACCCTTTTTTGACTCATTGCTTAGTTGCTGCTACTGTTTACTATCTGTCACTTTATTCCTAGTTATATATACATACAGTATCTACCTCAATTTCCTCATACCCCTGCACATCAACTCGCTACTTGTACCCTGTGTATATAGCAAAGTTATCATTACTCATTGTGTATCTATTATTACTTTTTATTATTAAGTGCATACTTAAGTATATTTAAGTCATTTTTGGGGGTATCTGTATTTTACTATTTATATTTTTGACAACTTTTACTTTTACTTCACTACATTCCTTAAATATTGTACTTTTTACTCCATACATTTTCCTTTACACCTAAAAGGCAGCAGGTAGCCTAGTTGTTAGAGCGTTGGCCCAGTAACCGAAAGGTTGGTGGATCGAATCCTGAGCTGACAAGGTAAAACTTGCCCCTGAGCAACCCACTGTTCCCCGGGCGCCGAAGACGTGGATGTTGATTAAGGCATCTCATTTAGAGGGGTTGGGTTAAATGGGGAAGACACATTTCAGTTGAATGCATTCAGTTGTACAACTGACTAGTATCCCCCTTTCCCTTTTACTCATTACATTTTGAATACTTAGCAGGACAAAATAATTGGTGCCATATGGTATGCTTAAAATAAGGAATTTTAAATTATTTATACTTTTACTTTTGATACTTAAGTACATTTTAGCAATTACATTTACTTTTGATACTTAAGTATATTTTAAACCAAATACCTTTAGACTTTTACTCAAGTAGAATTTTACTGGGTGACTTTGACTTGTACATGAGTCATTTTCTATTAAGGTATCTTTACTTTTACTCAAGTATGACGTTTGGGTACTTTTTCCACCACTGATTATGTGTTTTTTTATTTTTCAATTATTACTTTATTTTCTGCATTGTTGGGAAGTAAGATAGATAGATAGATAGATAGATAGATAGATAGATAGATAGATAGATAGATAGATAGATAGATAGATAGATAGATAGATAGATAGATAGATAGATAGATAGATAGATAGATAGATAGATAGATAGATAGATAGATAGATAGATAGATAGATAGATAGATAGATAGATAGATAGATAGATAGGTACTTTATTGATCCCCCGGGGGGGAAATTTTAAGTAAGCAGTTCACTGTTAGTCTACACCTGTTGTTTACGAAGCATGTGACGAGTAACATTTGATTACTGCCTTGGCTACCAGTTCTAAAACCGAAAACAACCACAGAAGATACTTTGAATTCATTAATTTAATTCAATTAAATCCACAGAGATAGTTATTCTAGGTGAAATTGAATATTCACATGATGCAGATGTTTAACTTTATACAAGTTTTGGTTCCTCCAGTAATTGTTAATCCTTCTATGTCCCTCAGATTTTGAAGTATGACAAGGAGATTGCAGCCTTTAAAGATGTCATTGCAGAGGAAGACATCCTGTTTCCACCCAGGTAAGCCTCATCCCTGACAGCCCTGTCAATATTACTATCACCTTTCCTACTGCCTGAAGATGTTACTGCGTACTCTAACTGCCATGCTGTCGGTCGGTTTGTCTCTGTCTGTCAGTTACCCCTACAGTGAGGACTACACTAAACCCACCCAGTACATGAACACTCGCTGCCCCTCCTGGTGCGACCGTATCCTCATGTCTCACACTGCCCAAGACATCATCCACAGGGTGAGTCACCTGGCAACACTCTGCCATTCACACTTACTGACTAGTGGATTCATTTGTTAATTTACCATAGAGGCACGTTCTACAGGCCTAATTAAACAGTTGTGTGTTTAATTTCAGAGGGATGAGGGGGAGAGCAGTGTGATTTACAACACACTGGGCCCTAATGTCTGCATGGGTGACCACAAGGTAACCTTTATATATATATATATATATAGATAGATAGATAGATAGATAGATAGATAGATAGATAGATAGATAGATAGATAGATAGATAGATAGATAGATAGATAGATAGATAGATAGATAGATAGATAGATAGATAGATAGATAGATAGATAGATAGATAGAGATTTATTTATATACAGTGCATTCAGAAATTATTCAAACCCCTTGACTTTCTCCACATTGTGTTACGTTAGTCTTTCCCCCTCATCAATCTACACACACTACCCCATAATGACAAAGCAAAAACAGGTTTTCAGAAATGTTTGCAAATGTATTAAAACTTTTAAACTCAAATATCACATTTACGTAAGTATTCAGACCCTTTACTCAGTACTTTGTTGAAGTACCTTTGGCCTCGAATATTCTTGGGTATGATGCTACAAGCTTGGCACACCTGTATTTGGGGAGTTTCTCCAATTCTTCTCTGCATACCCTCTCAAGCTCTGTCAGGTTGGATGGGGAGCATCACTGCACAGCTATTTTCAGGTCTCTCCAGAGATGTTTGATCGGATTGAAGTCCGGGCTCTGGCTGGGCCACTCAAGGACATTCAGAGACTTGTCCCGAAGCCACTCCTGCATTGTCTTGGCTGTGTACTTAGGGTTGTAGTCCTGTTGGAAGGTGAACCTTCGCCCCAGTCTGAGATCCAGAACCCTCTGGAGCAGGTTTTCATCAAGGATCTCTCTGCACTTTGCTCCGTTCATCTTTGCCTCGATCCTGACTAGTCTCCCATTCAATGCCACTGAAAAACAGCATGATATTGACACCACCATCCTTCACTGTTGGGATGGTGCCAGGTTTCTTCCAGGCGTGACGCTTGGCATTCATTTTAGAGTCCTTAGCGGGCAGTCATGTGCCTTTTACTGAGGGCGCCTGATTGGTGGAGGGCTGCAGAGATTGTTGTCCTTCTGGAAGGACAGAGGAACTCTAGAGCTCTGTCAGAGTGACCATCGGGTTCACCTCCCTGACCAAGGCACTTCTCCCCCTATTGCTCAGTTTGGCTGGCCGGCCGGCTCTAGTAAGAGTCTTGGTGGTTCCAAACTTATTCCATTTAAGAATGATGGAGGCCGCTGTGTTCTTGGGGACCTTCAATGCTGCAGACATTGTTTGGTACCCTTCCCCAGATCTGTGGCTCGACACAATCCTGTCTGAGCTTTACGGACAATTCCTTGGTTTTTGGCTCTGTGGGACCTTATATAGACAGGTGTGTGCTTTTACAAATCATGTCCAATCAATTAAATGTACCACAGGTGGATACCAATCACGTTGTTGAAACATCTCAAGGATGATCAATGGAAACAGGATGGACCTGAGCTCAATTTCGAGTCTCATAGCAAAGGGTCTGAATACTTATGTCAATAAGGTATTTCTGTTTTCGCAGAATGCAACATTTCTAAAAGCCTGTTTTCGCTTTGTCATTATGGGTTATTGTGTGTAGATTGCAAAATAAATAAAAAAATATAAAAACATGTTTAAAATAAGGCTGTAACGTAACAAAATGTGGAAAAAGTCAAGGGGTCTGAATACTTTCCGAAGGCACTGTATGTTTATATAAACCTACTCATTCAAGGGTTTTTCTTTATTTTTACAATTTTCTAAATTGTAGAATAAAAGTGAAGACATAAACTATTAAATAACACATATGGAATCATGTAGTAACCAAAAAAGTGTTAAACAAATATTTTTTATTTGAGATTCTTCAAAGGAGCCACCCTTTGTCTTGATGACAGCTTTGCACACTCTTGGCATTCTCTCAACCAGCTTCCTTCAGTCTTGAAGGAGTTCCCACATATGCTGAGTACTTGTTTGCTGCTTTTCCTTCACTCTGTGGTCCAACTCATCCCAAACCATCTCAATTGGGTTGAGGTCGGGTGATTGTGGAGGCCAGGTCATCTGATGCAGCACTCCATCACTCCTTCTTGGTCAAATAGCCCTTACACAGCCTGGATGTGTGTTCTGGGTCATTGTTCTGTTGAAAAACAAATGATAGACCCACTAAGCCCAAACCAGATGGGATGGCCTATCGCTGCAGAATGCTGTGGTAGCCATGCTGGTTAAGTGTGCCTTGAATTCGAATTAAATCACTGACAGTGTCACCACCAAAGCACCATCTTCCATGCTTCACAGTGGGAACCACATATACAGAGATCTTCTGTTCACCTACTCTGCGTCTCACAAAGACACGGCTGTTGGAACCAAAACTCTCACATTTGGACTCATCAGACCGAAGAACATATTTCCACCGGTCTAATGTCCATTTCTCATGTTTCTTGGCCCAAGCAAGTCTCTTCTTTTTATTGGTGTCCTTTAGTAGTGGTTTCTTTGCAGCAATTTGACCATGAAGGCTTGATTCACGCAGTCTCCTCTGAACAGTTGATGTTGAGATCTGTCTGTTACTTGAACTAATTTATTTGGGCTGAAATCTAAGGTGCAGATAACTCTAACGAACTTATCCAGTATGCAGCAGAGGTAACTCTGGGTCTTCCTTTCCTGTGGCTGTCCTCATGAGGGCCAGGTTCGTCATAGCGCTTGATGCTTTTTGTGATTGCACTTGAAATTTTACGGATTGACTGACCTTCATGTCTTAAATTAAGACTGTCGTTTCTCTTTGCTTATTTGAGCGGTTCTTGCCATAATATGGACTTGGTCTTTTACCAAATAGGGATATCTTCTGTGTACCACCTCTTTCTTGTCACAACACAACTGATTGGCTCAAACGCATTAAGGCACACTTGTTAATAGAAATGCATTCCAGGTGACTACCTCATAAAACTAGTTGAGAGAATGCCAAGAGTGTGCAAAGCTGTCATCAAGGCAAATGGTGGCTACTTTGAAGAATCTCAAATCTCAAATATATTTTAATTTGTTTAACATCTTTTTGATTACTACGTGATTCCGTATTTCATAGTTTTGATATAAAGAAAAACCCTTGAATGAGTAGGTGTGTCCAAACTTTTGACTGGTACTATATATATAGTCAGGAGTTTACATACACCTTAGCCAAATAACAATTCCCTGTTTTAGGCCAGTTAGGATCACCAGTTTATTTTAAGAATGTGAAATGTCAGAATAATAGTAGAGAGAATGATTTTCAGCTTTTATTTCTTTCATCACATTCCCAGTGGGTCAGAAGTTTACATACACTCAATTAGTATTTGGTAGCATTGCCTTTAAATTGTTTAACTTGGGTCAAACGTTTCAGGTAGCCTTCCACAAGCTTCCCACAATAAGGTGGGTGAATTTTGGCCCATTCTCTCGGATACAGATCTAGGATCAGCTTATGCTTTTTCAATTCTGCCCACAGATTTTTCTATAGGATTGAGGTCAGGGCTTTGTGATGGCCACTCCAATACCTTGACTTTGTTGTCCTTAAGCCATTTTGCTACAACTTTGGAAGTATGCTTGGGGTCATTGTCCATTTGGAAGACCCATTTGCTACCAAGCTTTAACTTCCTGACTGATGTTTTGAGATGTTGCGTCAATTTATCGACATAATTTTCCTTCGTCATGATGCCATCTATTTTGTGCACCAGTCCCTCCTGCAGCAAAGCACCCCTACAACATGATGCTGCCACCCCCGTGCTTCACGGTTGGGATGGTGATCTTCTGCTTCTGACCCTCTGGGAATGCAAGCCTCTCCCTTTTTCCTCCAAACATAACGATGGTCATTATGGCCAAACAGTTCTATTTTTGTTTCATCAGACCAGAGGACATTTCTCCAAAAAGTACGATCTTTGTCCCCATGTGCAGTTGCAAACCGTAGTCTGGCTTTTTTATGGTGGTTTTGGAGCAGTTGCTTCTTCCTTGCTGAGAGGCCTTTCAGGTTATGTCGATATAGGACTTGTTTTACTGTGGATATAGATACTTTTGTACCTGTTTCCTCCAGCATCTTCACAAAGTCCTTTGCTGTTGTTCTGGGATTGATTTGCACTTTTCGCACCAAAGTACGTTCATCTCTAGGAGACAGAACGTGTCTCCTTCCTGAGCGGTATGACAGCTTCGTGGTCCCATGGTGTTTATACTTGTGTACTATTGTTTGGAAATTGCTCCCAAGGATGAACCAGACTTGTGGAGGTCTACAATTTTTTTTCTGAGGTCTTTGCTGATTTCTTTTGATTTCCCCATGATGTCGAGCAAAGGTAGGCCTTGAAAGACATCCACAGGTACACGTCCAATTGACTCAAATTATGTCAATTAGCCTATCAGAAGCTTCTAAAGCATGACATCATTTTCTGGAATTTTCCAAGCTGTTTAAAGGCACAGTAAACTTAGTCTATGTAAACTTCTGACCCACTGGAATTGTGATATAGTGAATTATAAGTGAAATAATCTGTCTGTAAACAGTTGTTGGAAGAATTACTTGTCATGCACAAAGTAGATGTCCTAATCGACTTGCCAAAACTAAAGTTTGTAAACATGAAATCTGTGGAGTGGTTGAAAAATGAGTTTTATTGACTTCAACCTAAGTGTATGTAAACTTCTGACTTCAACTGTATATACAGTATATATAATGTAACTTATCTTGTCTTGAAAATGGTCCTTGATAAACAGGATTAAACTTTTGTACCATTGTGTATTCCTCCTTTTTCCCCAGCCTGTTTTCTTGTCCTTTGCACTGAAGACAAATGGCCATTGACAAGGATCTCTCTGTCGTAACAGTATATGTGGAGGTCTCTGAAAGAGTGATCACAGGGCGTAATCTTGTCCAGCTCCCGGGCCTTATTCCCCAGAGAGCCCATAGGCCAGGCTGGACCAATGGAGTGCTGTTGGGATATGAACTAAGATGAAGTGCCTCTGTGGACGAACTGTCTCCTTTGTGCATAATGTAGCTGGGCTATCTATGTCAATAGAATCCACTCCACTGTCACTGTGTGGCTACACCAAGCCCAATGGGGGCCCTCTTTTCATTAATTACCAGACAGATTGCCGTCCAGAGAGACATTAATTCTGCAGGGAATTGGCATTTTTTTGTTTTGCTGCCATTTCTATGACTTTTTCATATGATGGTTTTCTCCTTAATGAGGATTCCTCTTCAGAAGGTTCTAACAGTTATGAAAGCCATGTCTCGGTAGGACTTAGGGCTGTCAATTAGCTTTTCAATGAGAGGGACAGCATACCAAATCAAATAATGTGATTCTCTGGTCTGCCATGGCTATCCTGGTCCCATCTATGAATCCAGCAGGATTTCACCCAATTTGGACTTTTATCATCTTTGGTTCTTTAGGAACTCATTTAGCTATCCTATATCATTCATTTACACATTGAAACAATTTATAGATTATTTATAGATGTTACTGTATGTTTTCCTTGTGAATGGTAAAGTGAGTTAACTTTTCTCCCTTTATCTAAGCCAGTGTCTATCCAACATTCGCCATCACACACTCCGACTCCGCTATCCGTACCAGAGGATAAACAGAGCAGCTCCTACCCAGTCACGAGACCCAGCCTCTCCCTGAAGTGCATGCAGTCAGTCAGTATCCACCCAACCAAGTCTCTCATATTCTCTTCTCCTCTCACTCCAAGGTATTGATTGCCATGACTTGGGTGACAACACCACAGATTTGATAATCAGCATTATGAATTTTTTGGACAGACAATTCGCTCTGTCCTGTGCCTGGCCATATGTCAAGCAGAACCCAAAATGTACACCGAGATGGAGTCCTCCCTTCAGTGATGGATCATTGGAACCAGACTATGTGAGACAGATTGGTGGATGGACTAGGACCAACATAAAGACTATTGACCAAATGACTGTGGGACTGCTGATGTTTAGGCCATAGTCTTGTCAGGGAGGGACCAACTCTCTCCCAATGGGAGGAAGGAGACGTGAGGACACATATACTACAATCTGGCACCCTGCCAAGTAAATACCCTGACTTCAGCTATTCAAACAGTTTAAGTGTCAAGGGTTTACGGTTAAGTATTGCATGCTTTTCATTTGTATTTTAGAAGTCTTTTATTTTACTTATTTATTTTCTAACTGTTTTAACTGTTTACTGTCAATATAAGCATGCTAAAAGCAAAACTTAATAAGTACAATAAACAAAAGGTGCTAGAGTATTTCAATGCACCGTCAGCATGTTTGTCAGATGCTGCAAACATAATACACCTTTCTCTGTGCATTCTTATGTTGTGTGGTCTTTTGTTAAAAGCATACATTTCACCAGTACATACATACTTATCCCAGCTCATCCTTGCAACAGTTGACTCCAACAATACGCTCCATTTGCCCTCTAATGCCACGCTAAGGTCAGTTTGCCTAACCTCCTCCCGTCACAATGGTGTTGTTATAACTCAGCTTAAATCAATACAAGAATGTTAAAGACCAGTGGGGCCAAATTCAGGCTGGGAGCCCATCAGGTCAGTATGAAATATGGAAATGCACCGTCCCTTCCCATCGGACCTCTGCCTTGGATTCCCTCAGACTCTATAAAGTACAACATCTACATGCTGCTGAATACTGATTGCCACAGCTCTGCCTGCCTGCTACCACACTCTGCTGGGTATACTCTCTGGTGGGTTGTACATTGACATATTATGGGGTGGGTCTATGTAATGTACAGACATACTGTATGGTCCAACTGTAAGGTTAGTCTACTCTACTGGACATCAGAGCAGACATGGGTGGCTAATGGTTGTTGCAGCTTCTGTGAATACTCAATTAAATGGAAATGTTCGACGTCAGACAATATCAGCACAGAAAGACACAAAGCTTGCCAGATCAGTCACTGATAGGAGTTGATTTTGCTGCTCCCTTATAAGGACACCACGATTATGTAGTCTATTTTCATATCTTATGTGTATTGCCTGTGGTAAGGGTAGGCAACAACATGTCTGCCACGCTGATCCTCAACACTGGGGCCCATCAGGGGTGAGTGCTTAGTCTCCTCCTGTACTCCCTGTTCACTCACGACTGCGTGGCCAAACATGACTCCAACACCATCATTAAGTTTGCTGAAGACACAACAGTGGCAGGCCTGATCACCGACAACGATGACACAGGAGGAGGTCAGAGACCTGGCAGTGTGGTGCCAGGATAACAACCTCTCCCTCAATGTGAGCAAGATAAAGGAGCTGATTGTGGACTACAGGAACAGTTGGGCCGAACAGGCCCCCATTAACATCAACCGGGCTATAGTGGAGCGGGTCGAGAGCTTCAAGTTCCTTGGTATCCACATCACCAACTAACTATCATGGTCCAAACACACCAAGACAGTCGTGAAGAGGGCACGACAACACCTTTTCCCCCTCAGGAGACTGAAAAAATGTGTCATGGGATCCTCAAAACTTTATACAGCTGCACCATCGAGAGTGTCCTGACTGGTTGCATCACCACCTGGTATGGCAACTGCTCGGCATCTGACCATTAGGCACTACAGATGGTAGTGCGTACGGCCCAGTACATCACTGGGGCCAAGCTTCCTGCCCTCCAGGAAGGAAGCTTCCGGCAGTGTCAGATGAAAGCCCCAAAAATGTGTAGTCGTAGACTGTTCTCTCTGCTACAGCACAGCAAGTGGTAGCGGAGCGCCAAGTCTAGGACCAAAAGGCTCCTTAACAGCTTCTACCCGCAAGCCATAAGACTGCTGAACAAATAATCATATTGCCACCCGGACTATTTACATTGACCACCCCCCACTGCTGCTACCCGCTGTCTATTACCTATGCATAGTCACTTTACCCTTACCTACATGTACAAATTACCTTGACTAACCTGTACCCCCGCACCTTGACTCAGTACCGGTACCCCCTGTATATAGCCTCGTTATTTTGTTGTTACTTTTAATAATTTTTTACTTTAGTTTATTTGTTAATATTTTCTTTAACTGCATTGTTGGTTAAGGGCTTGCAAGTATGCATTTCACGGTAAGGTAACCTGTTGTATTCGACGCATGTAACAAATAAAATTAGATTTAATATGATTTGGTAGGTAGCTAGGTTCTTGTTACCATGAAGGGCTTTATTCCACAAACTATGAGTCCTTTAAAGTAGCTCCTAAGAGTTTCATAAATATTTTTTCATTTGTTTTTAGAGAATTGAGGAGTGTGCTAATAGAGAGTTCTGTTGTTCAGGGGAACTGACTCAATGTTCTTCTGTTTTTAATAATGCATGCAGGATGCATCTCCTCCCCTTCCATTGTTTTACAAGGCAGCATCTTCTGGACTGTTTCATTTACTGTGCTTAGTTTGACTTTTTTGGTCAAATCAACAACTTGTTTACCATACCACTCTTTTACTTGAATGTGTATGTGTCTTGAATGCATACCTGATACCACAGTCTCACACACATGCTCACACACGCAAAGTTTAATGTCTACCTATTATTTTGGTGGTAGTTATTTTATTGAGTATATCTATTTTGTTTTATTTTATTTGTGCTGTAGCAACCTCTTCAGATCATTGTTCATTCAGTTTTGTAAATGCATTTTGACCACTGCAATTACATTCCCATATTATTCTCCGTTAATGAGTTTCTACCCACTGGGCACACACTGGTTGAATCAACGTTGTTTCCACGTCATTTCAGTGAAACGTTGAATTGAATTGACTTTTGTGCCCAGTGTCAACATTATTGCTACTAACTTGATTCTTCTCAGTTGGCATTCTACTTGCACCTCTCGCAGCGTCATGCAAGTGTTTTTCTTTGGGTAGGTAACTGATCACTTTCTCTTTCTGTCAAACCAGTAATGACATTCCCTGCATGACATAAACATTGCCATGTGGTTTCTGATAAAGTTAATTAAAAATTGCTTCACTCCAATGTTTACAGACAACTGGATGCACCTGAAATGTAACATACCATACCATAGACGACACAACACACAAGTTCATCTGCAAGTTGATAGGACTTTGTGAAATATATGGCATATTTTAAGTGCTCTCTCAAGGTGGAATGGGCTGGCTGTTTTGGACTGTCAAAACAGGCCAAGTTTTTCGATCGATACCCTTTAAGGCTCCAGAAAGAAAAAGCCAACTGAAATTGTGAGTTGAATTTAAGAAGACAAATGTTGATCCAATACCGTTGTTTCAGATTTATCTTCAGTGCAAGGGCTGGACAAAAGCATCAGCAGAAAAAGTAGTCTGCAGTGAGCAACTGAAATGTATAATGCTCACCAGGCCTGTTCTGGCCTAGATTCTGAAAAATTGCTATGCATGTCTCATTTAGGAACTGCTTCTGCAGTTATCTCAGAACTGAGCTATTCTTAGAAATCTATTTTTTCACTTTTATATAAAGTGAAGCCAGTTCAGAAGGGAAACCCGATTTGTGGTGTCATCAGCTGATCACATCAGTGGATATTTCACCAATTGGATTCACACTTTACTTGCATGCAGTCTAGGGTTGGGTTTAAGTTGACCAGATTTACACATGCTTCCTTGATGCACACATTCACTGGTGTCTCTTGCTGCCATTGTCGTTGCTGGTATATCTAACTAGCTGTTACTCTGTGCTTGCTGTTTTCTGATATCCCATTACCACCCAAGCCTTCACCTGTCTGGGTTCTGTTTCTTCCTTCAGGAGGTTTGGTATAGCATATCGTTCTGACTGCCTGTAGTTATTTTATCATCTGTGTATGATGCTTTGCTCTGGCAGTGAGCTACCATGAAGGAGCAGAGCCCTAATGCCAAGACTATGAATTGTAATCTTATCTAATAAATGGTTAAATGTGGTGTTTCCTTTCTGAAATTAAGTTGCACCAGAATAGTTATTTTATTGAGTACATCTATTTTTTTATGTTTTATTTTATTTGTGCTGTAGCAACCTCTTCAGATCTTTGTTCATTGTCCATCCTCTGTGTTGTATGAAATGGACGGCTGGTTTGGATGGCTCATGTTGCTTTAATAATACTCAGGCTCCCAGGTGGCGCAGTGCTCTAAGGCGCTGCGTCTCAGTGCAAGAGGCGTCACTGCCGTCCCTGGTTCAAATCCAGGCTGCATCACATCTGGCTGTGATTGGGAGTCCCATAGGGAGGCGCACAATTGGCCGGGGTAGGCCGTCATTGGAAATTAGAATTTGTTCTTAACTGACTTGCCTAGTTAAATAAATGTTACATATATATTTTTTAAAGGACTAATTCAAATACTTTTATCTTCCTCTGTAGTATGTGTTGATTGGCTGACACTCAATCTGCTGTGAAGTAATTGTAGACTGATATGACAAGGATTCATTAGTTCAAATGTATAGATAGATTATCCTTTTAATCTGGATCCTCTCAAATATCCTTAAATTAGTTTACAATCAATAATGTATGGGTCTGCATGGAAAGTGCATGGCCCACTCAATAATATACTTACACAGTTGTAGTTGATTCATGGAATGGTTAACATTATTCGAATGCCCTCCAGGGAATGCTCTTGGTTTAAAGTTCAACATGAGGCCAGCAGTATTGTTAGATGAACACATAAAAACACTACATTCTTGTAATGCTTCCAGTTTTGTAAATGCATTTTGACCACTGCAATTACATTCCCATATTATTCTCCGTTAATGAGTTTCTACCCACTGGGCACACACTGGTTGAATCAACGTTGTTTCCACGTCATTTCAGTGAAATTACGTTGAACCAATGTGGAATTGACGTTGAATTGACTTCTGTGCCCAGTGTCAACGTTATTGCTACTAAATTGATTCTTCTGTTGGCATTCTACTTGCACCTCTCGCAGCGTCATGCAAGTGTTTTTCTTTGGGTAGGTAACTCTGATCACTATTTCTCTTTCTGTCAAACCAGTAATGACATTCCCTGCATGAAATAAACATTGCCATGTGGTTTCAGATAAAGTTAATTAGAAATTGCTTCACTCCAATGTTTACAGACAGAACTGGATGCACCTGAAATGTAACATACCATACCATAGTCGACACAACACACAAGTTAATCTGCGTGTTGATAGGACTTTGTGAAAAATATGGCTTATTAAAGTGCTCTCTCAAGGTGGAATGGGCTGGCTGTTTTGGACTGTCAAAACATGCCAAGTTTTTCGATCGATACCCTTTAAGGCTCCAGAAAGAAAAAGCCAACTGAAATTGTGAGTTGAATTTAAGAAGACAAATGTTGATCCAATACCGTTGTCTCAGATTTATCTTCAGTGCAAGGGCTGGACAAAAGCATCAGCAGAAAAAGTAGTCTGCAGTGAGCAACTGAAATGTATAATGCTCACCAGGCCTGTCCTGGCCTAGATGCTGAAAAATTGCTATGGGTGTCTCATTTAGGAACTGCTTCTGCAGTTATCTCAGAACTGAGCGATTCTCTTTTCACTTTTATATAAAGTGAAGCCAGTTAAGAAGGGAAACCCGATTTGTGGTGTCATCAGCTGATCACATCAGCGGATATTTCACCAATTGGATTCACACTTTACTTACATGCAGTCTAGGGTTGGGTTTAAGTTGACCAGTTCTACACATGCTTCCTTGATGCACACATGCACTGGTGTCTCTTGCTGCCATTGTCGTTGCTGGTATATCTAACTAGCTGTTACTCTGTGCTTGCTGTTTTCTGATATCCCATTACCACCCAAGCCTTCACCTGTCTGGGTTCTGTTTCTTCCTTCAGGAGGTTTGGTATAGCATATCGTTCTGACTGCCTGTAGTTATTTTATCATCTGTGTATGATGCTTTGCTCTGGCAGTAAGCTACCATGAAGGAGCTGAGCCCTAATGCCAAGACTATGAATTGTAATCTTATCTAATAAATGGTTAAATGTGGTGTTTCCTTTCTGAAATTAAGTTGCACCAGAATGGCCTAAGGTTTTCTGAGACTTTCCTAGATTCAATGACAGATATATCGCAGGCTTTGTTTCCCAACCATGCCAACACTGATGTCAATGTTGCTCTTCAGCTTTTCTCCTAGCTTCCTTATCTAGTGAATAACAGTGAATAACTTTCTGTTGTAGAAAGTTATCTAAAACAGTATGTATTCATCTTAAAGTTTGTAGTCTACTGCTGTTAACATATCCTCTAACCTGGTGATGTAGACAGTGCATGATTATCGAGTGACTTAACTCTTGATGTTAGCATCATGTTGATTTTTCACTTTCAACAATAGCATTTTTGTTTAAACAGTAAACAAGCACAATGTAGATTTTCCTTAGTGCTGCGAACACCCTCACACACTCCCTTAGCATCTGTTCTACTGACAAACAGCACTGAGCTGTGTCTGGGCCGGGGGTGAGGGATGTTCAATTAGTGAATGAAATAGAATAGTAGCATTGCTTTTGTGATGGCGTGGATGAGTCTGATGTCTTTGTCTTCTTCCAGACAGTTCAGCCACAGCACCCCGGTAACTATAGATCACACTGGGATTGGCCTTTGCCCTCTCTCTTCTACTCAGTGATTGGGCCTTCCCTGCCACCCATCTGTCTTAACTGTCACTGGTAATATCTGTTGCTGATATATACTTCAGTGCCTGTTTTGATGTCAGATACAGTGCACTATTAGTTGTTTGTTTTGGGATTGTTGTCTTTTATATGAAAATAATTACCGAAAAACCAAGGCATGACACAACATTGTACCATTGTATTCAATAACTAATTCACAATTTATTGTACAATTATCCTTATGTGACTTAATTTGGATGCGCAGAAACCCTCAAATGTCATGAAAGCTTGCCAACACATTAGTCTGTACAGAAGTTGACTGTGAACAAATTCAAACGGACATTAAATGTTAGGAGTACAACAAGCAAATGAATGAGACAAAACAAAATACATTCCTTGACCTGGAGTGTTTGTTCTGTACAAATAAAACAGGTACTGTAAACTGCATTATCAATGCTTTACAAATCATCTATACAGTTTGTCTGCTATAATATGTCTGTACACAAACAATTTCCTTTCAAGTTTGATGCAACCATCATAACAGATTATCATGATGGGTTTCTCACATAACAGTAAACCAGTTTTCAAATTGAAACTCATTGATAAGTTAAATTCTCAATGTAACCGTTTCACCAATCATTAAATATGTAACATCTCTCTGTTATCATTATGGTTAGAAATACACTGTGTCAAGGCATCATTTTAAGTGAACCGTTACCCTTTTATCTCAAACTTACTGTATTGTAAATGTGCCTTTTCTTTTTTAACATGCTTGAATATTAAGTTGTGGGTCTGTCCTACAAAATTATTTGTTTAATGATACCCCTTGCTACAACATCTGTTTTGTGTGTGCGCTTGTGTTAGTGTGTCATGTGGTGTGGTCCATGGTGGAGTACAGAGAAAGCCCGGCGGTGTTTGCACAGCAGCAGTCGTAGCTTCTCGTCGTCTGAGTCGGGGTCCAGAGGCTTGTTGTACTCTTCATCCTCCACCTCGTTCTCCGAGGCCTCCCCTCCCTGCTCGCCCCGTGCGGTCTGGGTGGAGCTCGGCTCTGAGGCACTCTTCTTCCTCCACTTGGTGCGTCGGTTCTGGAACCACACCTGATGAAATCATTTATTTATTTAGTGGGATTTCTTATCTTCACCAGCTTACATTCAATTATACAATATTGCAATATTTTTTTACAATATGAATTCAGATTAAGTGTATAATTGTTAGTGCGTGCATGTAGATCTGTTTTACTTTGACTTGTGACTCTGCCATGCCCAGGGAGTAGGCCAGTCTAGCTCTCTCTGGCCCGGCCAAGTACTTGGTCTGCTCAAAGGTTTTCTCCAGGGCAAATATCTGATGTCCACTGAATGTAGGTCTGGTGTGCTTCTTCCTGCCTGACATGTCCCCTAGATGCCCACTGTCTGGAAATAAAGTATATATTACACTTAAGTATTTTTTCAATTTGAGTCATTTGGAGACTATTAGACATACTAATAGTGAGGTGAATAATGATGACATGGTCAATTACATAGATATGAATCTCCTGACTGTAAAATGTTAGTCAAATAATTAATAACCAAATATAACATTTTAGGACATAGATACAACCAATTGTCCTGTATTTTTAGGTTGGTTGTGTTAGAGATTATCAGATAAAATAGTAAATACAATACATTTCTCAATAGATCATTTTTTCACAAATATATATTATATTTTAAAAGCAATCTAAAGATGTTTTATTTGACTTGCACAGCATTATATTTGGATATAGCATGTAATCAGGTTCCAAATAAGTATGTATGTCAAGTGAATGAATCCGTATTTAAACAATGACACAAAATAACATTATAGTTTACAATATCTTATATTAAGTATTTCAAAGACAGCAGTACACTATACAACAATATATTTACACCTTTAACTAACAGAACCTTGATATAAAAACATGAATGAGATAAATTAAGTTATTAAAATGTTTTAACTAAGATGTTTTTAAACCGCAATTACAGAGAAATGTACACAATGAAAATGTATGAATTAGTTTGAGCGTGTAGAAAAACTAAAAATAATCTAGCTAATAATACGGTTCTCTGAATATCATGGATGAGTGATAAGAGCCAATGTCATGCCTCAGATAGTTGGTTAGTGAGTGGTGTGATGTTAAGCTGATCACAGTGTGGAGTTAGACTCACTGTCTGTGCACTGCTGCCTCCCTCCTCTCCACTCGCACCCACTCTCTGCCCAGCAACTGCCACTGCGACCCATCATGGGGCATTCAGTGCCAGGCTTGGTGAAGCCGCCCAGGGAGGGGTTATAGTCTGCGCGGTTGTAGTAGACCCCTGGGTCCACAGTGCCAAAGCCCCCCATGGTGGGGTATCCAGAGAGCAGGGTGGTGGTGCCTGTAGCGCCCATCATGGAACGGCTGAGAATGTCGCTAATGCCGTGGGCTGTGCCCGCTGCCTGCAGCTGGCTGTTCAGGCATGGGTTGAGCTTGCAGAAGGAGTTGGGCACTGAGAACTGACACACAGGTGCCTTTAAGTCCGAGGAGAACTGGTTCAGGCTGTTGTTGACCAGCAAAGACCCCGGTAGGTTGGGATCCATGGGAAGTGGTCCCGCCTCCAGATTTCACCAACTCACCTAACAAGGTCCAGTGATGAAAAGACCCAGTGTGGCCCACAAAGGTTCACGTTCCCCTCTCTCACCAAGCTGGATGAATACAGGTTTGTTGATTGTGTCCTTATTCCTTAATCCAGTCTATTGATGTTCAAATGATGATCTATGATGCTGATGCCAATGTCACCTCACTGAGGACAAGATTACTCCAGGTCACTGGTATCTGCAGAGGTGTCTCTCTTGCTTGCTATAACAGCAGAGGACAGATGCCAGCATAGAACCTCTTCACACTCTTCCTTCAGCTGATTTTGCCATTGTACTGTACGTGGTAATTCCAAAATTAGCATCAGGTGTTGTGGCACCTGAGAAAGAGCATTCACAGTTGCTCCTCAAGACAAATATATCCTCCCTGCTCTCTCCTCTGGGGTCATAAATAAGCAGTATCTTGAAGTGGAGTGGCACCTTGATAAAGATAGGCCACATTAGAATGCTGCTTTGGATTGGTCAGGGTCTCACAGCTCTCTTGTATTTCCATTGGCTCCCTGGTCATAGCCTTCTATTGGAAGGCAGCAGATTAATAGTGTTTTGAACAGGTGGAGTGGGAACAAGTTGCTTTTTGATGGCCTGCCATGGCTGGCCCTCAGTGGTGCTGAGGCAGAAGTAGTTTCGGCACACAGCTTTATATTTCCTCTGTTTTAGTCCATAGCATGAATGATCAAGGCTAATATGGAAAGGTGCTTATATTGTTATGGATCAGCTTTATCTTATAACAATAGCTCTGTATCATTTGCTCCTCTTTTCAGTTCGCTGCAACTAGCAACTGGAGCAAGCTGCAAAAAAACACTCAAACTGGACAGTTTTGCATGATGTATTGTTGTCTCTACCTTTTTGCCCTCCGTGCTGTTGTCTGTGCCTAACAATGTTTGTACCATGTTTGTGCTGCTACCATGTGCTGCTGCCATGTTGTGTTGCTACCATGTTGTGTAGTTATGTTGTGTTGCTACCATGTTGTGTTGCTGTCATGTTGTGTTGTTGTCTAAGGTCTCTCTTTATGTAGTGTTGTGGTGTCTCTCTTGTCTTGATGTATGCTTTGTCCTACATTAACATTTTTATTCCCAGCCCCTGTCCCCACAGGAGTCCTATTGCCTCCTGGTAGGCCGTCATTGTAAATAATAATTTGTTCTTAATCAACTTTCCTAGTTAAATAAAGGTTAAATAAAACATTTAAATAGAACATCTTTAGCTTTTTCGTAAGATATTTTGAATAGTGGTTATTATTATAAAGCTTCTCTTTTGTTGCATTCTGTGACTATTCTCTGTCCATTTTATGCATCGTCTCTAACGGAGTCATTGTTCTGTATCTGTTCATCCTCATTCTATGAATAGATAAAAATACATTAGTTTTCCCCTCATCTTTATTCTAATGTATTTAATGCTCTATGGAAATATAAGTGTAAGCAGTGAATTTATTATTTAGGATAAAAAGCCAAAATCAAATCCTTACTGCATGTAGAAGGGCATATTTATTTATTACAGAATGTAAACTCACAAATGATTAGAGAATAATAATAATAATAATAATAGTAATTATTAGCTAGTCTATTTTCAATATTCAAACATATTGCTCTGATTTCTTTAATTGTGTCTACTGTATATGGGCACATTTAGCAGAAGTCAAATTCATGACACATTCATAACACTGGTAATGTTTGCTCTTGCTAGGACAGATTGATAGCAGTCTAAGGGTCTTAGTGGGGGAGGGGAGATCTAACATGTGACTATCAGCTCACTTTTCTTCTTACTTTATTTCTGGTTACTAGCAATATATGCAGTAACTGTCCAAAAGTGATGACGTGATTTTAGAATGTAAATGGGGATGGTCTGTATCCTGTCACATGATGCTGAACCTACTGATGCCACAACCTCCAACAGAGGACAGCCAACCAATTTACTGTGTTCACTGTTTCTCATACTGTATATTTAAATTAACACAATGTGAGCAGTGGGTGACCAGCAGTTTGGTTTGACTGGATCAACTTGCCTTGTTCTGAATGACCAACCTGGTCTCATAAACTAGACATAACATAGTAAATATAAATCCGGGACACTCAAATTAGTATGATATGTTATGTTTGGTTTGGTTACATAAAACAGAAGGTTGGTGGTTGGTCGGGGTCTAGCAGCCCATGGTTGCGTGTTCGAATCTCATCATGAGCTACTTTAGCATTTTAGCTAATTACAACTACTTACTACTTTTTAGCTACTTTGCAACTACTTAGCATTTTAGCTAACACTTCCCCTAACCTTAACCCTAACCCCTAGCCTTAGCCACAACAAATTGGAATTCCTAAAATATCATATGAAATGGATGATGGACATGCACAAATTAATACATAACAGAACGTAACATATTATACTAAATGGAGGGAGACAGATTTACATTTACTATGTTACATCTACCCATGAGTCCAGGTTGGAATGACATAGGCTTTTTGAGTTACCATTGCACATTTTCAAGATAATCTCAAAAACAACAGTTTGAAATGAGGTACAGTTGAGAGGGAAGTGATGTCATTAGCCTATTTTGCAATGTGGTCAACTCAGTGCCACCATGCCAAGTCCCCTGTGAGAGACCTAGCCCAATAGAGACTACTTTATCAGATTACCATCTCACTGAAGCTCGAGTTTGTATTTATTTTTTAGACGTTTGAAATTGAAAAATTCTCAGTAGCTCACATGAGGAAGATAAGATTACATATACTTTTTAGGTGGCTACTTCTTTTGTGATGTTTAAAATGGCAATTTACTGTTATAAATTCTCCTCTCCCCATGAACATAAGATGTGGTGGATATGGCGATGGTTAGAAAGTGGCACATACAATTCTTGGATGATTTAAATGATTTTTGTAAAGATTGTAAGTTTGAAAGGAAAGTTTTATACACAACTTAACTTTTCACAGGAGATGAACAAAGAAATGATCCAGTACAGATAAACAAAACCCCAGAAGAAGACCACATTCTTTACCTGTCTTCTATATAATTGTATTGCTCTATTAGTGGAAATTCCAACTAGGCTCCTGGTCATCTCTTCTCACCTATGTGAACTAGGTAACATTACTGTATGTGGAATATGCTCCAGGCATACAGCATTCTGTTGTTTGCATTATATGGTGTAGCTACCTGCTTTACATGTGTAGTCATTGTGCATGGGGGAATTCCTTATTGTTTAAAAATGAATGTAATTATTTTCACATTATATATTCATACATAAAGAACCTGGTTTATTCATCATTTGAATAATGTAAAATGACAGTGAAACCACTCTGGCATGATATCTCTGTTTTTTTTTTTTTTTACTGTTTTCAAAGATCTCAAAGTGTTGGTTAAAATGGAAAATGGTGTTTGATAAAAGAAAATGAACACATGGTTTCATTTGTTAGAATGTAGGTACTTTTCCAGAGTACTGTCCCGCCCCTTATCCCTCCCCTTTTTTCTTGTGATGAGTAATGTTTTGTGTATGAACTACAGGCACGTGCAGACAGAGGAGTATAAAGCCAGCAAACACTTCCACTACCTCATAACTACTCAACCTACTGTATTATGTGGCTATGCATTACATTACAGAGGATACTAAGAGAAACCTGTATAAGATGTTCAGCAGAAGCCTTGGTAAGGATGGTCTCTTTATTGATGAATGATGACAACTGTGTTGTAATTGTAATAGGAGGAAAATTCTACCTCTAGTATATTTTAATAGGTATAGACCTACCACTTACTGTATATTATAATGGTCTTATGTAAAGTTCATATTTATATATATTTTCCATTAATGAATCATACACATTTGCGTCAAGGGGATCTGGTAGGCATAGATGACAGCAAAGCCAGAAATTCACAGCACTGACGTACAGTACATGGCCAGTTACCCATGGCTGTGGAAAATATTAGAGGAAGACCAATCTGTCATTTATGATAAACAATTGAATAAAATGTTTTCTGGCAACCAGCCATATAATCAGTTTTATTTTTTAAATTGTTATTATGGCTTGACTAGGAATTAGAATTACTTCTAACAAGAAATCTAATAATAAGACTAATATAATCTCATCTCCTCTTTTGCAAGTAACATTCAGTATTGGTAATGATCACTAAATGATAATTGCTGTCATTTAAAATTATTTGACAACAGACATTCCTATACTGATGCAATCTACTTTGTTGGCTTGCATAGAATCAATTTCAGTAAACCAGTAAAGCAGTTTTATTCTCCATCACCTTCAGATATTCATTTCTATGTTGTTTTGATAATTTTAATATGTCAACAACAGTTATCTTTTTCATCACTGACTGAGGTACTGTAGCATCCCAATGATTAACCATACTTCCCCTTTTTAAATCTCCTTTAGAGTCTGAGCCAGCACACGTTTGTGGACCCCGCTGCTTGGGCCCCTTGACCTTCCATAGGGAGGCGTTGGGGGCGTTGGTGAGCCTGAGCCAGGGGGCCAGACGGGCAGACAGGACTTGGGGCACCTTCAGACATGGCCTGGTGTTCAGCAGCCGTCCGGTACGGGTCCAGGAGAGGGTGCGTCTGCGAGTGGAGGGGTGTGAGCTGAACTGGCATGGAGCCATACGTATGGGCTTCACCACTGTACCTCCAACTGCCAGAGCCTTGCCCTCCCTGGCCATCCCAGACCTCACAGACATCCCTGGTCACTGGGCCGCTCCTGTGCCTGAATTGTGCTGCCTGGCAGGCTCAGAGCTGGAGTTCTGGGTTTCCAATGGCGGTACAATGTATTTCAGGAATGCCAACGGCAGACAACACAAACTGCTAGAGGGAGTAGACCTCAGCTGTCCCCTGTGGGCCATGATTGATTTGTATGGGCAGACCTGCTCTGTGCTCTTACTGGGTAAGTTCAGAAATCAATGAGACATGTATGAATGAACAGTGCAGTCTGTCCTTCTCATTTGACCTCTTAGTTTAACCTTTTACTGCACTGGGCTAAATCATTGTCACACAGAGTGATTCTTGGTAGTCTTAAACAAATCTACTTTGAAACAAAAGCCCCCCTTTATTTCATTTCAGCCCACCTAAAAATTATAATACCAACTATGTGTTAGGCTTTAGGACCACACGGAAGCCGCGGTGATAGGCATAGGTGTAAAACGGACCAATGACCAGCGTTAAGGCCGCGTTACGCGCCCGTTACACGAGTCTCGGAGACACAGAGGCACCGCAGCTCGGCAGAAGGTAGCATTCAGTCGCGAGTTGTAAGCTTGCGAAATACACACAAATATTTTAGCTAATTATTGTAACATGGACAAGCTATGCCATGTGGCAGCCTAGACATTTTCTGTTGTCTTATCTCTGTTAGCGATGCAGCATTAGCTATAGAGTTAGCAGGCTGACATCTCAAGGCTTTTGCTAGGATAAGTTAGATGGATAGCTTGCTAACTATGCAGCAACACAAACATTGATCTTGACAAGCTAGCTAAGGTACTAGCAAAGATGTGTCTGAATTACAAATGATTATTGTAAAGTGACATTGATTTTATGTTAAAACATATATTTAAGAAAAGTAATAACTGAAATATGCTGTTTGCCTAAGTATTCAACCCCTTTGCTCTGTAAGCTCCCAGTTAACACAGATTAAACATAATGCCCTAACAAGGACACACTCACATTTTCTGGATAAAAAAAAACAATGTTTAATGATCATTTAACAGACTTTGAATCTGAAGGAAAGGTGTGAAAATGAAGACTAAAGAGAATTCTACGGAAGTTAGAGACACATGCATACATTAGGAAAAGGGTACTGTACTCTGTTGTTCCTTCAAAGTGATTGTCGGCCTCTCCATGGCTTCCCACACTCCTCTCCTTCTTGTACGGGTGCTGAGTTTTGAGGCACTGCCTTGTCTTTTGAGGCAGTGCCTGGGTGGTGTGATGCAGCTTCCACTTCGTCCTTAATGATCCAAAAGTGCACAATAAATAATAAAGGGGTTGACGCCGCCCTGTTGGCGCCACCCTGCGTGGTCACCTGTTAAGCAGCTCCCGTTGTTCGTGCAAAAATTGTTGTTCTCGTCTGTTTTTTTTTGTTTCTTGAGGTTTTTTTTGCAACAGTTGAACTATAATAGTTCAGGATTATGGAGTGCTACGGTTTTACAAAGGTTTTAACGGCCCTTTTTATCACTGAGGGACTTTTTATTTTTCTCGCAGCTGAACGTCTACAGGAGTCGTCTATTATTATTATTTACAACAGAGCCCAGCTCCTGGATTTAGCAAACGCAGCGCTGCTGCACCCCAGGGAAAAGTTTGATATTCCGCACGAGTTGAAAAGGCGACGGCGTGGACGTAGGGCGGGATTGAAGTGTAAGGCAAAGCTGAGGAAGTACAAGCCGGCTATACCGTCTATCATTATGGTCAACGTGAGATCGCTGCATAACAAATTGGACGAGCTTGAGGGTCTTGTCCGTGGACAAAGGGACTATCGGGAAGCGAGCCTAATGTTTTTTTGGCTGAACGATAATATCCTCATAGAGAACGTCACTATCGGCGGGTTCCGGACCATCACAGCAGACAGGGATAGCGTCTCTTCCGGTAAGAGCAAGGGAGGGGGCCTGGCTTTATTAGTTAACAACAGATGGTGTAATCCGAGCCATATTACTCTTAAGGAAGAGTTTTGTAGCCCGGACATTGAGCTGTTAGCCGTTAGCCTGAGACCCTACTATATGCAGAGGGAATTCATGGCGGCCATTGCTGTTATTGTTTACATCCCGCTCTCCGCTGACGCAAACACAGCGTGTGACGTCATCCACTCTGTTATCGCGAGGTTACAGACAGCGCATCCCAGTGCTTTCTTTGCCATTTCGGGGGATTTTAACCATGCATCTCTCTCTGCAACGCTGCCCACTTTCAAACAGTTCGTGAAGTGCCCAACCAGGAATAATAAAACTCTGGACTTGTTATATGCTAATGTGAAGGATGCATACAACTCCACTGCACTCCCTCCCCTCTGTAGATCGGATAACAACCTTGTCCACCTCACTCCACTCTACAGGCCTTTGGTCCAACATCAGCCTGCGACCACTAGGACCATTAGGAGATGGTCCCCGGAGGCGAATGAGGCCCTACAGGACTGCTTTGAAACAACAAACTGGGATGAGTTCTGTGAGGATCATGGGGAGGACATCGATGGACTTACTAACTGCATAACAGACTATCATCAAATCATTTTATTTATAAAGCCCTTTTTACATCAGCCGATGTCACAAAGTGCTATACAGAAACCCAGCCTAAAACCCCAAACAGTAAGCAATGCAGATGTAGAAGCACGGTGGCTAGGAAAAACTCCCTAGAAAGGCAAAATTTCTAGAGAGTTATATACATTGTGTAGACAACACAGTACCCACCAGGAAGGTATGCTGTTTTCCAAATGATAAACCCTGGGTCACCAGCGACCTGAAGGCCCTGCTGAATGAGAAGAAGAGGGCCTTCAAGGAGGGGGACAAGGACTAATTGAAATGCGTCCAGAGGGAGCTGAAGTTGCGGATTGCTGAGGGGAAGAGAGGGTATAAGGAGAAGATGGAGGACAAGTTGAGGCAGAGCCAGGTGAGAGAGGTGTGGAAGGGTATGAGAAATATCACTGGCTTCAAAAAGTCAAACAGTGGGCAGACGGATTGGACCCAGGACAGAGCCAATGAGCTGAACCAATTTTTTAACAGGTTCGATACTGGCCCTGTCCACCTCCCTTCCAGCTCCCCAGGCCACACACCCTCACGGCTGTCCCACCCCCACTTTGCTCACAGCACATCTGTTGAGACAATCAGCGACCCCACCTCCACCCCTGCTCCCTCTGGACTGATCCTCAACACCCCCCTTCCCCCGACCTCCCCACCTGGGCTGGATTACACCTCACTGTCCTGAATGACTTCAGACCTGTAGCGCTAACATCCCACATCATGAAGACCCTGGAAAGGTTAGTCCTCGCTCACCTCAGACCCCTGGTGTGTACATCACTGGACCCCCTGCAGTTCGCATACCAGCGCAACATCGGGGTGGATGACACTATCATCTACCTTCTGCAGAGGGCCTACTCTCACCTGGACAACGCAGGTTGCACTGTGAGGGTTATGTTTTTTTTACTTCTGCAGTGCCTTCAATACCATTCAGCCCCTGCTACTGGGTGAGAAGATGAAGAGGATGAAAGTGGAAGCACCCTTAGTCTCCTGGGTCACGGACTACCTGACCGGTAGGCCACAATTTGTGCGACTACAGAGCTGTGTGTCAGAACAGGCAGTGAGCAACACAGGGGCCCCACAGGGAACGGTCCTGTCCCCCTTCCTGTTCACCCTCTACACCTCGGATTTCAGATATAACTCTGAAACATGCCATCTACAGAAGTTCTCGGATGACTCCGCAATTGTAGGGTGCATCAGGGGTGGGCAGGAGGAGGAGCACAGGAGCACAATCAGTGACTTTGTGTTGTGGTGTGAGCAGAACCACCTTCAGCTCAACATCAGCAAAACAAAGGAGATGGTGGTGGACTTCAGGAGAACCAAGGCACAACTGACTGCAGTCCCTATACAGGGGATGGATGTGGAAATGGTTGGGTCATACAAGTTCCTGGGAGTCCATATGGACAACAGGCTGGAATGGGCTAGTAACACCGGGGTCCTGTACAAAAAGGGCCAGAGCCGACTCTACTTTAAGAGGAGGCTCAGGTCCTTCAACGTGTGCAGTAAACTACTGCATACCTTCTACCAGTCTGTGGTGGCCAGTGGCATCTTTTTTGCAGTGGTGTGCTGGGGAGCCAACATAAAAGCCGGTGATGCTTCTCGGGTAAATAAGCTGATCAGGAAGGCTAGCTCTGTCCTGGAGATGAGCCTGGACACTCTAGAGGAGGTGGTGGAGAGACGGATCCTGGCCAAATTGCTGGCCATCATGGACAACGTCACCCACCCTCTGCATGCCATGGTTATGACCCAGAGGAGCACCTTCAGTCACAGACTGATCCCACCACGGTGTGCCAGAGAGTGCTACAGGAGGCTATTAGACTATTTAATGCCTCACTGGGGTGCCGTGCCGTCAGCAACACAGACCTGGAACTGTTGTGGTGTTAGGACCTCGTTTAACAATTGTGCATCCTTCCGTGAGTAACTCTGGTCCGTAATCACTCATTCACTCAGGACTTATTTATTCATTCACGTCTGTATATACATACTCATGTACAGTTGTTATATCATATCACGTGCAATATTGCAAGTAATTCTTGGACTTAACTTACGTAGTCAATCACTCAGGAATGCATATTAGTATCCTATCACTTGTATCTTTTTTCATTGCTTTTAGTATTTTGAATGTGCAATACGTGCAGTTATCTGTAATTAAACCCTGCGCACTAAGGATTGTATTTTAAGGGAATTACTATTATTACCCCAAATTATATCATACACACATTTAGCTATTTAAGTATCTCTTCCTGTCATTTACCTGTACAGTTAATGTAACCATGCTAATATTCACTTACCTGTAAATTTAACTGTATATTTACCTGTACAGTTAATTTAACCATGCAAAATATTCACTTACCTGATAATTTAACCAACATGTCTATTAAGTAAACTATGATTACCCTCACTCATATCATAAGCATTTTTAGCTACTGAAGTATTTCTCTGCCATCGACCTGTATAGTATAGTTAACCATCCACCAATGTATAGTGTACATATTCAGCCATCCACCCATACTATGCAATGTCTTTTTATAGCTTTTTTGCACTCCAGACGTCTTGTATTTCTATACATTTTCATACTGCCGCTCTATGTATCATGTAACGTGTATCTGCCTTTTGTGTATTTTCGTTCTGGCATTTTGCACCTGCCCTATGTTTTGTTGTAGCTGCTTGACAAAGAAATTTCCCCTCTGGGATCAATAAAGTACCTACCTACCTACCTACCTACCTACCTTCTACTTATGCAAACAGCATATTTCAGTTATTTATTTTTCTTAAATATATTTTCTAACATAAAACCGATGTCAATTAAAATAATACATTTATTTACTATTTTGGATTCAAGACATTTGTTTCACTTTTAAATTAGTTGTTTGAACTATTGATACAATGATTGATAATATACTAAACATGAGTTTTAAATATATGTTGAAGCTATGAAGGGTTTGTTTACATTATCATTGTTTTCCATCAGCAACTCCTACTCTTCAGAAATATATGTGCATTTACCCACAATAGATTTAAATAAATCAGTTGGAAAGTATAATTGTTTTTGTTTGATTGTAGTTGTCACAGTATAGAGAGAGAGAGAGATCGGGATATCGGAGAGGCAGCAGAAAAAGAGAGAGAGAGAAAAGGAGCACAGTGTCGGAGAGGCAGCAGCGAGAGAGCACAGTGTTGGAGAGGCAGAAGAGAGAGAGAGAAAGAGAGCACAGTGTTGGAGTGGCAGCAGAGAGAGAGAAAGAACACAGTGTCGAAAAGGCAGCTGCGACTAGAGATGACTTGGGAGATAAGGACACAGGTCCTAAGCAAGTGAAACTACGATACTATCCCCAAGAGTGCTTTGGCATGCAGAAAAGAGCCTTTCAGGAAAAGTGGTTTGAAACTTTTAAATGGTTAGAATACTCTGTGGAAAAAAATACATCCTTCTGCTTTGCATGTCGAATATTCGGTAGAAACCTGAAACATGACACATTTGTTTGTGTTTGGAAAAAAGCTCTGAACTTGTTCCAAAAACATGAGGTGCGTGTTATTAGTCCGGTGCCACCAGTGCCGACTCCACGCACCAGGCTTCCAGTGCGCGTCTCCAGTCCGGTACGTCCTGTGCCTGCTCCCCGCACTCGCCCTAAAGTGCGTGTTATTAGTCCGGTGCCACCAGTGCCGACTCCACGCACCAGGCTTCCAGTGCGCGTCTCCAGTCCGGTACGTCCTGTGCCTGCTCCCCGCACTCGCCCTGAGGTGCGTGTCATTAGTCCGGTGCCACCAGTGCCGACTCCACGCACCAGGCCTCCTCTCCAGTCCGGTACGTCCCGTGCCGGCTCCCCGCACCCGACCTCCAGTGCGTGCGCCCAGCCAGGTACCTCCAGTGCCGGCTCCACGCACCAGACCGTCGGTGCGCCTCCCCAGCCCGGAGCCTCCCGTGATGGTCGACAGCCCGGAGCCTCCCGTGATGGTCGACAGCCCGGAGCCTCCCGTGATGGTCGACAGCCCGGAGCCTCCCGTGATGGTCGACAGCCCGGGGCCTCCCGTGATGGTCGACAGCCCGGAGCCTCCCGTGATGGTCGACAGCCCGGAGCCTCCCGTGATGGTCGACAGCCCGGAGCCTCCCGTGATGGTCGACAGCCCGGAGCCTCCCGTGATGGTCGACAGCCCGGGGCCTCCCGTGATGGTCGACAGCCCGGAGCCTCCCGTGATGGTCGACAGCCCGGAGCCTCCCGTGATGGTCGACAACCCGGAGCCTCCCGTGATGGTCGACAGCCCGGAGCCTCCTGTGGTGGTCCACAGGCCGGAGTCGCCTGCCACACCGGTGCCCAGTCCTGGCCCGGTTATTTGCCCCGCTCCATGGCCTGAGTCTTTTGCCCCACCGGTGCCATTTTTAGGACCGGTTGTTTACCTCTTTGAAAGGCCGGAGTCGCCTGCCACACCGGTGCTCAGTCCTGGCCCGGTTATTTGCCCCGCTCCATGGCCTGAGCCTTTTGCCCCACTATTGTTATTTCCAGGACCGGTGGGTTGCCCCTTTACATGGCCGGAGTCGCCTGCCACACCGGTGCTCAGTCCTGGCCCGGTTATTTGCCCTACTCCATGGCCTGAGCCTTTTGCCCCACCATGGTCATTTCCAGGACCAGTGGGTTGCCCCTTTAAATGGCCTGAGTCGCCTGCCACACCAGTGCCCAGTCCGGGCCCAGTAGGAATGAGGAGGAAAATATCCACTTCGCCGGGGCCGGAACCGCCACCTGCGATGGTTATTTTGTGATGTTTTTCCTCCCTGACCCTTCCCTCATGTTTTTGTGTTTGTTTTCTTGCGGCCGGGGGTCCGCGCCTTTGAGGGGGGGTACTGTCAGGCTCTGGCCATAGAGAAGCTTTGCTTCTCTATATTTCTATGGTCAGAGTCTGGCAGATCTATTATTTCTACTTCTGTGTGGTGTTGTGTGTGGGATCCCTAATTAGAGGCAGCTCCTATGCATTACCTCTAATTAGGGATCCTACTTATATGTCTGTGTTCCACTCCCTTGGCGTGGTTTGTTGTTATATGTTGTCCCGTGTTCGTGCTGCGTGTGTTTCCTGATTATATTGCATATTTGTTATTTTGTATAGTCGATGTCCAGCATAGTTTATTTATATAATAAACGATGTCGAACTATCGCTACGCTGCGCCTTGGTCTCTCTACACACCCGAACGTGACAATACCTTTTAGAGGTCACATCGAAAGTGTTGAAAGCCATAATAGTGGGAACTTCCTTGAGTGCATGGCCCTTTTAAAGCAGTTTGATCCTTTCCTGCAGAAGAACACAGTTCCATCGAACAGCACTTACCTCTCACTAGAGTGCCAGAATGAGATGATCGAGTGCTGTGCACAAGAGGTGACTGCAACTATTGTCAATGAAGTGAAGGAGTCTAAGATGTATGCCATTATGGCTGATGAGGCCAGAGACGGACACTCTGAATAATTGGCAGTCTGTGTTAGATATGTTAGCACAGAGGGTACAGTTAAGGAGCAGTTCCTAGCCCTAAAAGAACTGACAGGTTTTGATGCTAAATCAATAACAGCTGCATTAGCTGCACCAATTGCAAGAAAAAGGAATTGATGCGTTAACATGTGTGGCACAGACCTACAATGAGTGGATCAGATAGGGGTGTGCAAGCCCATTTCAGAAAGCAACACCCCGAAGCAATATACAGTGGGGAGAACAAGTATTTGATACACTGCCGTTTTTGCAGGTTTTCCTACTTACAAAGCATGTAGAGGTTAGCATGTAGAGGTTTTATCATAGGTACACTTCAACTGTGAGAGACGGAATCTAAAAAATCTAGAAAATCACATTGTATGATTTTTAAATAATTAATTTGCATTTTATTGCATGACATAAGTATTTGATCACCTACCAACCAGTAAGAATTCTGGCTCTCACAGACCTGTTCTTTTTCTTTAAGAAGCCCTCCTGTTCTCCACTCATTACCTGTATTAACTGCACCTGTTTGAACTCGTTACCTGTATAAAAGACACCTGTCCACACACTCAATCAAACAGACTCCAACCTCTCCACAATGGCCAAGACCAGAGAGCTGTGTAAGGACATCAGGGATAAAATTGTAGACCTGCACAAGGCTGGGATGGGCTACAGGACAATAGGCAAGCAGCTTGGTGAGAAGGCAACAACTGTTGGCGCAATTCTTAGAAAATGGAAGAAGTTCAAGATGACGGTCAATCTCCCTCGGTCTGGGGCACCATGCAAGATCTCACCTCGTGGGGCATCAATGATCATGAGGAAGGTGAGGGATCAGCCCAGAACTACACGGCAGGACCTGGTCAATGACCTGAAGAGAGCTGGGACCACAGTCTCAAAGAAAACCATTAGTAACACACTATGCCGTCATGGATTAAAATCCTGCAGCGCACGCAAGGTCCCCCTGCTCAAGCCAGCGCATGTCCAGGCCCGTCTGAAGTTTGCCAATGACCATCTGGATGATCCAGAGGAGGAATGGGAGAAGGTCATGTGGTCTGATGAGACAAAAATAGAGCTTTTTGGTCTAAACTCCACTCGCCGTGTTTGGAGGTAGAAGAAGGATGAGTACAACCCCAAGAACACCATCCCAACCGTGAAGCATGGAGGTGGAAACATCATTCTTTGGGGATGCTTTTCTGCAAAGGGGACAGGACGACTGCACCGTATTGAGGGGAGGATGGATGGGGCCATGTATCGCGAGATCTTGGCCAACAACCTCCTTTCCTCAGTAAGAGCATTGAAGATGGGTCGTAGCTGGGTCTTCCAGCATGACAATGACCCGAAACACACAGCCAGGGAAACTAAGGAGTGGCTCCGTAAGAAGCATCTCAAGGTTCTGGAGTGGCCTAGCCAGTCTCCAGACCTGAACCCAATAGAAAATCTTTGGAGGGAGCTGAAAGCCCGTATTGCCCAGCGACAGCCCCGAAACCTGAAGGATCTGGAGAAGGTCTGTATGGAGGAGTGGGCCAAAATCCCTGCTGCAGTGTGTGCAAACCTGGTCAAGAACTACAGGAAACGTATGATCTCTGTAATTGCAAACAAAGGTTTCTGTACCAAATATTAAGTTCTGCTTTTCTGATGTATCAAATACTCTGGATTTTTGTTTTAGATTCCGTCACTCACAGTTGAAGAGTACCTATGATAAAAATTACAGACTTCTACATGCTTTGTAAGTGGGAAAACCTGCAAAATCGGCAGTGTATCAAATACTTGTTCTCCCCACTGTATGTGCATTGTTATGCACACGAGCTAAACCTTGTCTTGTGTCACACATGCAAAGCAGTTTCTGAGGCTACAGAGTTTTTTGACATGCTGGAAAGTATGTATTCCTCGCTGGTTAACCACCATAAATTTGCAGACACTCAATAGAAACTAGGATTGCAGCCCTCTGAACTTGTGCAACTGTCAAACACCCGTTGGGCATGCCAGCTTCGATCAGTAAATGCAATGCTTGACAATTTTCCTGCCGTTATTGAGTGCCTTTCAACCATCAGAACAGCTATGGCAGTGGGATTGATGTTCCAGGATCTTCTGTCTGTGACAGCAGGTTTACACAAGTATCTACAAAAGGAGAACCATGGATCAAAACCAACTAAATCATCTGGTTGTAATGTATTTCTTGTCCCTTTTTTTTCTGCTGTACTTTGGAGGGCTTGGTACCATGTACCCTGCACCTGAACCCCTGGGCTGGAGGAGCTCACAATTTGTTTCAGTGAATAAAGGTCCTATTTTGACAGACATGCATTGTTTTTTATATTATAGTATGGTATTGTATTAGTGCATTGTTGTATTAAAATGATTAGAGATTAGGGTAGAGTACAAAATCAAACTTTCCCAGGTATTTTTTTAATCTTAATCTCAAATGTATATTTTTCGAGTAAACTCCAATATGACTATTGTTATTAAATACAAACACACGGGTGAGATTATGAACACATTATAGGCTACTGTAATGAATATCACAGAGTCCAGTCAAATTAAGGACAATTATACTGCAATTAATTAATCAATAAAGAAATTCTGTGCGCTACCTCACCTCATGCTGGGGGCTGAGCCCCCCTAAACCTCTAATCCTAGAATCGCCCCTGCACCTCACACACATAGTTATGGACTTAAAAAAAGAAGACACCTATACCATATCAGATATAGATTTGAAATGTTACATTTTGAGTTTGCATCCCAATATTTCACTTTATATACATCAATAAACGTTTTGACATATAAACATCAGATTTTCATAAATCATTGACTTCAGGAAAGGGCTACTGCTGTCCAACTAACCACATATCTGGTTATCTCTTGTAGGTTCGGAGAAGAAATGCTTTTTTTGGAATCTAAAATCCTGTCCTGCTCCTCAGCGGCGTTCCTCCTGTTCTGCTCATCAGCTCAATGTAGACAATTATGTGAATGTAAGGCGAATTTGTGATGACAGCCATGACAGATATCTTCTTCCCTGTCCAGCCAATAAGCAGACATCAGGTAAGTGTCACAACTCCTGATGTAATTACTTGATAATTACTTGATATCTTAAAATAAAAACGTTCAATACTATTTCTTCTTGGCAAACCAACAATTTTTCAAAGGCTAACATTTTACACACATGTACTATTGTGTAGCTAAACATCTATAGAAACATCTAAGCCCCGCTTGTTCAAGGACATACTGTAGCTACAGTACATGTTAGCATCACATAGGAGTGAGCAACCTTATAGACACCACACCACACCACTAACCACCTTAACTTCAAAGCCATGCCGAGCCGAGTCACACTTGACCTTATAGGTCATGTAACTGAGCGCATCTGTTTTGATTACAGACTGTGAGAGTGTGGAGGACTGCGTGGCGTGTATGAGCCAGGAGACCTGTATCCGCCTGCAGTGTGGCCACCAGTGCTTGTGTCTCCAGTGTGCCATCAGAGTGATCCAAGAGTTTGGAACCTGCCCTGTGTGTCGCCAGAACATCAAGAGCTTCCTGCAAAGTAAACACCCCAGGCAAAGACCATCACATGACAAACTGATATGATGATATGATCAAATGCTGTTGAGGGACACTGCTGTACCTAGTAAACCACAATAAGGCTGGGAAGAGGAAGGAATGAAAATGCACAACCTACTGAGAAGATAATGAATGTGACCTTTCACATATACTACTATTGGCATAAATTGCACAGAAAGACTTGAATGTGTAAAATAATATTATCTTGTACATTATCTTTACTTGACTGTGATCTATTACATATATAAGAGGGTTTTCCTGTGGTGATAACTATTCTGTTTGATATAGAAATGTTTTAGGACCAAGTATCAAATGCTACCTTTTACACTCTATATTTACTGCACTAACCCTTTTTACTGTCTACTTTTGGTATCTGTTATTTAAGACATGTTGTGTGTTGTAGATTGATATATGTGTATTATATGTGTAATAGAAGGCATGAACATAACTGCTACTGGGCCTAGTGTGGTCTGCTCACTTAGTGAAGTAATACTTATTCAGCTCACCATGAAACATATTTCTGATTATAAAATGTATTTACAAATACATTTAATAACACAGAGTTACTGATTATCTGCATGTCAACATATGTTCTGTCTCTGTTTAGGGCCGTTGCCTTTGAATAGCCTAGTTCTAGTTCATGTCCACATCCAGGCTCAACCCTAACCATAACCCTAACCCTAACCCTAGCTTCATGTCCACACTCCAGCTCAACCCTAAACTTAATAATAATGTATTTATTTAGAAACACTTAGTGTGTGTTCCTTCTATTTGTATGATACTTTAAATATAAGGGAGGGTTCTATAGCACTTACTCCCCTCCCCTTAATGCACTTAATTTGCTTATATTAGCACTTACTTTTCTTTTACCTTTAGTTTGTACTCGTTTTATTTGCATGATACTTTAAGATCTTTGAACGTGTTTTCTTTTCAAATATATGGTAGGTTTTATTAGCATTTACTACCCTTACCTTAATGCACTTTTTTGCAGTGGTGTGCTGGGGCGCCAACATAAAAGCTGGTGATGCTTCTCGGGTAAATAAGCTGATCAGGAAGGCTAGCTCTGTTCTGGGGATTACCCTTGCCACTTTAGAGGAGGTGGCGGAGAGACGGATCCTGGCCAAACTGCTGGCCATCATGGACAATGTCACCCACCCTCTGCATGCCATGCTTATGACGCAGAGGAGCACCTTCAGTCACAGACTGCTCCCACCACGGTGTGCCAGAGAGCGATACAGGAGGTCCTTCCTGCCAGCGGCTATTAGACTATTTAATGCCTCACCGGGGTGACGTGCAGTCGGCAACATAGACCTGGAACTGTTGGGGTGTTAGGACCTAGTTTAACAATTATGCATCCATCCGTGAGTAACTCTGGTCTGTAATCACTCATTCACTCTGGACTTATTTATTCATTCAGGTCTGTATATACAGTTGAAGTCGGAAGTTTACATACACTTAGGTTGAAGTCATTAAAACTCATTATTCAACCACTCCACAGATTTCATGTTAACAAACTATAGTTTTGGCAAGTCGGTTAGGACATCTACTTTGTGCATGACACAAATAATTCTTCCAACAATTGTTTACAGACAGATTATTTCACTTATAATTCACTATATCACAATTCCAGTGGGTCAGAAGTTAACATACACTAAGTTGACGGTGCCTTTAAACAGCTTGGAAAATTCCAGAATATGATGTCATGGCTTTAGAAACTTCTGATAGGCTAATTGACATAATTTGAGTCAATTGGAGGTGTACCTGTGGATGTATTTCAAGGCCTACCTTCAAACTCAGTGCCTCTTTGCTCGATGTCATGGGAATATCAAAAGAAATCAGCCAAGAGCTCAGAAAAAAAATTGTTGACCTCCACAAGTCTGGTTCATCCTTGGGAGCAATTTCCAAATGCCTGAAGGTACATCTGTAACAAACAATAACACAAGTACAAACACCATGGGACCACGCAAATCAATCCCAGAACAACAGCAAAGGACCTTGTGAAGATGCTGGAGAAAACAGGTACAAAAGTATCTATATCCCCAGTAAAACGAGTCCTATATCGACATAACCTGAAAGGCCGCTCAGCAAGGAAGAAGCCACTGCTCCAAAACCGCCATAGAAAAGCCAGACTACAGTTTGCAACAAAGTCAAGGTATTGGAGTGGCCATGACAAAGCCCTGACCTCAGTCCTATAGAAAGTTTGTGGGCAGAACTGAAAAAGCGTGTGCGAGCAAGGAGGCCTCCAAACCTGACCCAGTTCTGTCAGTAGGAATGGGCCAACATTCACCCAACTTATTGTGGGAAGCTTGTGGAAGGCTACCTGAAACGTTTGACTCAAGTTAAACAATTTAAAGGCAGTGCTACCAAATACTAATTGAGTGTATGTAAACTTTTGGCCCACTGGGAATGTGATGAGAGAAATAAAAGCTTAAATAAATAATTCTCTCTACTATTATTCTGACATTTCACATTCTTACAATAAAGTGGTGATCCTAAAACAGGGAATTTTTACTAGGATTAAATGTCAGGAATTGTGAAAAACTGAGTTTATATGTATTTGTCTAAGGTGTATGTAAACTTCCGACTTCAACTGTACATATTCATGTACAGTTGTTATATCATATCACGTGCAATATTGTAAGTCATTCTTGGACTGAACTTACGTAGTCATTCACTCAGGAATGCATATTAGTATCCTGTCAGTTGTATCTTTTTTTCTTTGCTTTTAGTATATCGAATGTGCAATACGTGCATTTATCTGTTGTTATATCATATCACGTGCAATATTGTAAGTCATTCTTGGACTGAACTTACATAGTCATTCACTCAGGAATGCATATTAGTATCCTGTCAGTTGTATCTTTTTTTCTTTGCTTTTAGTATATCGAATGTGCAATACGTGCATTTATCTGTAATTAAACCCCATGCGCACTAAGGACTGTATTTTAAGGGAATTACTATTATTAGCCTAAATTATATCATACACACATTTAGCTATTTAACCAGGCTTCCTTTCATTTACCTGTACAGTTAATGTAACCAGGCTTACCTGTAAATTTAACTGTGTATTTACCTGTACAGTTAATTTAACCATGCAAAATATTCACTTACCTATTATTTAACCAGTCTGTATATTAAGTAAACTATTATTACCCTCACTTATATCATACACACTTTTAGCTATTTAAGTATTTCTCTGCCATCGACCTGTATAGTATAGTTAACCATGCAAATACTCCTTATTTATCTATATCAACTAGCAATATTTTTATCCTTTTTTTTTTCACCTAACACTCTGTAACAATGTATAGTGCACATGTCTGTCTGTCTGTCTGTCTGTCTGTCTGTCTGTCTGTCTGTCTGTCTGTCTGTCTGTCTGTCTGTCTGTCTGTCTGTCTGTCTGTCTGTCTGTCTGTCTGTCTGTCTGTCTGTCTGTCTAAGTGTAATTTGGCAAACTTAACATTTTTGCAACCAGGAAATGGCAGAGCGATTTCTTCATAGTGCATCTTTAAGGGTCTAGATATTTAGAGATTTCAATTCTGTGGTGGTCTCTTCTCCCAACAAAAAGGCCCTTATATTGGACTTTATTTCCACAGCGCCTGAATATGTACAATATGAGCTTCATGCATTTGGACCACCTGTGGCCATAGGATTCCATCTAGTGGCCTTTATAAGCACTACAGAGGACTCTTTGTTGAGTCTGGTAGGAGTTTGGCGCTTTCTATAGGATCCCCGCCCATGCACTCTTAACAACTTGTAGAAGTGTTCGCTTTTAACTAGAGGTTTATAAAATGAGTTGGTCAAGTCCCTATGTGACCGTTCACCCTCTCCCCCTTGTGGGTAACAGACCTCAGTCCCCTTATCTAACCCTAATTCCTAATTACTTTACATGTTAGAAATTATATTGGGTTAATATTTAATGTGACCACTAAGCAGTGTTGTGTTGTTAATGAAGAACAACAGTCAATATCCACCAGCGCACAATCATGAGTGTTGATTTGTTACTACAAATGACCGCATGGCAGGAGACTTAAAATTCAGGGAAGTGTTCAGGGTGAGTCAATGATTTGTCATTTTTAGAACAATAGCTTACCATCTTCAATAGATGGCCTAATGTGAGAACTTCTACGTTCAAGAGGTAGCTCACAAACCTATGAGTTTAACATTCAAACAAAGCCACAACCAGTGATGTGACTTGAGCCCCATTGAAGCCAATGCCTTAACCCACTAAATATCTCATAAACCTTTTTTAATGTATGTTAGTGTGGCTGGGGTGATGGTCATGTGCCGTGATGCCAAGTCTGGAACAGTGGGTTTTCTCTGATGAGGAGATGATGTGGAGAGAGGAGAACAGAGAGGGATGTGACCTTTGGTTGTTGATCTTACAAGCTTTTAAATATTTATCTTGGATGGCAGACCAGAATTGGGTGCAGTAAAGACAGAGAGAGAGAGAGAGCCAGAGAGAGGAAGAATTCCCCAGTCCACCATAGAACTGAGGAATATCTGAGGACTGAGTCAGACGCTGGGAAAGACAGAAGAACCAGCCAGCAACTCAACTGGGTTGACAAGAATACTAACAGAACTAAGGAAACTCTGTGGACAGACACAAGAGGAATAGCTTAACAGAGGCATCATGCCCATAGGGGGCACAAGGGCACATGCCCACTCAGATTTGTCCTGTTCAAATTAAACATTTTGATGTTAATAATTACTAAACTTAAATTTTAAGCCCACGTTTAATCATAAGCCCACGTTTTATCATAATTATTAATACAAATATCTGTCAGCTGTATTTTGTGGAGGGGGCACACTGACTGGACCAGGCAAAGAGAGTCTAGTGCAGGGATGGGCAACTCCAGTCCTCTTGTCCGGAGTGGTGCCAAACTTTTTCCCCATTCCTAGCAAACACAGCTGATTAAACTAATTGCATTCTAAACTGAAGATGATGAGTTGATTATTTTAGTCAGATGTGTTATCTGGGGCTGGGGTAAAAGTGTGACACCAATCAGGCCCCCTAGGACTGGGCAACAGAACGTCCAGGGCCGGCCCTGCCGAATACCTATACTTGTGTCCTAAATAGTATGCAAGATTTAGATATACATTAAACGCCCATATGTCATACTCTTTTCGTCTTTGACAACAGCTGATCAATTAGATATGGGGATGCGCTACCGAAATCAACGAATAATGGGAAACAACGCAATCGCGCATGACGCATTCTAAGTATGCGAAAATAAGAGTATGTTAATTTTCTAAAATGTAGTATGGTTCAAATGCCAGGATGTTATACTAATTTCGGCTCTTCAGCTAGTAGAATTCGCTGCACACTTTTCCACAATGCATTGCGTTGCGCCCGTGGCATCTGCATACTTTTTACTAAAAGGTACGTGCTAAATAGTATGCGACGATGAGCACATAGCATGCAGTGTAAGTATGTAGTACGCTAGTATGGGTATTCAGATACGGCCATTATCATTAGTGGAGGAGGTGAGAGAGTGTCGAGTGACACACAGCACTCGACACACAGCTGTATCAATGGCGGCGCGAGTACATCGCGAGGCTCGGGGTCTCTCCAGATTCTGCAATATTGCGGTATTTTTCTTGCTCATCTCGGATCTGTTCGTGCAGAACAGTTGTGCCTTAACATCGTACACTCGATGTGAGCTTTTGGATATTGGTTCGCAAATTTCCGACTGTTTTATGGACAACTTTCAACTCCTTCCTGAGATCGCCAGAACACCCTGAGGCTATGCACTCTACCCGGCCGGGAGGAAGTGCTCGCAGGCGGCGTCGAGATCGTAAACAAAGGCGGGGGAAGCGCGGAGGACTAAGAGCTAAGTTAAATCTAACACCACACCGGCTCTCTTTACCCAGCATTTTCCTTGCCAATGTACGGTCGCTGGTGAACAAAATGGAGGAGATCCGACTCAGCATCACATACAGCAAGAGACTTTTGATCTGTAATGTCCTAATTTTCACGGAAACATGGTTAAACAGTGGAATACCGGACAACGCTATTGAGCTAGTGGGACGCCATACATTCCGGGCGGATAGAACATTAGATGGCTCCGGTAAGACCAGAGGTGGTGGATCGTGCATTTACATTAACAAAGCTTGGTGCACAAACTCTGCTATTGTTGGGAGACATTGTTCAGCTAACCTTGAGTTTCTCATGGTCAAATGTAGACCGTTTTATCTACCGCGGGAGTTCACTTCCACCATTATAACTGCAGCCTATATTCCCCCGGATGCTGATGCCAAGCTTGCTATGAAAGAACTTCATGCGGTCATCAGTAAACAACAGACTGTTCACCCGGAAGCTGCACTTATTGTTGCGGGTGATTTTAATCATTCAAACTTAAAGTCAGTGCTACCGAAATTTCACCAGCATGTTTCCTGTCACACCAGAGGAAACAAAACCTTAGACAAGGTTTACACAAACATGGCTGGAGCTTACGTTGCGACACACCTCCCCCACCTGGGACAGTCAGATCACCTTTCTTTGTTCCTCAACCCCAAATATGCACCTCTCATCAATCGTGTGAAGCCATCAGTGAAGACCATCAAGGTGTGGCCTGCGGGGGCAGATTTCACACTCCAGGAAAGGTTTTTACACACAGACTGGAGTATGTTTGCTTCTCAAGCCACTAGTGGCTCTCACACGGACATTGACTGCTACACCTCCTCTGTACTGGATTATATCAATACCACCATTGTGTTACAACCCAGAAGCAGATCACCACATACCCAAATCAGAGGCCATGGATGAACAGGGAAGTGCGACTCCTGTTGAAGACACGCAATACTGCCTTCAGATCAGGAGATGCACAAGCCTATAGTACATCCAGAGCAAATCTGAAGAGGGGCATCAAAGAGGCCAAGCACTGCTACAAGCTAAAGATAGAGGGACACTTTTCCAACTCTGACCCTCGACGCATGTGGCAGGGCATTCAGGCCATCAGTGACTATAAACCCACTCACTCCACCCCCGCAGCCACTGATGTCAACTTCCTGAACGAGCTAAATTACTTTTATGCTCGCTTTGAAAGAGACAACAGAGAAACTGCCACCAAGCTCACACCCTCAGATGACCACCCGCCAATCACACTCTCCTCCACAGATGTCTGCACTGAGCCGGATCAGCGTGCACAAGGCTGCTGGACCAGACAACATCCCTGGACGCGTACTCAGGGCATGTGCGGAGCAGCTCGCTGGGGTTTTTACAGACATTTTCAACCTGTCTCTTGCCCAAGCAGCTGTACCAACATGCTTTAAATGCACTTCCATTGTGCCAGTGCCAAAACACTCCAGCCCGATGTGCCTTAACGACTACCGCCCTGAAGCACTCACACCCATCGTTATGAAGTGCTTTGAGCGGCTGGTCCTGGCACACCTAAAAGACTCTCTACCATCCACATTGGACTCACACCAGTTTGCCTACCATAGTAATAGGAGCACAGAGGATGCCGTTTCCATGGCACTGCACTCTGTGCTCACACATCTGGACAATAAGAACACTTATGCACGTATGCTGTTTGTTGACTTCAGTTCAGCATTCAACACTGTCATCCCAACTAAGTTAATAGCCAAACTTGGAGACCTGGGCATCAACACCTCCATGTGCAACTGGATTTTGGACTTCTTGACCAACAGACCCCAGAATGTACGATCAGGCTCCACCTGCTCCACGTTCATCACACTTAACACTGGTGTACCACAGGGCTGTGTGTTAAGCCCGCTTCTCTACTCCCTCTTCACCTCCGACTGCAAGCCTGTGTATGGATCTAATTCCATCGTCAAGTTTGCGGACGACACTACGGTGATTGGTCTCATCAGCAACAACGATGAGACTGCCTATAGGGAGGAGATCAAGCACCTGGCCACATGGTGCACTGAAAATAACCAGCTCCTCAACACCACCAAAACGAAGGAGCTCATCGTGGACTTCAGGAAAGAGTCAAGAGGCACACACGACACCATCCACATCAATGGAATGGTTGTTGAGCGTGTCTCCAGTTTCACGTTCCTGGGGACCCAGATCTCGGCGGACATGTCCTGGACAATCAACACCTCCTGCCTGGTCATGAAGGCTCACCAGCGCCTTTTCTTCCTGAGGACACTGAGGAAGAATCAGCTCTCCTCGACTATCCTGGTGAACTTCTATCGCTGCGCAATAGAAAGCATCCTGACCAACTGTGTTACAGTATGGTATGGGAGCTGCTCTGTTGCAGAGCGCAAGGCAATGCAGCGGGTGGTGAAAACCGCCCAGCGCATCACTGGGACTCCACTACCTGCCATCGAGCACATCCAGAGGAAACGCTGTCTGCATCGAGCTCGCAGCATCCTTAAGGACTCCTCTCACCCAGCCCACAGACTGTTTTCTCCGGACCAGGACCAGCAGACTAAAGAACATTTTTTTCCCCAGAGCTGTCTCTTTATTGAACTCTAACCCTCGTTGATCCCACTCCCCTCATATACTGCTAGACTCTCCTCTCCCTCCTCACAGCTGCCTTCATTTTGTTATTTGCAATACTGGAATGTTCATTTTCACTGCCGACTGTTTATTACAGTAACAACTGTCTACATATGCATCTTGCACTACCTTACCTTAACTGGAATATGCTCAATTGCACTGCAGACTGTATATTTTACCGACTGTTTATATATGCATTTTTTTTTTTATACCGTATTTTTAATATAATATGCAATCACTTTCCACTGCACTTTTACTGGGATTGCTTCTGTCCACACTTTATTTACACTACTTTAAATCCATTGTTATACTGCTCATCTTAGCCTAACTTATCATTGTATATATCTATCTGTCAAATTCTGTTCATAGTAATAGTCATCTGTATATATATTAATACATATCCATGTCCTGCACTTATGAACCATTGTATATCCTGCACTTGCTGCTATTGCACTTCTGGTTAGACCTAAACTGCATTTCGTTGCCTTGTACCTGTACTTGTGTAATGACAATAAAGTTGAATCTGAATCTGAATTTGATTTGATTTTAGCTGCCGGTGATGGGCAGGACTCGCAGGTGCTATGTTTGAATTTCATCAAGGCTATTGAATAAATACATCTAAAATGTTTAGTTGTTTGCCTGTCATACTAGCCACCTAGCAATATTATAAAGTTGGCTTTAGCTAGCCAGTTAGATAGGTTCCCAATACCCCAACCGCATAACGAGTTCCAAAGCCAAGTTGGAGTAGCTTGTCTAACTATTTTAGCTGCCATGACTGCTGGCAAGGTTGCTAGACTTTAGAAAATACAAAAAATGCTTTAATTATTGAGTTATGATACTATATACCAGTGTGGCAAGAATTAAAATGGCAAATTAGGTATAATGATTATAGCTCTAGATTGCATGAAAAAGCTTCAGGTGTTAAAAATGTCAAAATTCTTAGGCTTAAAAAAGTGGACCAACAACCCGACTTTGTGCCATCTCTAAAATAATGGGTGCATGACGCAACCTTACTGTGTACCTGAATGTAATACTGAATTTCTTCAGTATTATTGATATTCTAAAGTAGAAAGCATTTACCAATGTGTCCACTGTAGTCTACATACTACAGTACTTTCCTCTGCCACACACTCATTTCCAAACTGGGTGGGCAAGTGAGGCTGCCTTTGCAGCATGGGCATGGACTGTGGAAACACTGATTCCTCTCCTCCAGCTGTGGCCATGTGTATATATGTGAGTGTGTGACTCAGTGCGTTAGCATGAGCCCAGGTCTGGATTTTGAATTTGTGCCGAGTGTAACCTTAGCCATGTATGCCTTGTGCTGTGTCAACCCACATTGTGACTCAAGGTTATGAAAAAACTGCCTGCTGGCGCTTAACTGAGCGGTTGGCTTTTGAACCCTCACCCACTATGTGCCCCTAACCCGTAACCCTAACCCTAAACCTAACCACTAACCCCTTACACTAATTCTAACCCTAACCCTAATTCCAACCCTAACCCCTAAACTTAAAAAATAACCTCAAGAATAAATCAATGGACAAATAACAATGACATAGACTGTGGGGGCACGTCCAACATAAAACATGATTATAATAATACAAGGTAGAATGAAAGTCACTCTCTTTCATGCGCTAATGTGCTTAATTCCATAGGCTACCTCACTATTTTCAATTCTTGTCTATAAATCTGATATTATAGGCCTATGTGTGCAATTAGTTTTGATAGACTACAGTAGACTATATTTTAGGTGTAGCCTACTGTACGGCTGCATTTCGGATACACTTGACACTTGTATTTGGCAGTGGAGACCAATATATATCTTGTGTTAAGCTATATAAAACATGAGTTGTTGATGTGTATGGATGCATTTCAGATACATTTTTGTACAATTGAATGTTGCAGTAATATGGCCTAGAAGCCTACTGTAGCATTAGGACATTTATTAATATTATGTCTGGTGCTTTTAAATCATGAGGTTCATTGTACATTTCTGCAAACAAATGCTCTAAATGACAGTATTTTTATTTGGAATTTGGGATAAAAGTTGTCAGTAGTTTATATAATAAAACAAAAATTGTAATTCTACCCAAACACATATAAATAGTAAAACCAGAGAAACTGATAATTTTGCAGTGTTCTATTAAAACAATTCAGAGCTGTATGTACAGTATATATAGTGCATTCAGAAAGTATTTAGACACCTTGACTTTTGTTAAGTTACAGCCTTATTATAAAATGCATTAAATACGTATTTTTTCTCATCAATCTTCACACAATACCCCATGACAAAGCAAAAACAGGTTTTTTGAAATATTTGCAAATGTAAAACATTTTTTACATTAGTCAGACCCTTTGCTATGAGACCTTAAATTGCGCTCAGATGCATCCGGTTCCCATTGATCATCCTTGAAATGTTTCTACAACTTGATTGGAGTCCGCCTGTGGTAAATTCAAGTGATTGGACATGATTTGGAAAGGCACACATCCGTCAGAGCAAAAACCAAGCCATGAGGTCCGCAGATCTCCGAGACAGTATTGTGTCAAGGCACAGATCTGGGGAAGGGTTATAATTTCTGCAGCATTGAAGGTCCACAGTGGCCTCAATCATTCTTAAATGGAAGAAGTTTGGAACCATTAAGACTCTTCCTAGAGCTGGCCGCCCGGCCAAATTGAGCAATCAGGGAATAGGGGCCTTGATCAGGGAGGTATCCAAAAACCCAATGGTCACTCTGACAGAGCTCCAGAGTTCCTCTCTGGAGATGGGAGAACCTTCCAGAAGGACAACAATCTCTGCAGCACTCCACCAACCAGGCATTTATGTTAGAGTGGCCAGACAGAGGCCACTCCCCAGTAAAAGGCACATAAAAGCCTGCTTGTGTCACGGTCGGGTGTGAGGAGAGACCAAGGTGACAGTGATAGTTCGACATAAAGTTTATTGATATAAACTATACTTAATCAGGACTATGCAAAAACAACAAAGAATATACAACAACGGAGAACACACTTACTTTGACGACGGACATGTAGACAATGAACCACACCTAGGGTGTGGAATATACAAACATACAGTGGGGAGAACAGGTATTTGATACACTGCTGATTTTGCAGATTTTCCTACTTACAAAGCATGTAGAGGTCTGTAATTTTTATCATAGGTACACTTCAACTGTGAGAGACGGAATCTAAAACAAAAATCCAGAAAATCCCATTGTATGATTTTTAAATAATTAATTAGCATTTTATTGCATGACATAAGTATTTGATCACCTACCAACCAGTAAGAATTCCGGCTCTCACAGACCTGTTAGTTTTTCTTTAAGAAGCCCTCCTGTTCTCCACTCATTACCTGTATTAACTACACCTGTTTGAACTCGTTACCTGTATAAAAGACACCTGTCCACACACTCAATCAAACAGACTCCAACCTCTCCACAATGGCCAAGACCAGAGAGCTGTGTAAGGACATCAGGGATAAAATTGTAGACCTGCACAAGGCTGGGATGGGCTACAGGACAATAGGCAAGCAGCTTGGTGAGAAGGCAACAACTGTTGGCACAATTATTAGAAAATGGAAGAAGTTCAAGATGACGGTCAATCTCCCTCGGTCTGGGGCACCATGCAAGATCTCACCTCGTGGGGCATCAATGATCATGAGGAAGGTGAGGGATCAGCCCAGAACTACTCGGCAGGACCAGGTCAATGACCTGAAGAGAGCTGGGACCACAGTCTCAAAGAAAACCATTAGTAACACACTACGCCGTCATGGATTAAAATCCTGCAGCGCACGCAAGGTCCCCCTGCTCAAGCCAGCGCATGTCCAGGCCCGTCTGAAGTTTGCCATTGACCATCTGGATGATCCAGAGGAGGAATGGGAGGTCATGTGGTCTGATGAGACAGAAATAGAGCTTTTTGGTCTAAACTCCACTCGCCATGTTTGGAGGAAGAAGAAGGATGAGTACAACCCCAAGAACACCATACCTACTGTGAAGCATGGGGGTGGAAACATCATGCTTTGGGGCTGTTTTTCTGCAAAGGGACCAGGACGGCTGATCCGTGTAAAGGAAAGAATGAATGGGGCCATGTATCGTGAGGTTTTGAGTGAAAACCTCCTTCCATCAGCAAGGGCATTGAAGATGAAACGTGGCTGGGTCTTTCAGCATGACAATGATCCCAAACACACCGCCCGGGCAACGAAGGAGTGGCTTCGTAAGAAGCATTTCAAGGTCCTGGAGTGGCCTAGCCAGTCTCCAGATCTCAACCCCATAGAAAATCTTTGGAGGGAGTTGAAAGTCCGTGTTGCCCAGCGACAGACCCGAAACATCACTGCTCTAGAGGAGATCTGCATGGAGGAATGGGCCAAAATACCAGCAACAGTGTGTGAAAACCTTGTGAAGACTTACAGAAAACGTTTGACCTCTGTCATTGCCAACAAAGGGTATATAACAAAGTATTGAGATAAACTTTTGTTATTGACCAAATACTTATTTTCCACCATAATTTGCAAATAAATTCATTAAAAATCCTACAATGTGATTTTCTGGATTTTTTTTTTCATTTTGTCTCTCATAGTTGAAGTGTACCTATGATGAAAATTACAGGCCTCTCTCATCTTTTTAAATGGGAGAACTTGCACAATTGGTGGCTGACTAAATACTTTTTTGCCCCACTGGATATCATACGCACATTTAGCTATTTAAGTATCTCTTCCTGTCATTTACCTGTACAGTTAATTTAACCATGCAAATATTCACTTACCTGTACATTTAACCAGACTGTATATTAAGTAAACTATTTTTTTTAGCTGGAAACTAAGGACCTAGTGCTAGGAACTGAGGGCCGTAGTGGGCTGAGGACTGAGAACCTAGCACAGGTAACTTGTGGCCTAGCAGGGCAGGAGGCTGAAAGACTGATGTGCTAGGGGGCTACAGGCTGACTTTGTCTGGAGACAGCGAGCCTAGTGCAGCAAAGTTTGGGCCTAGTAGGGCAGGAGGCCCTAAACCGGCAGGTTAGGCAACTGTCTATCAACCAAGGCAGGGGGCTGCGATCTGAGCAGGGCAGTTAACTTAGGGCCTTGCATGGCAGGAGGCTGTAAGCCTGGTGGCATAGGGAGCTACATACCCGATAAGCCAGGGGGGCGCGATCGGGGCAGGATAGACTGGACCTACCAGGAAGGCAGGAAACTCTAGACCTCCCAAGGGGGAAGCATACACTGGACCTACTTGAGGGGCAGGACACTCGACACCTGGGCACTACCGTGGGGGCAGGGAACGCTGACTCTGACCCTACCATGCGAACAGGGAACTGGAAATCTAGGTATGGGGGGATCCGGGGAGACTTCTGGTGGTTCACCCAGAGGAATGTCTGGCAGGTCCTCATGGAGAGGACTGGAGGGTCCCCTGAGGCGAGGTCTGGAAGATCTGGAGGTATTGGGGTCCTCGATGCTGGAGCTAGCACGGCGCAAGCAGGCAGGGCCAGCAGGGACACAAGGCCTGGGACTGGTGGTTCAAACCAGGCAGAGGCTGACAGGGCTGGGCCAGCAAAAGCAGGCTGAGTCCTTGTGGCCGCAGGCTGAACTTCAAAAGGCAGGATGGGTCTGATCCAACCAGGCCATGGCTGGAGAGGCCCCGACGTCTGGCCTGCACTGGGCTGCATCTGACTGAGCAGCAGGCTGGGGCTCCATCCTAGGAGCGGAAGAATAATCCACCGCTGACTTGGGTTCCGGCTCAGGAGACTTTGTGGCTTTAGGTTCTGAAGCTGAAGGTTCCAGGGAAGGTTCAAGGGCACCTGAGCGTCTGCCTCGACCAGCAGGAGTCCCCACTGGGAGGAAAGGATGACTCTGCAATGGCAAACAGAACAGGAACCATGGCAGCAGCTGTCTGTGGCTCCACAACTAGAGAGGGAGTCTCCTTAACTATGGCTAGTCTAGGCTTTGGCTGAGGGCGGTGCAGACCTTGGTGTGGTGGACTCTGCACTTGTGTTGGGGAGAAAAAGAAGACTTGACGCTCCCGTACCCCCGGACGGGGGGGGGGGCCTAGAAGGACGTCAGTCATGAGAGCAGCTGGGCCACCTCGGTACGAGTTGGCTCTGGCCAGGAGGGCCTAGAAAAGGTGGCGGTGCTCCCACTGTGGTGACTCAGGCTGGAGGGCCTAGAGGGCCTATGCCCTCCTGATCGCTTCTCACTTACGAAGCAGGTGCAGGGCTGGTCGACTGTGCAATGACAGAGGTGTGTAAGACCTGCAGCTCATCTTCCTCTGGGAAGCGACGGCTTCATGTGAGTGTGTTGTGGAATGGTGATAACAGCCCCATGCGGCATATGAATGCAGGGTAACTCGTCTACATACTGGGGCGCGGAAACAACTCCTAATCTGGTTACTGAAACATCTTCCAATTCCGTCTTGAAGGACCATGAAGAAACAGCTAGCTGGAGCTTGTCTGAGCAGTTGGCTTCTGAGCCCTCACCCACTATGTGCTAAATGCTGTTTGATAAGGTTCTGAACGTCCGGCAAGAACAGTACAGATGCTTCTCAGTCCAGGGCTTTTATTTGTCTTCGTCACCACCACACGTAGTGTTAAGACATCCACACATTCTTCAGTTATTTTGGAGTTAACTTGTGATTCGATTAAAGGAATGAAACATAAAAATATATACAGTTGAAGTCGGAAGTTTACATACACTTAGGTTGAAGTCATGAAAACTAATTTTTCAACCACTCCACAGATTTCATGTGAACAAACTAAGTGTAAACTGCTTGGGAAATTCCAGAAAATGATGTCATGGCTTTAGAAGCTCCTGATAGGCTAATTGACATAATTTGAGGCAATTGGAGGTGTACCTGTGGATGTATTTCAAGGCCTACCTTCAAACTCAGTGCCTCTTTGCTCAAAATCATGGGAAAATCTAAATAAATCAGCCAAGATCTCTGAAAAAAAATTGTAGACCTCCACAAGTCTGGTTCATCCTTGGGAGAAACAACGGAAACAACGGAAACAACTCCTAATCTGGTTACTGAAACATCTTCCAATTCCGTCTTGAAGGACCATGAAGAAACAGCTAGCTGGAGCTTGTCTGAGCAGTTGGCTTCTGAGCCCTCACCCACTATGTGCTAAATGCTGTTTGATAAGGTTCTGAACGTCCGGCAAGAACAGTACAGATGCTTCTCAGTCCAGGGCTTTTATTTGTCTTCGTCACCACCACACGTAGTGTTAAGACATCCACACATTCTTCAGTTATTTTGGAGTTAACTTGTGATTCGATTAAAGGAATGAAACATAAAAATATATACAGTTGAAGTCGGAAGTTTACATACACTTAGGTTGAAGTCATGAAAACTAATTTTTCAACCACTCCACAGATTTCATGTGAACAAACTAAGTGTAAACTGCTTGGGAAATTCCAGAAAATGATGTCATGGCTTTAGAAGCTCCTGATAGGCTAATTGACATAATTTGAGGCAATTGGAGGTGTACCTGTGGATGTATTTCAAGGCCTACCTTCAAACTCAGTGCCTCTTTGCTCAAAATCATGGGAAAATCTAAATAAATCAGCCAAGATCTCTGAAAAAAAATTGTAGACCTCCACAAGTCTGGTTCATCCTTGGGAGAAACAACGGAAACAACGGAAACAACTCCTAATCTGGTTACTGAAACATCTTCCAATTCCGTCTTGAAGGACCATGAAGAAACAGCTAGCTGGAGCTTGTCTGAGCAGTTGGCTTCTGAGCCCTCACCCACTATGTGCTAAATGCTGTTTGATAAGGTTCTGAACGTCCGGCAAGAACAGTACAGATGCTTCTCAGTCCAGGGCTTTTATTTGTCTTCGTCACCACCACACGTAGTATTAAGACATCCACACATTCTTCAGTTATTTTGGAGTTAACTTGTGATTCGATTAAAGGAATGAAACTTAAAAATATATACAGTTGAAGTCGGAAGTTTACATACACTTAGGTTGAAGTCATGAAAACTAAATTTTCAACCACTCCACAGATTTCATGTGAACAAACTAAGTGTAAACTGCTTGGGAAATTCCAGAAAATGATGTCATGGCTTTAGAAGCTCCTGATAGGCTAATTGACATAATTTTAGTCAATTGGAGGTGTACCTGTGGATGTATTTCAAGGCCTACCTTCAAACTCAGTGCCTCTTTGCTCAAAATCATGGGAAAATCTAAATAAATCAGCCAAGATCTCTGAAAAAAAATTGTAGACCTCCACAAGTCTGGTTCATCCTTGGGAGCATTTTCCAAACGCCTGAAGGTACCACGTTCATCTGTATAAACAATATTACGCAAGTTTGGCCATAATGACCATCGTTATGTTTGGAGGAAAAAGGGGGAGGCTTGCAAGCCGAAGAACACCATCCCAACCGTGAAGCACGGGGGTGGCAGCATCATGTTGTGGGGGTGCTTTGATGCAGGAGGGTCTGGTGCACCGGGACCGGTTATAAGGAAGGGGCATGGGACAAAACTGTCCACTTCGCCGGAGCCAGAGCCGCCCCCGAGGGACTAGTCTTCCCTCCCATTTACCCCCCCTGTTTTGTGTGTTTATTTTTGGGGTTTTTTGGCGTCCGGGAGTCCGCGCCTTGGGGGGGGTACTGTCAGGCTCTGGCCATAGAGAAGCCTATTTGCTTCTCTATGTAGCCATGGTCAGAGTCTGACAGTTCTATTCTTTCTGTTTCTGGTGGTGGTTTGTGTTGGATCCCTAATTAGAGACAGCTGCAGCGCATCGTCTCTAATTAGGGATCCTACATAGGTTTGTATGTTTCACACGGGGGTGTGGGTCATTGTAGATTTCAATATACAGTGGGGAGAACAAGTATTTGATACACTGCCGATTTTACAGGTTTTCCCACTTACAAAGCATGTAGAAGTCTGTAATTTGTATCATAGGTACTCTTCAACTGTGAATGACGGAATCTAAAACAAAAATCCAGAAAATCATATTGTATGATTTTTAAGTAATTAATTAGCATTTTATTGCATGACATAAGTATTTGATACATCAGAAAAGCAGAACTTAATATTTGGTACAGAAACCTTTGTTTGAAATTACAGAGATCATACGTTTCCTGTAGTTCTTGACCAGGTTTGCACACACTGCAGCAGGGATTTTGGCCCACTCCTCCATACAGACCTTCTCCAGATCCTTCAGATTTCGGTGCTGTCGCTGGGCAATACGGACTTTCAGCTCCCTCCAAAGATTTTCTATTGGGTTGAGGTCTGGAGACTGGCTAGGCCACTCCAGGACCTTGAGATGCTTCTTATGGAGCCACTCCTTAGTTGCCCTGGCTGTGTGTTTCGGGTCGTTGTCATGCTGGAAGACCCAGCCACGACCCATCTTCAATGCTCTTACTGAGGGAAGGAGGTTGTTGGCCAAGATCTCGCGATACATGGCCCCATCCATCCTTCCCTCAATACGGTGCAGTCGTCCTGTCCCCTTTGCAGAAAAGCATCCCCAAAGAATGATGTTTCCACCTCCATGCTTCACGGTTAGGATGGTGTTCTTGGGGTTGTACTCATCCTTCTTCTTCCTCCAAACACGGCGAGTGGAGTTTAGACCAAAAAGCTCTATTTTTGTCTCATCAGACCACATGACCTTCTCCCATTCCTCCTCTGGATCATCCAGATGGTCATTGGAAAACTTCAGACGGGCCTGGACATGCGCTGGCTTGAGCAGGGGGACCTTGCGTGCGCTGCAGGATTTTAATCCATGACGGCGTAGTGTGTTACTAATGGTTTTCTTTGAGACTGTAGTCCCAGCTCTCTTCAGGTCATTGACCAGATCCTGCCGTGTAGTTCTGGGCTGATCCCTCACCTTCCTCATGATCATTGATGCCCCACGAGGTGAGATCTTGCATGGTGCCCCAGACCGAGGGAGATTGACCGTCATCTTGAACTTCTTCCATTTTCTAATAATTGCGCCAACAGTTGTTGCCTTCTCACCAAGCTGCTTGCCTATTGTCCTGTTGCCCATCCCAGCCTTGTGCAGGTCTACAATTTTATCCCTGATGTCCTTACACAGCTCTCTGGTCTTGGCCATTGTGGAGAGGTTGGAGTCTGTTTGATTGAGTGTGTGGACAGGTGTCTTTTATACAGGTAACGAGTTCAAACAGGTGCAGTTAATACAGGTAATGAGTGGAGAACAGGAGGGCTTCTTAAAGAAAAAGAACAGGTCTGTGAGAGCTGGAATTCTTACTGGTTGGTAGGTGATCAAATACTTATGTCATGCAATAAAATGCAAATTAATTATTTAAAAATCATACAATGTGATTTTCTGGATTTTTGTTTTAGATTCCGTCTCTCACAGTTGAAGAGTACCTATGATAAAAATTACAGACCTCTACATGCTTTGTAAGTAGGAAAACCTGCAAAATCAGCAGTGTATCAAATACTTGTTCTCCCCACTGTATATTTCGCAAGTCACGGTGAAACGCTCGTAATTATTTTTGTTTGTGTAGTTCGTTCATTGACATTGAATATTACATAGTATAATAAATATGTTGAACTATAATCCCTGCGCTGCGTCTTGGTCGATGCATGCACCATCTCGTGACACCCTGGAAATATTGATAGAAAATGTGGTAAACAAATAGTTTATAATAAGATACATATAATATTTGATGTTGAGCGCTTGCAACTGTTAACTATGTATGCAATTTAATATACAGTGCCCTGCATATTTGAGATAGTGAAGCATTTTATATTTTTTTGGCTCTTCTCTGGCATGTAAAGGATATGCAACCAAATACTAAACATGACTACTTTTCACATTATGTTAATGTGTCCCTATATTTCTAGGAGCCCTGAAATAGGGGAACTATGTAAAAAAAAGTGTTATCATTTCTAAATGGTGAGTCCAATACTTCTGTAGTTTAACGGCATACAAATTGGTTACATTTTGGAGTACACAATCTAAAAAATAAAAAATATTTCACTGTCCCTTAATGTTATGGAGGGCTTTGTATATTAATTAAATAATTAATATATTCAGAATAGCCAGGTGTTGTATTTGTTTTGTGTTCAATTTACAAATTGTATAAATTAAAGGTAACAAAATGGTAAACATTTGTTAGGAAATGGCTCCAGCTCTAAGCGCTGCAGAAATGCATTCTACCCTGTTAGCTGAACAATTTCAACAAAAACAAATTAACAATAGTTTAAAATGTTTTGTGTGTTATTGTGTTTATTTGCAGAGATGGAAGGGATTAATTGAACATGTAATTATATTTGCCCTTTTTTAAATTAGAGAAAATAAACTGTCGTTTCACACTAAACATAACACAATGAACACATATACAGAATTGTTTGGTAATTATTTTTAGTCAATAAACAAATATAATAGAACAAGGGACACATAATGCACAAGAAAATGTAATTGTTGTTATATATTTACATTTTTAACACTTTGTGATTGTTATCATATGCCCTAACAGGGTGGAATACTGTAATGGTCCATGTTTGAACCAAATGCCCATAATTATAAGGATTTAAGTGCTTGAGCTTGGAAAATATGTTTTTCAGACAGTTAAACATATCCCTTTTCTGATTAAATGTTTAAAACATGAAACATCGAAAATATTGTTTTCAAAAGTTACCAGGTCCAAAAGGCACCGGTTAACAGGATTGACCCAACTGTCATTCCTGTACTTAGGAGATGGCATGCATTAGTTACACAGGTAATACTTCAGATGAAACAAAATAACTAACACTAGCAAGGTTTCAGTAGCATGAATTAATCATAAACAATCTCTAACGATATAAAGCCCCAACTTAGATTGCAGATGCAAAAACAACAATTTTAGAATAATCACTGAAAACTTGGTTGCAAGCCAAACTTAAACACTCTGCGCTAGAGTGGGCAGAACCCAAGTTCAACTGTCTATTCAAGCACCCTGATTGGCTGGAAGAAAGGGCATTTTTTACAGTTTAGTTTAGCACATCTGCATATCGTTCTCAAATGGAGCCCCATGCTATTACTGGATTGATCTCAAACACAGGTCTGTTTATTTAGATGGATGTGAAAATGGCCACTGTTCCTGCTCATGAAACACAAAAGGGCGGCTCCACTGAGGCTGTTGCCTGCATGGGAATTTCTATTATTTCCAGCTGCAGATGGAAACTATTACAGAGTCCCTGATGAGCTGTAGCGTGGAGTGGAGGGTGTTGCACACACACACACACACACGCACAAGCTGAGTCACTCGCAGAAGATAAAAGACAGAGAGAGCAAGAAAGAGCAGCATTGGTTCTCTCCCTCCTTCTCTTTCTCTCTCCCTCTGTACTGTACCAAGACCTCTCTACTCGGCCTGCGCTACACTGATCTGTAAGTACAACTCTCTCTGTCTGTCTCTGCTGCTCCACGCCTATACTAAAACACAAACAGTTCGTGTTGTCAGACTCTCCCGCTCGCTCTGGCTCTCGCTCTATCACTTAGAGGGCTGAAGAGATCAGGAGCGTAATGACCGGATTATACACTTCAACTGTGGGAAATGGAACTGTGTTTATCTTTAGTTCTCCATGCGTGTCAATTACTTTTTGTCTAAATATTGTTGTGCAACAGTTGAGTTAAAGCCGAGTAGCTATCTGTCTTTGGTTGAGCAGATGGCAATCAGACCTCCTCCACGGAAAGACAGGTTTCTGATGTTGTGGCTGTTGTTTTGGGCTGAGAGCTACGTTGGATGAAACCCCTTCAGTACTGCACCTCTGGTTATACTGTGGATGTTCATGTGTACATACTGTATACGTTAATTTGTTCATACATTCAACACATCAGTGTTTTATCATGATACATGTATTACCAAACGTAAAGGGAACTGAAGCCATCTAAGTGCTTACTAACACAGATGTACAGTAGGATCTTAAATTGATCACTCTTTTGTTGCTGAGAAATATGTATCAACCTCTACAAAAATGTCGATTAATTATAATCCACATAATAATTCACATTTCCTTTTGCTGCAGGATTACTTTACTGTTGTAGCAAACTGGCTCAAATTAAGATCCTACATCTGTATACTAAACCATAATTTCCACTTCTGTGTTTGTGGTGCCTGTTGTTGTTTAGCTGGGCTCTTTTATCCTTGAAATGCATAACCTTGAGAACTCCAAATGGATAAGGACCATTCAGTTTCCTCTTTGGGCCAACAACCACGACAAGCATATCTTCCTGTGTCCATTTGTCTACTCTGATACTCAGGGTGCATGAGTGATGTGAGCTCTAGTGCTGAGAGAGAGAGGGTTCTTATCATAGCTGACCTCCCATACCAGAGGAGACGAGCATTCCCCCAGAGGAGAGTCTGTTCCAGGCAGAGGTATGCATGGGAATGGTTGGCTTCATCATCAGTCATCATCAGTCTGTATGGCTCATACGGTTGGGAGATGCACCGATCGCTGTGACCAGAGTGTTGTTTACATGCAAAGCAAACAAACAACCCCCATGGTGCTGTTGTGTCCTTCTGAAAGGTTTTGTTTATTGAGTTAGCCTATATTAATACACCACAAGCTTGATTATGTTTAATTTGAGGGACCTAGGAAAATGTTGTGGTTTTAGAGCTAATTTCCAGCAATTCTACATAGTTTAACAAGATTTATTACATCTTTTAGTAATAATGTATAAGGAAATTCAAGTTTAGAACCAATTTCTCCAAATTATATTCCCCTACCAAATATGTTTTATTATGATAATTTATATGAACCTTCAATTTTATTATACATATTCTCTTTTACAGAAAGTGATTAGATCAATTGATAGTCACACATTACATAAGATTACTTCCCAAGCAGTCCAATTATTTTGACTCTATTATAGCTTCTCAATTATATTTCCATGTGCATCAGAGTTGTGTCTTCCTCTGGCATTTTACAGCTTGTTTCTAGCCTAAAGCATTGTGGATTTATCCATAGTTTTAGCTCGGCATAAACAATTGCGAATTATTATTAGTTTAATTATTATTTATTTTTTAATCAAGGAAGATCCCGCCCCCTAGGTTGGGAACCCCCTGATGTACTGTAGGCAAAGGTCACCTAAGAAAAAAAACAGAGGAACTGACAGTCAGGGGCGGCCCTGGATGTTCTGCCGCCCTAGGCAACACAAAAATTGTCAAAATGCTGCCTCCAATTCAAGTGCCGCCCTAGGCCATCGCCGAATCTTGCCTAATGGGCGGGCCGGCCCTGCTGACAGTTATTTAACTTTATTGGATGTCTTTCAGTGTTAAGCAATATGTAGGTACATTATACTCTTAGTTATTAAATCTCTCTAAATTCTGAATGCTTGATTGAAACCAAATGACTTGTTTTATAGGCAGTTTGCTTCCAAATGCATGATGAATATTCAGATAGTTTAGTGCTTCACTGGGAAATGTTTTCCTCAACCAGTTGAAAAAGTACCCAGCCGTTAGCCATCATCAAATTAGGTAGTTGACTGTTATGTAACAGAGCTTTATGTCATAATGTATTCACTCACTTGGTATGGTATTTGGCTGTTGCATGGGATTTTAATGACCCATTCAATGGTTATGACTGTTTTATAGAAACGTACTGAACATATTGGAGATGTGTTTGGAAGTTGAAAGTTGCTAGGCGGAATTTACTAGTCTGGTACAGAACTGATAGTTGCTAGGGTTGATTCATTAGAATCCCATCACTGTTACAATACCACACTATGGATTCAGTGGGACAGTGCAAAAAAACAGGCTACAGTTCCACTCCCTCCAAATATAATATTTATAATTGGAGGGAGGTATAGACAAGATGACAGTGAGGGAAAGAGAAATGTTTATGGGAGAGAAGAAGAGAGGGAGGGTGGAGTGGGTTTGTGAGAGAGGTGCTGTGTCCCCTCTGCTTGCACCTCATTGAGCCACAGAGTTACAGGGTGTAGGATTGGGTCACAGCGGGGGACTGTGCCTATAGCCTCTTCCTTTACAGCCCAAACTATCCAGAAGCGTTCCTTCTTCTAGGGGTGAAAAACTACATTTTCCTTTGGCAAAAACAACCTCCAGAGCAGTGGTGTAGACTCTGTAAATGGACACTGTGGTATTTGCCAGAGTTTCTCTGTCCTAAGCCAGACCGCTGAATTATTAATAAAAGAGCTGACTCCTTCGATTCCAACCTGAAACTGTCAGCGGCATGGGGCTTACACACACATGCACACACACACACACACACACACACACACACACACACACACACACACACACACACACACACACACACACACACACACACACACACACACACACACACACACACACACACACACACACACACACACATTGCTTACCAAATGATTTCTTATTAGCTGGTCTGACTGGTTATAAGGTTAAAGTGCAATAAAGGTGAGTGGACTACCACCTGCAATGTGGAAAAAGCAAAGGGTAACTCAGTACCTGAGACATATGTGACAGAAACAGTTGTCAGCATTTAAAACTTCAGGTTTTTATCCTGTTTCTCTCCATTGGCAAACACTGCAGACAACCTGGAAAACCTAGTTCTAATTTGCCATTTATGGTAGCAAGATCAAAATAGGAATTTGAGAGCATATGCTTCACTCTGCTTGTACTTTAACACTGTGTAGTTCCATTTACTGTATTCTCCAAGGGCTAAATATTATGAAAGGGCATCTAGATATCTGAGTACAGAATCTCTGGATTATTCTCTGTCAGCTGTCAGTGGTTGAAGCAATTTCAAATGGATCCACCTACCCTCACATGTAGTTTTTCTCTGTTCATCGTGCCCCTCAGTCTAAGGTGCTGTAGCTAGATACAAATGATCTGGGGAAGGGCAGGGGATGTGAGAAAGACCAGCTCTGTATGTATGTCTGTCTGTGTCTGAGTGAGTGAGTCGAGTTGTGGCTCCAGTGTCAGTGTGATCCATGGGGGCTGACCACCTCAAAGACTAATGATGTCAGGGGACCCTCAGAGAAACCTCCTGGACTGAGAGAGATATTTTTCTCCCATCCTCTTCACTCCCGTCTCTTTAACTGAAAAGAGACCTGGCCTGTATGTGCCCCCAGAAAAGACACAAACAGCAGCACAAAAGAGAAGGAGTCATGGGAGAGAAAGAGAGAGGGGGGTGATAGAGTTTGTGGTGTTGGGGAGGTGGAGGTGATTAACTATTTGCATTCCACTTTGGTTAACCCTGCACTGTGTGAAATATCACTTTAACACTACTATGAGCACTATTCATTGAAGGAGCGTTGACAAGCCAAGACGAGGGTGCCTTTTGAACAGGGTCCGGGGTTGCCATGGCAATGTCTGTCAACCGGGAAGTCCTTCGCAGGCGGAGGTAGTCCAAAGAAAGAGAGCAAGAGAGAGAGAGAGAGAGAGGGAGTGAGTGAGAGAGGGAGTAGAGAGGGACTGCCCACAACATATTGGGCTTACATGCACCACGGAGCAGATAGAACTTTGAGAGGTGTGTTGTTCCCTGGGATTCTTTATCAGAGGTGAGTAGCCTGCACGTTTCCCATGTTGAGGCAGTATGATGAAATAGCTTTAAATACACCTCTGATACACAGACAGATATTTTACACAGTAACTAACTATGTGATCATGGGGCTGTGGTAGGTTCTGCATTGCTCTGTTTTTATTGAAGGGTTGAGTAACCTGCCTGTCTGCTCCGGGCTTACTTGCTTGCTTCACAGGATTAGTGCAGGAATTTGCCAGTGTTTTTTTAAAGAGACTCTCAGCAAACTGAGAGGATGGCCACACAGCGAGATCCAGTACAGTATTGTGTACCTGAAGTTACGGCTGTCTCATTCTGACAGAAGAAGGCTGTTTTATTCTGCAACCCTCAGTGATGAGGTCTGTGCTGTGATTTAGGACCTGTCCTAGAGAAACAGTCTGAGTTGTGGTTTGTGAATGAGTGGAGGAGAGGGCAGCTATGATGCACCCCCTGCCACATTACAGGAACAGAGAGGGTGGACATGAGAGAAGGGGGCTGTGTTATAATAGGTATTACTCATTGCTCTGTCCACGGGTTTGGGTATACTGTATTGTAATCATCTTATTAACGGTGGGACTCCATGATGTGACACGTGGAAATAGACATCCCTGTCAGGGACAATGCCCTGGGACACTGCCCTTAACACAGGGCTCCTTGGCCCCCTGGCTCCAGATATGTTCACACTTCACCTTGGGGCTTATTATGGATGTCAGGATGATTTCTACACCCTGCACTGATTCTCATTGAGCTCTCCTGAGATCTGCCGTTCCATCACCACAGCCTATACTCACTCTGCTTTGCATATATACAAAAAGCTACCCATATGGGTGTGTGAGTGTTTTTGTGTGCACTGTGATGTAATTGTTCTTTTGTAGGTGTGTAAGGGCAGAACTACCTTGCATAGCACTGCATGAGCTCTAATGTGAGTACAATAACCTCCCTGAAAACTCCAATCACTCTCTAGTTCAGCAGTCATATTATTATTTGAGGCTATGTAGTGTCTCTATTGACAAGTAACACTGAAGCCCTGGTTCCCCCATGCAGCAGGCTGAGGGGAGGGATCACCATACAAGGAGGCAGAATAGTTTCCTTTCTGATAAATGTGTGTATCCCTCAATAAGCGCATGTCATAAACAGGACGGGTCCAGGTCCTTGTATGGTCTACGGCTATGTGTTCACATGTGCCAAGTTGCAGTCTGCAGACAAGGCAGGAGTGTGTGATTAACCTTGTAGGAACCTTTAGAGAACATCTTTATAATAACAACCTGATGTTGAGTCAACCCTCAGGTCTTTGAAAAGGATTCAAGTTTCCTTTTCCCACATTGTTTGTGATTATCTTCTTAGATAGATAGATAGATAGATAGATAGATAGATAGATAGATAGATAGATAGATAGATAGATAGATAGATAGATAGAAAGATAGATAGATAGATAGATAGATAGATAGATAGATAGATAGATAGATAGATAGATAGATAGATAGATAGATAGATAGATAGATAGATACTTTATTGATCCCAGAGGGGAAATTTCTTACATCCATTCTTACATTCTTATCCCCTGGAATTTACTACATTGTGTGAGATTATTTGATAAGGCATTACCTGCCTCCCACTCATCTGGAGAGTAGTAGTGGGAGGGATGTTATGCGGCCTGATATTAAGGAAAGGCCATGTGTTTTTAGGACCTGTACTGCACTACAAATAAAATCACCACCTTAAGCAAACATGTCTGTGTTTTGGTCTGTGTCCTTATTAGTCTAACTCTGAGCAGGACTTCTCATGACTGGGAACAACATTATGGAGCCAATGATTAACCTGCTCTTTCTGCTTATGATGGATTTATGTCAAATAACATGTCAAATGTTTGTATCACTGTACCAATTGTTGAGTTCCGTCAATTCTCTTCCAAGCTGAAACATATTTCCATGATGTTTGGCATGAGGACAATGTCAGGGAAAGTTTTGCTATTGTTACTTCACCTGGCTGTAGACACTCCCTCTACCCAGGTGGTACTCTGACAGGCTGCCTGTTGTGATGGATACTGTTGGTAGCAGAGGTTCTACTACCCATTTGTGGCTGTCCTGACAACCATACCCCCTTGGATAACAATGCAGTGGAGGAGGAGATCAGAGATGGACCCAGTCACAGAAACCCCCTACCATAGACAGGAGGAGGTCTGGGTGACAATGCATAGACAAACAGAGTGCCAACACATTTTTCAGGAGATCATCCTGTTGCAAGACTTGACCATAAAACACTGGTGGTGAGAAAAATCCTGTTGTGAAACACTTTCTTGTAATAAAAGTTATTTTATGGGCTTCCAGATTAGAGATAATATATAAAACAGTTATCGGCGAAGATGAAAGCTAGTATAGTCATGGCTTTGTAAGTTCTATTTCAAATAATTGTTTGGTCACTCAGTATGGGTAGCACCTTTGTTGGGCGTGGTCAATAAGGAACACATTTTACACAAAGTCGTTGACAGACAGGAGAGACAGCCAATTGGAGGGACCCTGCTCCTTTCTAAGGCGCCGTCGCTCCCTCTCAGCTCACTTTGGTTCTTCCTTATGAGGTCATAATACTCCTGAATACTCTCCTCAGGATCCGGCACCTCTCCGTTTTGGACTGTTTTGTTCCGGAACCAATTTGCCGGATACAGTACCTCTTGTGACATTAATTCTTTTTTATTACTTTTTGCAATATAAAAATTATAATAAAACCAATAAAAGTTAATTCTAGTTGCCTCTTGATTGATCCCCCTTCCAAAAAAAAAGCATAATGTGAAAATGTAGATTTGGTTTGCGCAACATTGTAACCTACAGTACCAGTCAAAGGTTTGGACACACCTACTCATTCAAGGGTTTTTCTTATTTTTACTATTTTCTACATTGTAGAATAATAGTGAAGACATCAATACTATGAAATAACACATATGGAATCATGCAGTAACCAAAGAAGTGTTAAACAAAGAAAATATTTTTATATTTTAGATTCTTCAAAGGAGCCACCCTTTGCCTTTGCATTGCACACTCTTGGCATTTTCTCAACCAGCTTCATGAGGAATGGTTCTCCAACAGTATTGAAGGTCTTCCCACATATGCTGAGCACTTGTTGGCTGCTTTTCCAGTTGATGTTGAATGCCAAGAGTGTGCAAAGCTGTCATCAATGCAATGGGTGGGTACCCCATGTAGCTCAGTTGGTAGAGCATGGCGCTTGAAACACCAAGGTTGTGGGTTTGATTCCCATGGGGTACCAGTATGAACATTAGGCACTCACAACTGTAAGATGCTCTGGATAAGAGTGTCTGCTAAATGACTAAAATGTAATGTAAATGTACTTTGAAGAATATAAAATATATTTTGATTTGTATAACACTTTTTGGTTTACTACATGATTCCATATGTGTTATTTAATCGTTTTGATGTCTTGACTATTTTTCTACAAATAAAGAAAAACCCTTGAATGAGTAGGTGTGTCCAAACCTTTGACTGGTACTGTATGTTTGAGACCAATGTGTGGCCATGGCTGTGTGAGAATTGTGCCTGTATCTCTCACAGAACTAGAACGACACTCACTTTTTATATTTCCCCCTCTCTGCTCTGATAGACATGAGCCTGCAACTCTCATCTCTGCAGCGTTGCACTTCATCATTTATTTCCTTATAGAATCATAAATGCGCAAAGGCTTCTGGAGGAGATGCAGCACCCCTGATATATTTAAATACATTTACTAACGTTATAGAATTACTGTTGTCTGTTCAGAAATAATTCAGAATACCCTAATACACCATAAGAAGGCCTATAATTTAGCCACAGACTATCAATTGCTTCTTTAAAAAATGTGCCTAGCTGTGGATTGTTTGTAGCCCAATAAAAGTTGGGAACGCATGGCAAATCTGTCAGTGAACAGCATGCAGACAAATCTGTCAGTGAACAGCAATATCTCAAATACAATCGTGGGGAAAAAAATAGTTTGGAAAGTAAATGTCTCCTGCTGAAAAGATAACTAGTCTGTCTGCTGTAGCAAAATCTACCAAAATATTTGATAAACTTCCATATAATGTATTACAAAGTAAAACAAAAAAGAGATTTTTTTTGGCATGAACGCATCACTGGCGAGTGAGCTGTGCATCATTGAAACTGGAAAGCATGTTTAGGACTACAATTTCCTCCTCATATTGTCGTTAACAACATCCCGGCCCGCCAAACCCTCCCCTAACCCGGATTGTGCGCCACCTCATGGGTCTCCCAGTCTCGGCCAGCTGCACCACATCCTGGGATCGAACCAGGATCTGTAGTGACACAGTTACAGTTAGACCGCTGCACCACTCGGGTGGCCACAGTCGTTTTTTATTGATCTCAGAACGTGCTGTCTCGCTCCGGTCGTCAAGGCAAATGGTTCACTACATTTGATCTGCGGGATGCCTATTTTCATATCAACATTTTGCCAGCACACAGGAGATTTCTCAGGTTCGCCTTTCAGGCCCAGGACTATGAGTATCAGCCTTTCACTAGCCCCTCTGACTTTCAGCAAATGTGTGGACGCGGCACTGACCCCTCTGAGGTCCAGGGGGCTCAGAATCTCCGCCTACATAGATGATTGCCTGTTCTGTGCCCAGACACAGGAGCAAGCAGTGAGAAATACAGCTATCCTTACAACCCACCTCACAGAGATAGGTTTCAGGATCAATCAGATAAAGAGCTGTTTGGTGCCCACACAGAACATAGAATATCTGGTGGGCAGAATAAATTATATTTAGTTCCAGGCCACCCTATAGGAAAGGCGGTCACAGCGTTTTGCCAGTGCATCTCCATGTTCAGACTTGGGCATACGGTCACGCTCAAAAACGTGTCTCCGTTTATTGGGTTTGATGGCTGGGGCTGCTGATAATAAGAGATATTCAGCAATGGGTCCTGGCCGTACGTTTGCGTTCCCTTCGCTACCTCCATCGCAAGATAATAGCATCCTTACCATGAGTTTCGGCTCTCAGCCACTGGAGGGACCCCTTGATCTAAGTCAAAGGCACTCCCCTAGGGGTAGTGTCTGCAAGGAAAGGGTGTGACGACAGACACATCTGTCACAGGGCAGAGCAGTGAATGGATTGTGAGTGGGTGTTGCTATGGTGACCAGCGAGCTGAAATAAGGCGGGGATTTACCTAGCAAAGACTTTTAGATGACCTGGAGACAGTGGGTTTGGCAACGAATATGTAGTGAGGGCCAGCCAACGAGAGCATACAGGTTGCAGTGGTGGGTAGTATATGGGGCTTTGGTGACAAAAATGGATGGCACTGTGATAGACTACATCCAATTTGCTGAGTAGAGTGTTGGAGGCTATTTTGTAAATGACATCACCTTAATGTGAGTCTGGAAGGAGAGTTTACAGTCTAACCAGACACCTAGGTATTTGTAGGTGTCCACTTATTCTAAGTCAGACCCGTCGAGAGTAGTGATGCTAGTCCGGCGGGCAACGTTCGATTGAAGAGCATGCATTTAGTTTTACTAGCATTTAAGAGCAGTTGGAGGCCACAGAAGGAGTGTTGTATGGCATTGAAGCTCGTTTGGAGGTTTGTTAACACAGTGTCCAAAGAAGGGCCAGTATACAGAATGGTGTCGTTTGCGTAGAGGTGGATTAGAGAGTCACCAGCAGCAAGAGCAACATCATTGATATATACAGAGAATAGAGTCGGCCCAAGAATTGAACCCTGTGGCACCCCCATAGAGACTGCCAGAGGTCCGGACAACAGGCCCTCCGATTTGACACACTGAACTCTATCTGAGAAGTAGTTGGTGAACCAGGCGAGGCAGTCATTTGAGAAACCAAGGCTATTGAGTCTGCCGATAAGAATGCAGGGATTGACAGAGTCGAAAGCCTTGGCCAGGTCGATGAAGACGACTGTGTATATTGGTTCCTGACTTCCCTGAAAAGTTGCATATCGCGGGGGCCATTCGATGCTAATGCAGTACGCCACAGGATGTTTTTGTGCTGGTCAAGGGCAGTCAAGTCTGGAGTGAACCAAGGGCTATATCTGTTCTTAGTTCTACATTTTATGAATGGGGCATGCTTATTTAAGATGGTGAGGAAAGCACTTTTAAAGAACAACCAGGCATCCTCTACTGACGGGATGAGGTCAATATCCTTCCAGGATACCTGGGATAGATCGATTAGAAAGGCCTGCTCACTGAAGTGTTTTAAGGAGCGTTTGACAGTGATGAGGGGTGGTCGTTTGACCGCGGACCCATTATGGATGCAGGCAATGAGGCAGTGATCGCTGAGATCCTGGTTGAAGACAGCGTAGGTGTATTTGGAGGGCAAGTTAGTCAGGATGATATCTATGAGGGTACCCATGTTTACGTATTTAGGGTTGTACCTGGTAGGTTCCTTGATAATTTGTGTGAGATTGAGGGCATCTAGCGTAGATTGTAGGACGGCCGGGGTGTTAAGCATATCCCAGTTTAGGTCAACTAACAGTACGAACTCTGAAGATAGATGGGGGGCAATCAATTTACATATGGTAACAAGCAGCAACAGTGGGAGACTTATTTCTGGAAAGGTGAATTTTGAAAAGTAGAAGCTCAGACTGTTTGGGCACAGACCTGCATAGTATGACAGAACTCTGCAGGCTATCTCTGCAGTAATTGCTACTGCACTAGGCGAGCGGGAGGCACAGCGTTCAGAACGCTAGCGGGCCGGGGCTAGCAGATGGGTCTTCGGCGACATCGCAACGGAAAAGCCTGTTGAAACCACGTAGGACGAATTACGTCGGCAGACCAGTCGTGTTGGATCTGCAGGGCTCCGTGTTAGCTAGTACACGTCTGCTAGCCGGGAGATGGGCGTACCTCGAGGCTAGCTCAAGGCTAACAGGTGCATGCTTCGGGACAGTGGTGTTAGCCAACAACAGCCACTCGGTTGCGGCTAGCTAGCTGCGATGATCCGGTGTAATGGTCCAGTGTGTGGTAAAGAAAGTGCAGACTGGCCGATATTGTCCGAACTAAAGCTGGCTGGTGCAGGCAAGGGCAGTGGTGAAGACCGCTAGCAGTGGCTAGCACTGGCTAGTAGGTAGTTAGCAGGCTAGCTTCTGTCGGAGGTCCAGTTATATGGGATAAAGAAATAATGAAATAGTAGATCCGTTCTACGTTGGGTGAGGCGGGTTGCAGGAAAGTATATGAGAATAAGAAATATATACGGATAAACAGAAAAAAACTGACTATTTACACAGGACAGGACAGGACAAAAAAACACGTCCGCACTGTTACGCCATCTTGGTTTAGCCATTTGTTTGAGTGAGATCTCTTCGCATCGCGTAGAAATGCGTACTGTCAGTTGTTATTTTCAATGTAAAATGATAGATAGATAGATAGATAGATAGGTACTTTATTGATCCCCCGGGGGGATCAATAAAACACAGGGCAGGTGCAAAATGCCACAACGAAAGTACACAAAAGACAGATACACGGTACATGATACATAGAGCGGCAGTATGAAAAAGTATAGAAATACAGGATATCTGGAGTGCAAAAAAAAGCTATAAAAGGACATTGCGTAGTATGAGTGGTTGGCTGAATATGTACACTATACATTGGTGGATGTTGGATGGTTAACTATACTATACAGGTTGATGGCAGAGAAATACTTCAGTAGCTAATGCGTATGATATGAGCGAGGGTAATAATAGTTTACTTAATAGACAGACTGGGTAAATGAACAGGTAAGTGAAAATTTTTCATGGTTAAATTAGCTGTACAGTTAGGTATACAGTTATATTTACAGATAAGTGAATACTTGCATGTTTACACAAACTGTACAGGTAAATGACAGGAAGAGATACTTTAATAGCTAAATGTGTGTATGATATCATTGGGGTAATAATAGTAATTCCCTTAAAATACAGTCCTTAGTGCGCAGGGTTTAATTACAGACAACTGCACTTATTGCACATTTGATATACTAAAAGCAATGAGAAAAGGTGCAACTGGCAGGATACTAATATGCATTCCTGAGTGAATGCCTAGGTCCAATAATTACTTACAATATTGCATGTGATATAATATAACAACTGTACATGGGTATGTATATACAGACCTGTATGAATAAGTAGGTCCTGAGTGGATGAGTGCTGACGGAACAGAGTTACTCACGGATGGATGCATAATTGTTAAACTAGGTCCTAGCACCCCAACAGTTCCAGATCTATGTTGCCGACGGCACGGCACCCCGGTGAGGCATTATATAGTCTCATAGCCGCCGGCAGGAAGGACCTCCTGTGGCGCTCTCTGGCACACCGTGGTGGGATCAGTCTGTGACTGAAAGAGCTCCTCTGCGTCATAACCATAGCGTGCAGAGGGTGGGTGACGTTGTCCATGATGGCCAGCAGTTTGGCCAGGATCCGTCTCTCCGCCACCTCCTCTAGAGTGTCAAGGCTCATCCCCAGGACAGAGCTAGCCTTCCTGATCAGCTTATTTACCCGAGAAGCATCACCGGCTTTGATGTTTGCTCCCCAGCACACCACTGCAAAAAAGATGGCACTGGCCACCACAGACTGGTAGAAGGTATGCAGTAGTTTACTGCACACGTTGAAGGACCTGAGCCTCCTCAGAAAGTAGAGTCGGCTCTGGCCCTTTTTGTACAGGGCCCCGGTGTTACCAGCCCATTCCAGTCTGTTGTCCATATGGACCCCCAAGAACTTGTATGACTCAACCATTTCCACATCCATCCCCTTTATAGGGACTGCAGTCAGTTGTGCCTTGGTTCTCCTGAAGTCCACCACCATCTCCTTCGTTTTGCTGATGTTGAGCTGAAGGTGGTTCTGCTCACACCACAACACAAAGTCACTGATTGTGCTCCTGTACTCCTCCTCCTGCCCACCCCTGATGCACCCTACAATAGCAGAGTCATCCGAGAACTTCGATGCAACACTAGGGGTGGACGTGCTAGCGCACCCATGACCAAGGGGACAGATTTACGTGTTTGCTCCTCTCAGTCTGATCCTCCCCACTCTAGCCAGAGTTAAGGGACAGAGGTTGTCTTTCATCCTGATAGCCCCCCCGATGGCCAGGACGGCTGTGGTTAGCGAAGATTATTATTATTAATAATTTCTACCCAATTTCGTGGTATCCAATTGGTATTTATAGTCTTGTCCCATCGCTGCAACTCCCTTACGGACTCGGGAGAGGCAAAGGTCAAGAGCCGTGTGTCCTCCGAAACACGACCCCGCCAAGCCACACTGCTTCTTTGACACAATGCTCGATTAACCCGGAAGCCAGCCACACCAATGTGTCAGCGTGCATGCGCCCGGCCCGCCACAGGAGTCGCTAGAGCGAGATGGGACATCCCGGCCGGCCTCACGGGTCTCCCGGTGGCGGCCGGCTGCGACACATCCTGGGATCGAACCAGGATCAGTAGTGCCTCACAGTGCCTTAGACCGCTGCGCCACTCGGGAGGCCCAGCTGAGATTATTTTACACAGGGAGATTTTCCATCCTCATCTGGACACCCTAGCACTCTGGGCCTGTCCCGTGAGAGGATGAATCTTAATGTGACAGGCCTACCTCTTAGGGTCGTTGAAATAATAAGTGCTTGGGCCCCTTGTATGCTCTCACTGTATGAGTAGCATGTGTTTGAGAGATGGTGCGAGCAGGAATGGGCCATTCCCTTTCAGTGCTCCGTTTCAGAGGTACTTTGCTTCCTTCAGGAGCTTCTGTACAGGGAGAAGGCTTTCTCTACTGTAAAAGTCTATCTGGCCTCAATCTCTGCCTGCCATATAGACTTCAACAACGACACGGTGGGAAAACATCCCCTTTTCTGTCGTTTTATGAAGGGAAGGATGCGCGTTGCTTACGCCCGGTGACCAAACAGCTAGTCTCAACTTGGGACCTATCTGTTGTACTTGAGGCTATATCTCAGCTGTTGTTTGAGCCACTGGAAAGGCCAGATATGAGACTTCTCTCATTCAAAAATGTCTTACTTTAAGCGGTTAAATCGCAAAGCAAGTGGTTGAGCTGCACGCACTGTCATTTCACCACCCTTGCCTGAGTTTTCCCACGGGGATGTCCAAGGTTAACTTGAAACCTAACCCCTCTTTTGTGCCTTATAATTGGGCTTATAATTGGCTTATTTTGGAGCTATCAGCCCTTTTCCTCTCTGGAGGAAGAGCGGCTCCACTGTTTGTGTCAATCAGTGGGAGGAGTTATAGGAGGATGAGCTCATTATGGTTTCCATATGTTTGATGTGTTTGATACCGTTCCAGTTACTCCATTCTAACCATTACAATGAGCCCGTCCTCCTATTGCTCCTCCCACCAGCCTCCACTGGTGTCCAGTACAGGCTTTACGCACCTACATGGATAGGACGAGAGCCCTGAGAAAAGCGACTAGCTCTTTATCTCTTGGGCACCTTCCCATGCAGGGAGGCCCATTTCCAACCAGCGTTTATCCCATTGGACACTATGAATGAGTTCATCAGGAAGTGTATAGGGGATGTTGTTCCCACTGTAACTATTAAAACCTACCCAAACAAAAAACTGTGGATTCGTGCAAAACCACAGCAAGGTGACTGTGAATATGGTTGAATACAAACAGTGTAGTTATTCCCTCTGTAATGCAATCAAACAGACAAAGTGGAAACGCAATTCAACGGCTCAGACACAAGACGTATGTGGCAGGGTCTACAGACAATCACGGATTACAAAGGGAAAACAAGCCACGTCGCTGACACCGGTGTCTTGCTCCCGGACAAGATAAACACCTTCGCCCGCTTTCAGGATAACAGAGTGCCACCGACGCAGCCCACTCCCAAGGACTGTGGGCTCTCGTTCTCTCTGATAGCTCCAAAGTAAGACATTTAAGCGTGTTAACCCTCGCAAGGTTGCTGGCCCAGACGGCATCCCTTGCCTGGTCCACAGAGCGTCCGCAGACCAGCTGGCTGGAATACCTGTATGTATGAATGCTGTTCATTGACTATAGCTCAGCCTTCAACACCATAGTACCCTCCAAGCTCATCATTAAGCTCGAGGCCCTGGGTCTGAATCCCGCCCTGTGCAACTGGGTCCTGGACTTCCTGACTTCCCCAGGTAGTAAAGATAGGAAACAACACCTCCACTACGCTGATTCTCAACACAGGGGCCCCACAGGGATGTGTGCTCACCCACCTCCTGTACTCCCTGTTCACCAATGGCTGCGTGGCCACTCACGCCTCCAACTCAATCATTACCAACAATGACGGGACAGCCTAAAGGGAGGAGGTGAGGGCCCTGGCAGAGTGGTGCCAGGAAAATAATCTCCCTCAACGTCAACAAAAACGAAGGAGCTGATCGTGGAATTCAGGAGACAGCAGAGGGAGCATGCCCTATCCACATTGACGGGCCACAATGGAGAAGGTGAAAAGCTTCAAGTTCCTCGCCGTACACATCACTGACATTCTGAAATGGTCCACCTACACAGACAGTGTGGTGAAGAAGGCGCAACAGCCCATAAGACCCTAACAAACTTTTACAGATGCACAATCGAGAGCATCCTGTCGGACTGTATCAACGCCTGGAACAGCAACTGCACCGCCCGCAAACACAGGCCTCTCCAGAGGGTGGTGGGGTCTGCACACTGCCTGCCCTCCAGGACACCTACCGTACCTGCCAAAAAGATCATCAAGGACATCAACCTCCTGAGCCACGACCTGTTGACCCGCTATCATCCAGAAGGCGAGGTCAGTACAGGGGCATCAAAGCTGGGACCGAGAGACTAAAAAACAGCTTCTATCTCAAGGCCATCAGACTGTTAAATAGCCATCGCTACCACCCGGTTACTCAACCCTGCATATTAGAGGCTGTTGCCCTACATACATAGAAATGGAATCAGTGGTCACTTGAATAATGTTTACATACTGTTTTACTTATTTCATATGTATATACTGTAGTCTACTGTATTTTAGTCAATGCCGCTCTGACATTGCACGCCCTAATATTTATATATTTCTTCATACCAATACAATTTTATTTCATTTGATTTGTTAGTGGGTGCTATTATAAATTTGTATAAAAGCAAGGGTGTGTCATTCCTAAGGGCTCATTCCACCAGAGTTATGGGTGCGTCATAGACATTGTTCAAAGGCATCTCCGTGCAAGAGATCTGCAGTGCAGCACGTTGGTGCACCGCCCATACCTTCATGAGGTTCTACCGACTGGACGTCACTGCACCCTCTTTGGCACATACGGTACTTAGTTTTGGGACCTCTGAGGGTTGAATAGCTGGCTTTGTAGAGTATACCAGTGCTACGGGAGTTGGCTATATGTATCCCATACTGAGTGACCAAATTATTATTTAACCTAATCCCAGTTCTATGATAATATGATTGGGGTCACTCAGCGCGTTGCCCTTCATGCTCTGCATAAGGGAGAACGTATACTTGTTAAAGTGAGGTGAGAGGGAGCGATGGCACCTTAAACGAGCGGGGTCCTCCTTATTGGCTGTCGCTCCTGTCTGTCTACGACATACATTGTGGTATAGGAGGCCCTTATTGACCACAACGAAGGCGTTACCCTTACTGAGTGACCTCACTCAAATTATAATAGAACCGGGGTTACATTAAGTAACCTTACGTTATTGATGTCTATTGATGTGACCTATGTACTGTAATTGTGCATCTCCTTTCTATTCAGTTACACTATTCAGTTACACATCTCCTTTCTATTCAGTTGCTATTCTGGGCCGTGAGGGAAACGTCCCATAGATTTCCTAGGAATCAGTAGCAGGGTGTGGTGAAGTTCATTGACCCTATGCTGACTAACACTATTCTGACTCACTACATCACTATCCACTGTTCCTATAACAAACACCACCTCCTTCTTCCTCTCTCTCTCTCTCTCTCTGCAAAGTAGTCTGTTGTCTCAACACAATCTAATTAGACTACATGTCTCTACTGATCCCTGTATCTATCTAACATCTGCGTTTGTGAACAACTACACTACATGACCAAAAGTATGTGGACACTTGTTCGTCTATCATCTAATTCCAAAATCATGGGCATTAATATGGAGTTGGTCCCCCCCCATTGCTGCTATAACAGCCTTCACTCTTCTGGGAAGGCTTTCCACTAGATGTTGGAACATTGCTGCGGGGACTTGCTGCCATTCAGCCACAAGAGCCTTAGTGAGGTCGGGGACTGATGTTGGGCGATTAGGCCTGACTCGCAGTTGGTGTTCCAATTCATCCCAAATGTGTTCGATGGGCTTGAGGTCAGGGCTCTGTGCAGGCCAGTCAAGTTCATCCACACTGATCTCGACAAACCATTTCTGTATGGACCTCGCTTTGTGCATGGGGGCATTGTCATGCTGAAACAGGAAAGAGCATTCCCCAAACTTTTTCCACAAAGTTGGAAGCACAGAATCGTCTAGAATGTAATTGTATGCTGTAGCATTAAGATTTCCCTTTACTGGGACTAAGGGGCCTAGTCCCGAACCATGAAAAACAGCCACAGACCATTATTCCTCCTCCACAAAACTTTAGAGTTGGCACTATGCATACAGTTGGCACTATGCAGGTAGCGTTCTCCTGGCATCCACCAAACCCATCCACTAATTTGAAAGGGTGTCCACATACTTTGTATATATAGTGTAATGTCACTCAATGGGAGACAACTGCTAATGTCTGCAACTTCAAATGCAAATGCTGGTAATGTCATGTTTTCTTACGACCCCATTCTCTTCAAATGTGAGTCTATTGCTAAGCATCTGGCAAAATTCAAAGGGATTAATGAGTTTTGTTGAGCAGAGATGTTTGAGGAGGCCATGTGAGAGTGATTACCACACAGCCATCTTCCTTTCTCCTCTTGTTGTATGTCCTCAATCATCTATCCTCTTTCATTGTCCCAAAGCAGCCTGGCTGCTGTACCCCTAAGGCAGATGTTGAAAGACATGGGGAAGGCATTACACAAGGCACACTACAGCTCTAGCAATTTGACATAATATATTGCATTTGTAATAAATGTCCAAACTATATGTGACTTAATCATGGTATCCAGAGTACAAGAAAGTCAAGTTCACAGACACTATGGCTTTTTCTAGTTTGGGCAAAAGTCTGTCCTCCGTCCACTCTCCTCCGTCCTCTCTCTTCTGTGACCCAGCAACTGTTGTCGAGTAGGCAAATGGAAGATAGTCCTCCCCTCCTCGATAGCCTCCTTTTAGCGAGGAAGCACAAGTGTATCCTACCTGAGTCCTTCACAGAAGAGTTTTGAAATCTGCAACACCCCCTTTGAATCAGCTTGTCAGAGAAAAGTATGCAAACATTTAAAAACGATATGCTACTTATTATTTTATCTATAGCATTTCTTGCACAACTAGCTACATATGTTTTTAAGACTTTATACATTTATTTTGAGATTCCACCCTGTAAACATAATTTGCCTGATGATGCACGATTGGAGAAGGAGAGTCTTGTTTCATACAAGCGCATTTTCGTCCAATTTCCCTCTCCTTACAGCCTCTCCTCAATTACCTTTGACCCTTTTCAAAAGGAGGCCAGAAAGGACTGAGGAGAGAGAACGCAGGAGTTGCAAAAAGGCCTTGACATTCCTCCCCATCTCCTCTCCTCTCCCTGCCTTCTACTTAATCCAGCCCTGATCTTGGATTTTCAACCCTATATATGGTTAAAACCAGACATTATGAGCTGTGCAGATGTTTATTATTCATACACTGCATATTGCATTTCGATGAGTGAAATTGTATCGGCCTTATTTTATTCAGTGGCTTACTGTTGGAGGAATCCCCTCCATGCTGTTTGGACCCTTGTAATCAGATAAGAATGTGTGGGGTGTTCAAGGTAAACCTATCTCAGGAAGCAGCATGGTTCTGGAGCAGAACTTTTCACCAGATATCACAGATGATTTTGCCTTATTAGGCTGGATTGTGTTTGGCGCTCTGGGAGTGGGAATGTGTTCAGCTCTGGCTGATTTCGGAGTATTTAGTCCTTTATCCTCCATTACGGAATGAGAACAGTCGAGGCCAAATGCACAGACACAGGAAAAGCATACGGTGGATATACTTTTACCTCTGAATTCTTATTTTAAATGTTTATGTTGCAGTGCTAAAGATACTAAAAAGACCTAGGCTGGAATTCTTTCAAACCTACAGTATGGAAGCGATATTGTTACTGCCACAATTGGAAGTGTAATTGGAAGTGCATTTGAAGTAATGTGGTGAATCAGACAGTTAGACATGCCCCACTGGGCAAAGACGTCAGTTCAACGTCTAGTTTTCAACTAATGTGAATTCAACGGGAAATAAACAAAACATGGCACACTGTCATTGGATTTAGGTTAAAAGTTGTGTCAAAAAAAGACGTAATGCACTTAAATGTATGACTTTTTGCAAATCCAATCAGTTTTCCACTTGGTGCAACGTGATCATCACATAGATTTTTTTGGTTGAAATGACTTAGAGACACAATTACACTCAATTACTTTTGGTAGCATTTCCTTTAAATAGTTTATCTTGGGTCAAGTGTTTTGGGTAGCCTTCCACAACCTTTCCACAATAAGTTGGGTGAATTTTGGCCCATTTCTCCTGACAGAACTGGTGTAACTGAGTCAGGTTTGTAGGCCTCCTTGCTCGCACAAGCTTTTTCAGTTCTGCCGACACATTTTCTATAGGATTGAGGTCAGGGCTTTGTGATGGCCACTCCAATACCTTGACTTTGTGGTCCTTAAGCCATTTTGCCACAATTTTGGAAGTATGCTTGGGGTCTTTGTCCATTTGGAAGACCCATTTGCAACCAAGCTTTAACTTCCTGACTGATGTCTTGAGATGTTGTTTCAATATATCCACATAATTTTCCTTCCTCATGATGCCATCTATTTTGTGAAGTACACCAGTCCCTCCTGCAGCAAAGCACCCCCACAACATGATGCTGCCATCCCTGTGCTTCACGATTGAGATGGTGTTCTTCGGCTTGCAAGCCTCCCCCTTATTCCTCCAAACATAACGATGGTCATTATGGCCTATTTTTGTTTCATCAGACCAGAGGACATTTCTCCAAAAAGTATGATGTTTGTCCCCATGTGCAGTTGCAAACCGTAGTCTGGCTTTCTTATGTCGATTTTGGAGTAGTGACTTCTTCCTTGCTGAGCGGCTTTTTAGGTTATGTCGATATAGGATTCGTTTTACTGTGGATATAGATACTTTTGTACCTGTTTCCTCCAGCATCTTCACAAGGTCCTTGGCTGTTGTTCTGGGATTGATTTGCACCAAAGTACGTTCATCTCTAGGAGACAGAACACGTCTCCTTCCTGAGCGGTATGACGGCTGCGTGGTCCCATGGTGTTTATACTTGTGTACTATTGTTTGTACAGATGAACGTGGTACCTTCAGGCGTTTAGAACTTGCTCCCAAGGATGAACCAAACTAGTGGAGGTCAACAATTTTTTTTCTGATGTCTTGGCTGATTTCTTTTCATTTTGAACTGTGGAGTGGTTAAAAAATGAGTTTTAATGACTTCAACCTAAGTGTATGTAATCTTCCGACTTCAACTGTATGCGAAGTAGTACGCAATTTTCGGGGACCACTTTTTGCTTGTGAGTGCTACTTTCAGAATACTGGCTAAATAAGTATACACAAGTACTAGAGAATATCTTTAAAGGAGACTTTTCTAATTTATACATGCATTTTTGCAGTGCATGAGTTACATATGCCTATGCAGTATGCAGTGTGGATGGGTGTGCCACAGTGGCTGTCTGACTGAATCCCTCCCTCAGAGCAGATATTGTAATGGAGTTTTGTTGTGAAACTGAGAGGATGTTGGTCTGCAACTGTTTTCTTTCAAAGTCTGTAACAAAACAGTCAGTGCATGTTGATCACGCTGTTCATTTATCATGATTATATACAGTATATCTCTCCAGGGATAACACAATTTATAATATTTATACATGAAAAGAAGAAGCAAGAGACAGACCTATTACTCCAGCGGTTGACGTTGAGACATGAATGGCAGCAGTGTTAGGAACAAAAAGGAGCTCAGTTGTTTGCCATTTTGGAGTATTAGATTAAACAGTCCTCCTGTGTGGAATGACTGTTCGTCCAAATTGTAAATTAATCAGTGAGATGGGATCTCAGAGTGAATGTCAGAACATAGAGCATCACAAAGATCCAGCCCTGGGGGTCATAATGACCACAGAGTTAAGAGAAACCAACATGATGTCAAACATCTAGTATAATGCTGCCTGTCCTAAAGGCCATTGGAATTGTGAATATTTATGTTGAAATACCACAGATACAACTCTGCCTTATTTTCGCTCTTATGTAATCTGGTTTATTCGGAGGTGATGAGTCAGAAAGAGTGACATCGTTGTCTGGAACCAGGAACACTGATTGGATCTCTCTGCTGCATTGGGTCCTGTGTTGTACTACTGTATACACACAGAGTGCATATATCTGTCTCTGAGCACTGACCATAATGATTACAGTCTCTTGATTACAGTCTCTAATTTTAAGGCCACATGGAAAAGCCATCAACCCAAGTACTCTTGGACAGCTCTCAATCTCGCCTGGCCAAGGCCCAAATTGGAGAAAGTTTGCCTAGCAGTTGTAGAGGTTTTCAGGTCTTGAATTTCAATGCCAGCCCTGTTATTACGTATGTTTTAAGCCACTGTAGAGGAGCGGTGCCTCCACCAAGAGAGGGAATTACCTCTCCTTCAGTCCCTATGGCCTTTGATGTAGAAACAGCTCTCCTAATAGGGTTTTCCAAGGTGCTGGTGTCTAGGACCTGACTTCAGCCTTACATGGCTCACTCTCTCCACACTGTCAATTCTCACAGATCTCTCTTTGCTTTATGTTATGGAAGACTTTAGGGAGACTTGTGACTCATTGTCATTGTTTTGAAAGGCCTCTGCTGTGATAACAGGGAAAGGAGGATAACACCAACTTTTCACTTTCAGAATGCCTGAACAGTGGGTTTATGGAACCCCAGTCAACTCTGCTCAGGACTTAGTTTTGATTTATGGCAGAAGACGTTGTTTGGCAGATGACTAATGACTCAGAGATGAAATGTTAAATCCCACAGGGACCCAGCAAAGGATGTTACACATTAACATATAGCATATAAGACATGCAACATTTTCTAGACAGTAATGCTATTTCATCTGGAATTAGTTCACTCATCTTTAGAGAACACATAACTCTGTCTTGAATGCATGCCTGCTCTTCTGTCGAGAAGTGTATCAAAGTTCAGATCTCTGGGAGTGATTCTCAGCATGCGTAACAAATTATCCAATAACTGTAGGATGGAGAAAAAAAGTGGAAAAGCTGTTTGTTGCTGGAAATACACTGTTAAAAACATTAGGGACACCTTCCTAATATTGAGTTGCACTCCCTTTTGCCCTCACAACAGCCTCAATTCATCGGGGCATGGACTCTACAAGGTGCCGAAAGCGTTCCACAGGGATGCTGGCCCATGTTGACTCCAACACTTCTCATAGTTGTGTCAAGTAGGCTGGATGTCCTTTGGGCGGTGGACCATTCTTGATACACATCGGAAACTGTTGAGAGTGAAAAACCCATTCACCCCCTGAATGGCACACATACACACTTGTCTCAAGGCTTAGAAATCCTTCTTTAACCTGTCTCCTCCCCTTCACCTACACTGATTGAATTGGATTCAATAAGTGACATAAGGGATCATAACTTTCACCTGGATTCCCCTGGTTGAATGACTTCTATCATCATTTTAAGTTACTTTCATTAGTGCAGCTCCCAAGCTCTTTGGTCAGTCCCTTATCGGTCTTCAATACTTTGACGTGACCCAGGCATAATGCAATTTTCTCTGGATTAAGAGGAAATTAACCATGAATCGGTTTGTCTCCTTTAGGGGTGTAAGATAATATGCTACTGTGGTGTGATGTGATTGTTCTCTCCGTGTGAGTAAGCATGATCTAACCTTTATGTGTGTTTTGTTTATCTCAGGTGGACACTTTGGCATCTGCACAAAGATTTGGACATCAGAGACCATCCAGGACCATAACAGATGACATGCAGTCTCAGGTACAGGCATTTTGGCATGCTCCCTAACTCACAAATAATTCAGAATTTAAGACCACATGAAGAGAGCTAGATCCTTAGTAGAACTGAAATCTATGAAATAATATATTCAGCAGAGGTTTGCTAGAGATGTTAAAAACAAAAAGATTTTGCTTAGTCAGAGACAATAATTCTTATCTTTGAAATCTGCCTTGGCAGAGTTGGCATGACCAGCACACAGAGGCCTTTTTAAGATGCTAAACAACAAGGAAAAACACTAACACGTACAAGGTAGAATGAAAAGAACAGCTATTTATGGACAGGCTAGAATTTCCATGAAAATGCCCCATTCCTGGCTGCACAATGACACCTCTCTGATTTAACTAGATACAGTTTCACCCTGTGTGAGAGACAGAGGAACTTCCCATGAGTCCACACGGAGAGAGCTCAAACGCTCCCCCCCCCTTATGCATTCAAACGCGCAGGAGACGGATAGGAGGGGTGGTATTGGGCAGCGGGGGGGGCGGACCAATCGCTACGGAAAGGTAGAGAGCAGGGGAGGGCTTTGGGAGCATCGCTAGCACTTTCAGTGCGGTCAACATCAGCAAACCCTTTCCGACCCCCTCGGCCTGGGCCACGCCCCCTGGTTGGAGAATACGCAGCCCAGCTGAATGGATGGTTAATGGGCTTATAATGTGCCTCTCCTATTTCAGCCCCCTGATCTAGGTCCTGAATGGGCCCTTTCTCCAGCCTCTGCAAGGACATTGATGAAGTGGGTGGAACAGCACTTACTTCTGCTGCTCTGCTTTAGTTCAATTAGAGGCCTTTTCACCAGGAGCCCCACTGAGAGAGAGAGAGAGGAGAGAGAGGGGAGAGAGAGAGAGAGGAGAGAGAGAGAGAGAGAGAGAGAGAGAGAGAGAGAGAGAGAGAGAGAGAGAGAGAGAGAGAGAGAGAGAGAGAGAGAGAGAGAGAGAGAGAGAGAGAGAGAGAGAGGGGTGAAGTGATCCCCATTGACAACATGACATGGCTGTGTTTAGATATAGTGTTCAACTGCCTCTTTCCTGTAGCATCGTGTGGAAGTCCGGGACCATCTGAACGGCTCTTGTATCGTCTTCTCTGACGATGGTCCTTCCTCCAGCCAGCAGCATCACCTGTCCCCTCCAGACCTGACCCAGGAGGTGGTGGTCATCTCCCCGGGGCTGCCCCCCCCCCCCTCTCAGCCCCTTCCGTTCCACAAGACTGCCACCTGTGGAGCGCATTAAGGTAAGCAACACTCTCAAGGAGATGCACCTGGTTATTGTAGCACTTCAAAGATAGCAGTTTGGCTAAGGTTACTGGTTGGGTTAGGGTTAGAGACCACGTCATATTCATCAGACAGCTGCTTCTCCCTGTGGAATTGTCTAGTATCACAGGTTCAATGTTATGCCACTGGATTGGATTGCACTGTATATTGATAGAGGTCCTGTCTTTGTGTTAGATAATGCAATATATGCTAATGTATCCTGCACTACACACTAAATTGTTGTTCATTTTCCACGGACAATTGTCACAGCCAAATGCTCTCCAATTGATGTTTATTTTGGACTGACTGGGTTTCCATCCTAGGTCTCAGAGGTCAATGGGAGTGGCCCTCTTACTGACCCCCTTCGTTTTGGATCATACTATGGCCCTGCTCAATCAAATGGTAAGATTAGAATTGTCTTGAAATTATAACATAGAGTATCACAGTTTGAGTTTGATTTAAATATGTTTTATGTTGAAAGCTGCAATATGTAACTTTTTGGGCGATCCGACCAAATTCACAAATAAATGGTTTGTTATAGATCTGTCATTCTCATTGAAAGCAAGTCTAAGAAGTGTTAGATCTGTTCTATGTGCACTATTTCTATGCTTTCAGTTCTTAAGATTCATTTTTTAACTCTTTGTACACCAGCTTCAAACAGCTGAAAAAACAATATTTTTAGTTATGGAAAATATATTTCACAGCGGTTTAGATGGTACAATGATTCTCTACACTATACTTGCTTGTTTTATCAGATAAACTGAAATTAGGCAGACTATTCAAATGTTATCAACCAGGACATGGTGGAGCAATTTCTGCATATGGCATCTTTAAGTGATGAATGTGCAAAGTTTTATGGGATCTTTGGTGAAAGAGAAGACTGAACACTCTGTAGTACCCTCATGGGAGACATGACTGATGCTGTATGTGATGTAATCTCTTCCCAGTGTTCTGGCCAAGTAGAGCATGGGTTGAAGGACAGATATTTTTTACAACCAGCTTCAATCAAGCCTTTACAATCATGTTATTATCACCCTAAATAAACTATATGATGTGAGGTATTAACCACACAAATAATAAAAGAGTTTCATAAATGAAAACAAACTCCCAATTCAGTGGCACTCTGTGGCCACCCAGTGGCAATGATGGTGAAGACAGTTTGAATGTTCATACTGTTACTCCGCTGAAATGTAAAAGAAGAATGAGGACAGTTTGAACTGCCTTTGATAACAGACCTGTCCTCTCTCTCTGTAACAGGGGGCCTGTCTAATGGAGTCCAGACTAGGGGCTCTTCCACTCTGCCACGCAGGGCTGCTACGAGGGAGGAGCGCCTTATCAAGTTCTCTGGGATCGGCCCAGTGGATGAGACAGGGATGCCCATCGTCTCCAGATCAGTAAGATAAACATAGTTTACAGCAGCATTCGTCAGTGGAGCTCACAAATCACTTTACACATATAGGGCCCAGAGTTTTTCCTAAATTGATCAATCACGCAGGAAAACTCCTTGGTCTGCTCCTAGTTGTCATTTACGTGGAGCCAAACATGTTCAAATTTATGTCCTCTGGAACTTCTGAGTCAACAAACTTCTATCTCTACAAATATGTTTTTGTCCGGTTCCCTTCTTTTCTCACACCAGAGTGTGAACCAGCCCAAAGACTGGTACAGGAGCATGTTCAGACAGATCCACAAGAAGCCAGAAGGTATGACCCCTCATCCCTCGACCCTTCTCCCACACAGACAATTCCTGATCCAGAGGGCAGATTATTCCCGGGAGAGGAGAGAACACTCAAGACATTTTGATGTCTATACCCAGTCATTCCAACTTCTCCTCATATCTACATCTATTCCTTCATACCGGTCCTTATCTCCAGTTGTATATCAGTAGTCTATTCCTGGTTATGTGTATGCTTGGTGGTACTAACAGCAGCACTCAGGTCATCAGGGTGAGATGACAGGAATGTCCAGGATGGATTTGGGTTTAAAACTGATTCTCAGGTGTCACCGCTCTCCAGGCAGTTGGCTTTTAACCCCCAACAAGTATCACAGCCACTGATCCTTCCTGAGAGGCCCAGTCCCACTTAAACACTGTGGGAGTGTAATACTGTGTCTGATCAGGCACCAACCTGATTAATGTGCAGGTGATGGATTCCTTTGGCAGAGTACACATCAAACACCTTAGCATCACATTACGAGTTAAAGGTTTGAGATGATCACAAATCAACAGAGCAACTGGGTGGATGTTCCTCATCTACATGACCTCCTCTGGGGGTGGGGGGGGCTTACTATGCTTACTGTTATTTAAATCCTTTCTCTCTTTGCTGTCTTTGCCCATTTGATAGAAACTGACGAGGACTCTGAGCAATGGTCTGCTGAAAGTGAGTGAAGTGGAAATATCAGGTTTCATGTTCTGAACTGTAACAGATCTACTCTCCCTCTCTCTCTCTCTCTCTATATATATATATATATACAGTGGGGAGAACAAGTATTTGATTTTGCAGGTTTTCCCACTTACAAAGCATGTAGAAGTCTGTAATTTTTATCATAGGTACTCTTCAACTGTGAGTGACGGAATATAAAACAAAAATCCAGAAAATCACATTGTTTGATTTTTAAGTAATTAATTTGCATTTTATTGCATGACATAAGTATTTGATACATCAGAAAAGCAGAACTTAATATTGGGTACAGAAACCTTTGTTTGCAATTACAGAGATCATACGTTTCCTGTAGTTCTTGACCAGGTTTGCACACACTACAGCAGGAATTTTGGCCCACTCCTCCATACAGACTGTCACGATGCGGAATAAGGGGACGATAAACGGAGCGCTGATGGAGCGTCATTCCTTTTTATTTTGGAGTTGGAATCTCGAGGCACAAAATAACAGAAAAGGAGATGACTTAAATTAACTAAACTAAACCATATACAAAGCAAAGTAACTCACGTGCTGAAACACAAGGCAGACACGAACAATGATCCACACACAGGTGGCTTTGTGTGGGGATTAAATACTATCCCCAATCAGAGACAACGCTATACAGCTGTCTCTGATTGGGGATGATAATCTCCCTAATAATGTGTGAGAGCTTGGTTGTGTGCCTCTCTCCTCCCCTAGGTGGGAGTAAGAGGCCTTACCACAACCAAGCCCTCACAGTACCCCCCCCCTAAGGTGCGGACTCCCGACCGCACACATACAATCCCCCCTCTCCTGAAAGAAAAAAAAAAATCCAAAACTAGGGGGGACATGGCGGGGTACTGAGGTGGTTGCTGGTGGGGGCTCCGGTTCCGGTTCCGGGCGTGGCACAGGCTGTGAGAGTAGCTTTCCTCCTACCTCTCCATTGCACGCCCGGTCCGGTCCGGACCCCGGCGCGGTGGTTCCCCCCTCAGTACTCCCGCCATTCACCAAGTCCTGTCTGGACCCTGGTGCGGGAGCCCTCGACCCTGGAGAGGGGCTGACAACCGGCCCCGGACTGGGCACCGGTGGAGCGGACTGCTCCGTCACTGGAGCGACGTAGACGACCGGCCCCGGACTGGGCACCGGTGGAGCGGACTGCTCCGGCACTGGAGCGGCGCAGACGACCGGCCCCGGACTGGGCACCGGTGGAGCGGACTGCTCCGGCACTGGAGCGACGTAGACGACCAGCCCCGGACTGGGCACCGGTGGAGCGGACTGCTCCGTCAATGGAGCGACGTAGACGACCGGCCCCGGACTGGGCACCGGTGGAGCGGACTGCTCCGGCACTGGAGCGACACAGACGACCGGCCCCGGACTGGGCACCGGTGGAGCGGACTGCTCCGGCACTGGAGCGAAGCAGACGACCGGCCCTGGACTGGGCACCGGTGGAGGAGGCTCCAGCCCTTGAGCTGTGGCTGGAGGCTCCGGGCTGCTGACCTTCGCTGGAGGTGGCGGAACGCTGACCTTCGCTGGAGGTGGCGGAACGCTGACCTTCGCTGGAGGTGGCGGAACGCTGACCTTCGCTGGAGGTGGCGGAACGCTGACCTTCGCTGGAGGTGGCGGAACGCTGACCTTCGCTGGAGGTGGCGGGGCGCTGACCTTCGCTGGAGGTGGCGGGGCGCTGACCTTCGCTGGAGGTGGCGGGGCGCTGACCTTCACTGGAGGCCTCGGGCTGCTGACCTTCACTGGAGGCCTCGGGCTGCTGACCTTTACTGGAGGCCTCGGGCTGCTGACCTTTACTGGAGGCCTCGGGCTGCTGACCTTCACTGGAGGCCTCGGGCTGCTGACCTTCACTGGAGGCCTCGGGCTGCTGACCTTCACTGGAGGCCTCGGGCTGCTGACCTTCACTGGAGGCCTCGGGCTGCTGACCTTCACTGGAGGCCTCGGGCTGCTGACCTTCTCTGGAGGCCTCGGGCTGTTGACCTTCTCCGGAGGTCTCGGGCTGCTGACCTTCACAGGAGGCCTCGGGCTGCTGACCTTCTCCGGAGGTCTCGGGCTGCTGACCTTCACAGGAGGCCTCAGACTGCTGACCTTTACAGGAGACCTCAGGCTGCTGACCGTCACAGGAGGCCTCGGGCTGCTGACCTTCTCCGGAGACCTCAGGCTGGATGCCGTGCCCACCCTGGGCACCGACGCAGAGGTGGTCTTCAGCCCTGCAGCTGGTCTGGCTGTCGGCCCCAGACTGGGCACCGACACGCTATGGAGCTCCTGCTCCACAGCGGGACTGAACGTCGTGCCCACCCTGGGCACCGACGCAGAGATGGTTCCCAGCCCTCTGGTGGGGCTGGCTGTCGGCCCCAGACTGGGCACCGACACGCTATGGAGCTCCTGCTCCACAGCGGGGCTGAACGTCGTGCCCACCCTGGGCACCGACGCAGAGATGGTTTCCAGCCCTCTGGTGGGGCTGGCTGTCGGCCCCAGACTGGGCACCGACACGCTATGGAGCTCCTGCTCCACAGCGGGGCTGAACGTCGTGCCCACCCTGGGCACCGACGCAGAGAGGGTTTCCAGCCCTCTGGTTGGGCTGGCTGTCGGCCCCAGACTGGGCACCGACACGCTATGGAGCTCCTGCTCCACAGCGGGGCTGAACGTCGTGCCCAACCTGGGCACCGACGCAGAGATGGTTTCCAGCCCTCTGGTTGGGCTGGCTGTCGGCCCCAGACTGGGCACCGACACGCTATGGAGCTCCATAGGAGATGACTTAAATTAACTAAACTAAACCATATACAAAGCAAAGTAACTCACGTGCTGAAACACAAGGCAGACACGAACAATGATCCACACACAGGTGGCTTTGTGTGGGGATTAAATACTATCCCCAATCAGAGACAACGCTATACAGCTGTCTCTGATTGGGGATGATAATCTCCCTAATAATGTGTGAGAGCTTGGTTGTGTGCCTCTCTCCTCCCCTAGGTGGGAGTAAGAGGCCTTACCACAACCAAGCCCTCACACAGACCTTCTCCAGATCCTTCAGGTTTCGGGGCTGTCGCTGGGCAATACGGACTTTCAGCTCCCTCCAAAGATTTTCTATTGGGTTCAGGTCCGGAGACTGGCTAGGCCAATCCAGGACCTTGAGATGCTTCTTATGGAGCCACTCCTTAGTTGCCCTGGCTGTGTGTTTCGGTTGTTGTCATGCTGGAAGACCCAGCCACGACCCATCTTCAATGCTCTTACTGAGGGAAGGAGGTTGTTGGCCAAGATCTCGCGATACATGGCCCCATCCATCCTCCCCTCAATACGGTGCAGTCGTCCTGTCCCCTTTGCAGAAAAGCATCCCCAAAGAATGATGTTTCCACCTCCATGCTTCACGGTTGGGATGGTGTTCTTGGGGTTGTACTCATCCTTCTTCTTCCTCCAAACACGGCGAGTGGAGTTTAGACCAAAAAGCTCTATTTTTGTCTCATCAGACCACATGACCTTCTCCCATTCCTCCTCTGGATCATCCAGATGGTCATTGGCAAACTTCAGACGGGCCTGGACATGCGGTGGCTTGAGCAGGGGGACCTTGCGTGCGCTGCAGGATTTTAATCCACGACGACGTAGTGTGTTACTAATGGTTTTCTTTGAGACTGTGGTCCCAGCTCTCTTCAGGTCATTGACCAGGTCCTGCCGTGTAGTTCTGGGCTGATCCCTCACCTTCCTCATGATCATTGATGCCCCACGAGGTGAGATCTTGCATGGTGCCCCAGACCGAGGGAGATTGACCGTCATCTTGAACTTCTTCCATTTTCTAATAATTGTGCCAACAGTTGTTGCCTTCTCACCAAGCTGCTTGCCTATTGTCCTGTAGCCCATTCAAGCCTTGTGCAGGTCTACAATTTTATCCCTGATGTCCTTAGTGTGTGTGGACAGGTGTCTTTTATACAGGTAACGAGTTCAAACAGGTGCAGTTAATACAGGTAATGAGTGGAGAACAGGAGGGCTTCTTAAAGAAAAACTAACAGGTCTGTGAGAGCCGGAATTCTTAATGCAAATTAATTATTTAAAAATCATACAATGTGATTTTCTGCATTTTTGTTTTAGATTCCGTCTCTCACAGTTGAAGTGTACCTATGATAAAAAATTACAGACCTCTACATGCTTTGTAAGTAGGAAAACCTGCAAAATCGGCAGTGTATCAAATACTTGTTCTCCCCACTGTATATATATTATTATTATTATTTTTTTAATTTTTTATTTAACTAGCCAAGTTCTTATTTACAATGACGGCTTACCAAAAGGCAAAAGGCTCCTGCGGGGACGGGGGCTGGGATTAAAAATAATAATAATAATAAGAACAATAAAAATATAGGACAAAACACACATCACGACAAGAGAGACAACACAACACTACATAAAGAGACAACAGCATAGCATGGCAGCAACACATGACAACACAGCATGGTAGCAACACAACATGACAACAACATGGTAGCATTACAATATAGATGACCAGTCTTTCCTAACACTAATTTCTACTGATCCTCAGGGAGCCGGGCCCTTGCTGCTGACTCAGCCAGTGGGCAGGAGACTCTGACCCATATGGACAATTATGGAGCCCTCCCTGACTGGTGAGACAGAGAGACTGATGACAAGGACTGGGAGAGTGCATGTTCAACACCCTAATTTAAAACAACAGTATAATTCCTGTTGAGAATATTAGGATGTGTTTGTTTATACTACTGTATAACCATGACTAAATTCACAGCACATCAGAGGCATGTGGTCAGTCATTGTGAAACATGAGGTACGTGCAACTTTCGACCAACCTGTTGATTGGCTGAATGGCTATATGCGTGAATTCCAACCCAGTCCGAAGGCAATGAGTGGGGGGAGTGACAAAAACAAGTGGCGGATAGACAAGTTTGGATCTGTTCCTACAGGCACTGACAATGAAACCATGATTAAGTTGTGTGTTTGTGTGTGTTTGTGTTCGCGTGTGCTGGGGATTGTGTTTCAGGAGTGAGTTGGGGGTTGAAGATAAGCTTTCAGACCGATGGGGGAACCCTCCACAGCCCAGGAGCATATTTGACTTTGAGCCTGGACAGAGCACTACCTCAGAAGTCCAGAGCCAGGTAAAGCCTCACACTGTTTTAATTTAACATGGAGCATTACTACACACTGGAGTTTAGATGGCACCTGAACATATTTTTTTGTATTGAAAGGTTGCACTGTTGCACATATTTTCTTGGAGTTAGATTCAACGTTCCTGATAGTAAAATAACTTGTTTTTTCATTTAACTTTTCAAAAGATTTGTGGCTTAGCCTCAGAACTAGTTTTTCTATGTGATGTATTCACTGGTGTGGGGGTGGGCTGCCCTCGAGAGCTACTTGTGTCGGCGTTCACCTAATCTTTTTCCTATTAGGATTAGTTTGTGTCAATACCCTGGAATGCTTCTCAGTTGAGAGCACAATGAAAATAAGCCTCTGTGCTTTTTTAATTTCTAATGTATTTAATGTTGTCTCCAGCTGGAGCAGACTACTACTTTTAATGATCCAATACATTCAATCAATCAATCAATCAAGCATCTCACGCCAGGTAATCAGGAACTTGTTAATGCGGTAATTGGTACAATGGCACACCCACACTAGGTGTGTTCCGATTTCTTTCTTAATTTCGAGATCTTACCTCAACATTTTTTGGGGAACAAGTCAAATAAATTCCAGAAAGTGTTTGTTTACCATGAACTGCTGTGAATCTGTTTGTGATACGTGTTCCCTGGGTAACATATTCTTCCCTTACTAAAATAAGTAAGGTACCTCTTTTAACTGCCCATACATGTTTATGTCTGTGTGTGTGTGTGAGGCCCTGTGAGTACTGAATGTCTGTTAAAATACCTTGAGTGATTTAGAGTGGACTGTGTTTGTCTGGGCTGAAGTTTTGAATGGCTCTTGTCACCACATCCCATATCTGGTGCAAATTGAGCATGGCGTCTCACAGTGGGAAGAAAGTAAACCTTTGTTTCCCATCTGTCAGAGTGGAGTCCCCCACGGGGCCCAGGCGTCTTGTGACACTGATTATGCCTGTTAACCTCTTGTGGTGTGTAATGCTTCACAGCGTGGAGGCTTATTTCATTTCCTCAGGAGGTCATAGCCTGGATTCCTCTAGATTAGGTAGAAGTTAACTCACTGATACAGGGTCAGTGGCTCTGTGGATCTGACTTTTTTGGACCCAGGTTTTTTTTCCTTTTCGGGGCTTAAAGGTTCTGAAGCTTCTGCGCATGTGCAGGGTTCTCTACTTTACGCACAGTCACTGCTCTACTTGTAGAGAAAAGGCTACTCTGGCGAAAGGTGCTTGTTTTTCTTTCGTGCGGCCACAACTCAACAGTGCAGGCCAAAAAAAGATGTGCTTTGATTGGAACACTGTACATAATTCGAAAACAACACTGCACATAACTAAAAAGATCAAAATGCATATTCTCATGTAACTGATTGAGGTTGGCATGCAGATACTGCATGGGCGTGCATGGACATTTCACCGGTAAAACTTGAAGAATTATCGTTCATGATTGACAGTGAAAATGTGAAACGAGGGTGACCACAAAATTGTGTCCATAAAGTAGTGGTAAAGAAACACATTAGCAGAACGTGATACGGATCTTTCCAGGGGATCCAGGGGGCAGGACAGGGGCGGGAGGGGGGCGGAACGGGGTCGGAACAGGGCAGTTACCTATGGATCCGCAGCCACAGAATATTTAAGGTTAAGGTTAAGATTGGAGGTAGTGTAATTTAATTAGTTGAATTTTTTTATTTAACCTTTATTTAACTAGGAAAGTCAGTTAAGAACAAATTCTTATTTACAATGACGGCCTACACCAGCCAAACTCGGACGACGCTAGGCCAATTGTGTGCCGCCCTATGGGACTCCCAATCACGGCCAGTTGTGATACAGCCTGGATAATCTGATCCTAGGTCTGTGGTTAGGTACAGCTTCTACCTCCAGCGACTCCTCTCCTTAAACCAGGCCAGCCTGTCCACAGAGAATCACACAGTCAGAGAACACAGACCATAACAATTGCTGAACTCCTAAGTGACATCATGGCCTGTGATTCTGGTGATGACTACTGGCTGAGAGAATACTTTGGCTTTAACTGGATCTCACTCTGCCAAGGTATTTCAAGTAACATGAAAAAGGGTTAGGAAGTTGAAGGTTTCTTAAGAGTTTTTACCCTTTTAAAGTAGTGTAATTATTTCTGGCGTCTGTAACTGGGACATGAGTTCTGTTTCGTCTGGCTATTAAATTGTTGATATGGATGAAGTGTAAATGAAGTGAACCAGTTGGATGAAATGGGAGGGCTATAAGAAACCTGTAAAGATGTAACCTCTAGTCATTTACTGTTCTATACATCTACTATAACCAACTGACCAACACTCAGTTCTCCCTGTCTGACTGTGTGCTCAGAGTCTGACTGTTTGTGTTTCCCAGCCTCAGGGTCAGCCGGTGCAGAAGCCACAGCAGCCTCCCCTACAGCCGTCCCAGCAGCCACCCCAGCACAGACCCACAGAGAAACTCTGGTCCCCCATAGAGAAGCCGTCTAAGCCATCCGCCTTCGAGGTGAGTGCTCACAGTGATATGATAGCTGTCATAACCTTCACCATGATGGCCAAGTGCAATGATTGTTTTAATGAGCTAGCAAAGAATAAGGAAAACGTAGCATGTACAGATTGAATCGTACCAGGAGTATGCGATTATGGAGCCAACAATACCTTAGAGAACTACTGTATTCAGTGGCACAATACATGACCAAAAGTATGTGGACACCTGCTTGTTGTCACCCTGACGAAGGCACAGTGATACCGAAACGTTGGTGATTTACCCTATATAAAGAGTGTGCGACTCTCTTTATTATTATAGTTTATTCGCCGTTAGTCAGCACCTCTACATAAAATCAGTTTCTCTGGGTGTGTGGCAGCTCATGAACATCTCATTCCAAAAATATGGGCATTAATATGGAGTTGGTCCCCCCTTTGCTGCTATAACAATCTCCACCGTTCTGGGAATACTTTTTACTAGATGTTGAAACATTGCTGCGGTGACTTGCTTCCATTCAGCCGCAAGAGCATTAGTGAGGTCGGTCACTGATGTTGGGCGATTAGACCTGGCTCGCAGTCGGCCTTCCAATTCATCCCAAAGGTGTTCGATGGGGTTGAGGTCAGGGCTCTGTGCAGGCCAGTCAAGTTCTTCCACACCGATCTCGACAAACCATTTTTGTATGGACCTCGCTTTGAGCATGGGGGCATTGTCATGCTGAAACAGGAAAGGGCCTTCCCCAAACTGTTGCCACGAAGTTGGAAGCACTAAAATGTAATTATATGCTGTAGCACAGAGCTACTCAAGGACTATTTGAGAAGGTCTGGTCACACAAATTTCCTAGGTGGCAAAGGTCCGGATGGATAATGTAATTTATTGGCGTAGTAACAAACTACCACCTCGCAACCCATACGACCCCAAACTGTTCACAAATGTTGCAGTTGTAAAGCTAATTTCCTGCAATTCTGCACATTTTGCATTCGGCACAGATTTATTTTGCTGTTTTAAAGCTAATTTCCTGAAATTCTATGCATTCTTCCATGTCTTATGTGTGTTAATATGATACCAGCGGTCGTAGCCCGGCCGAGTAAAAAAACAAACAAACAAACAAAAAAACAATTTAAATACTTTTTGGGGGGACCTGCGGCCCGTATTGACACCGTTCTGGGTCCGGATCCGCCAGTTGAGTATGGAGACTGTAGCGTTAATATTTCCCGTCACTGGGACAAAGTGACCTAGCCCGAATCATGAAAAACAGCCCCAGACAATTATTCCTCCTCCACCAAACTTTACAGTTGGCACTATGCATTGGGGCAGGTAGCGTTCTCCTAGGATCCGGCAAACCCAGATTCGTCTGTCGGACTGCCAGATGGTGAAGTGTGATTCATCACTCCAGAGAACGCGTTTCCACTGCTCCAGAGTCCTATGGTGGCGAGCTTTACACCACTCCAGCCAACGCTTGGCATTGGCAGCTGAAGGCGATTTTACGCGGTACGCGCCAGTTCTGTGAGGTTGTGTGGCCTCCCATTTTGCGGCTGAGCCGTTGTTGCTCCTAAACGTTTCCACTTCAAAGTAACGGCACTTACAGTTGACCGGGGCAGCTCTAGCAGTGCAGAAACTTTAAAAACGGACTTGTTGGAAAGGTGGCTTCCTATGATGGTGCCACGTTGAAAGTCACTGAGCTCTTCAGTAAGGCCATTCTACTGCCAATGTTTGTTTATGGAGATTGCATGGATGTGTGCTTGATTTTATACACCTGTCAGTAACTGGTGTGGCTAAAATAACTGAATCCACAAATTTGAAGGGTGTCCACATACTTTTGTATATATAGTGTATAATTTGACGGATTAATTCCTTCCAATCACTGTGCTACATTGGCCAGGAGTCTCTGCTCTCTGAGCTGAGCTGTTTTGAGGCTGAGCTGGACTCGGACATCCAGGGCCTGGAGAGGAGGCTTTCCCAGAGGAAGCATACGCGGCGAGGCTGGGGTGAGGTACTGAGGCCCCTCTTGTGACTCTGCTGAATCAACACTCCTCACTGCTACCCTGCCTGTAACCCCCTCCTCTCTCTCACACTCCCCTAGCAATGAGGTCTGGTTACTTGCATGTACAGTACCAGTCAAAAGTTTGGACACAGCTGCTTACTCAAGGGTTTTTCTGAATTTTTAACTATTTTCTACATTGTAGAATAATAGTGAAGACATCAAAACTATGAAATAACACACATGGAATCATGTAGTAACCAACAAAGTGTTAAACAAATCAAAATATATTTTATATTTGAGATACTTCAAATAGCCACCCATGATGACAGCTTTGCACACTCGCTAATTCTCTTCACAACCTTAATTTGCACCTCATCTAATCATCAGCTGTATGTGGTTGTTACTCCTTTAATCAAAGATAATAAAAATACTGTTATCAATCTTATCATTGTATTCAAAGGAGTGTAGGACCCAGGGGAGTTCTCTCTTTCCCTGGCTCCTTTGGGAGTGGTCACCACCTCTGCTCTATCTAAGTATCTGTGAGATTTCCTCCAAGAGAGAACAGCCTTCAATGTGATCTCTGCTTCCAGGGCGCCAGGAATGCTGATCCAGGAACTGCTGCAGGGACAGGGACAGGGACAGGGACAACACGGGACAATAGGTGAGATATGGGTAGGGGTCGGCGCAAAGCTATGGCTCTGTGTGTACATACAATGCTTTTTATCCCACACAGTAAAACTATGTCTCAAGTTGTACAGGGTAGGTCATTGGTTGTAGCTGTATCACTTTGCTGATGTTGTGAAATATGTACAGGGATTGTTGTCGATACAGGAAACAGTTATTATACTGCTCATTGTTGTATACTGCTACAATAGTTACTGATGTGTGTCTTTAAAACCATGTCATTCACAATCCATTATCTGATTTGCTCTGACAAATCTCTTCATAACAGAGGAAATATTGGAGCCTTTATCAAATCATTCGAGCCATTCTTGTGCTTTTTTTAAAATCCAGAAATATTTTTAGGGGGACAAAGATCTGCCAGTTGGTCTCCGACATGAATTGTGCTTTGTTTTCAGACCATAAAAGTATTTTACAACTTTATTGTCCCACAAAGGCAACACATTTCTGACACCTCATACCACTTGGCTATGAGTCACAAATCCACCTGTTGTTTCTATAAGATACACGTCAATGACATTGATACTTTTACTTGGTCATTACAGTTGAATGACTGATGCGTTTTCAATGACTAAGCATCCACAAGTCTGTTTACAACCATTTTAATTGCTGTTGTCTTGATACTAATGGGTGAAACCCACTCGGCACACACTGGTTGAATCAACGTTGTTTCCACATCATTTCAATGAAATTACGCTGAACCAACGTGGAATTGACGTCTGTGCCCAGCTTGATAACCAGTGCAGACAGATGAAGCAAGTTTCGAAAACTACAAGTCAAATGATTGCAGTCAATGCATTTTTGCAGGCGTGTGAAATAACCGTCCTACAGTAATTAGGAACAAAACAGTTTCTAAAAGATAATCCAATTCAGAATCTTGTGACTTTCTAAAGATATCCTTCAGAATGATCCCAGATTGCGCTGTCAATGTACAGCATGGAGCCAGTGTGAGCTGCAGAGGGAGGTAACACCAGGACAGGACAGGTTAACGGTTAGGCCCCTGGCCTAATTCCCACATTTATAATCTTGTCCATCTCACTACTGTTGCCATAAATTACAGTCTTTACAGTCGTTGGTTCCCTATTTGTTAATACATGAAAAAACTTGGCAAAGTAACTGTACTCTTGCTGCCTAGACACTTATAGAATACTTATGTTGAGCTATACAGCGGGTGAAATAAGTATTGAACACGTCACCATTTTTCTCAGTAAATATATTTCCAAAGGTGCTATTGACATGACATTCTCACCAGGTGTTGGTAACAACCCAAGTAATCCATACATACAAAGAAACCAAAACAAATAAGTTCAGAAATTAGGTTATGTGTAATAATGTGAAATGACACAGGGAAAAAGTATTGAACACACTTACTGATATTTATTTAATACTTTGTACAAAAGCCTTTGTTGGTAATGACAGCTTCAAGACGCCTCCTGTATGGAGAAACTAGTCGCATGCATTGCTCTGGTGTGATTTTGGCCCATTCTTCCACACAAACAGTCTTCAAATCTTGAAGGTTCCGTGGGCCTCTTCTATGAATCTTGATCTTCAGTTCATTCCATAGATTTTCAATGGGATTTAAGTCAGGTGATTGGCTGGGCCATTCTAGCTTTATTTTCTTTCTTTGAAACCAATTGAGAGTTTCCTTGGCTGTGTGTTTGGGATCACCCTCATTTCATCTTCATCATCCTGGTAGATGGCAGCAGATTTTTGTCAAGAATGTCTCGGTAAATTTGCTCGTTCATCCTTCCTTCAATTATGTGAAATTTGCCAGTACCATTTGCTGAAAAGCAGCCCCACGCCATGATATTCCCACCTCCAAACTTCACTGTTGGTATGGTGTTTTTAGGGTGATGTGCAGTGCCATTTCTCCTCCAAACATGGTGTGTATTATGACATCCAAACAGTTCAATTTTGCTCTCATCTGACCACACTATATTCTCCCAGTATTTCACTGGCTTTTCCAAATGTTGTGCAGCAAACTTTAAACGAGCTTCAACATGCTTTTTTTATGATGAGTCTTGCGTGGTGAGCGTGCATACAGGCCATGGCGGTGGAGTGCATTACTTACTGTTTTCTTTGAGACAACAGTACCTGCTAATTGCAGGTCTTTTTGAAGCTCTCCACAAGTGGTCCTTGGCTCTTGGACAACTCTTCTGATTATTCTTTTCACTCCTCTGTCATAAAGCACCTGGTCGAGGCAAATTTATGGTGAAATGATTGTCTTTCCACTTCCGTATTTTGGCCTTAACAATGCTCACTGGAACATTCAGAAGCTTAGAAATGAGCCTATAACCAATGCCATCATTATGTTTTTCAACAATTAGGTTACGAAGGTCTTGAGACAGCTCTTTGCTTTTACCCATCATGAGATGTGTCTTGTGTGACACCTTGGCAATGAGACCTTTTTGTAGGCCATCAGTTGGGACTGAACCAGCTGATATTAATTTGCACTGACAGGGGGCTGGATTGCTTTTTAATTACTGATAGTTTTCAGCTGTTGTCTTGGCTTTCCATGCCTTTTTGCACCTCCATTTCTTCATGTGTTCAATACTTTTTCCCTGTGTCATTTCACATTATTACACATAACTTAATTTCTGAACTTATTTGTTTTGGTTTCTTTGTATGTATGGATTACTTGGGTTGTTACCAACATCTGGTGAACATTTCATGTCAATAGCACCTTTGGAAATATATTTACTGAGAAAAATGGTGACGTGTTCAATACTTATTTCACCCGCTGTATATCTTTAACAAGTTGAAGTCCAATATTTGCCAGTTCAAGAGGGCACCTTATCTAGTGTAATACATTCTTGGACAGTTTTTGTTTGCTAAACTGAGCTCATATGTTTTGGCCCAGCGACCCCCTGTCTATCTCGAGGACTCAGGGGCCAGTTACCCTACCGGTTGCTAAGGAGATGTAAAATGGAAACATACAGCAGCAAGAATATGGCAGGTTTTTACGGCTTCCTGTTGTCCAGGCCTCCTGCTTGGCTGCAGGCAGACACAGCCAGCTGCCAGACTCTGACGGGATCAACAGGCAGGTGTGATGCCTCTCTGTCACTGTGTTTATCTGGTTCAGACAGTGGACAACTGTTTACTGATCTAATGCACTTTCACTGTTCGTTTAACTGTTTGTTTAACAATTACACTGCTGCTATGTTTCTTAACTTCAAGTTTATTGGAAGACCCTGGATGATGTTTCCCTGTCATTTCAACATGGTAATAATGTCAGTGATTATGAAGATGACTATAAGTTCTCTGCAAAGACAGAAGATCCCCAGAGTCTCCTCTCTCACGCTTGAGTCATCTGATGCTGCATCTGTTTAATCTTTATTTGATCTTTACATGCAAACCAGCAGCTTTGGCCAGAGGCCAAGTCTGCATGACACGTGTCTACTGCAGCACACAGCACCCTGTCCTCTCATATAGTGTGGAGCTCCACCATGTGGGCTGTTCATATTTGGGAAAAAATCTAATTGACAAGAGTTTTGTGGGAGCATACGGTCATAAAGTAAACATGCTATCTTTTTCTGTGATTTCTTTTTTAGCTCCTTGACTGACGCAACGCAACCTCTCCATCGTCCCATTGTCCCCACATCAGCTGTTGCTCAGAGGGCAGCCCTCAGTCCCATACACAGTAAGATTGGTAGTTGATCCTGGATCCAAACCATACAAGAAAACCTTCCTTCAGAAAGAGTGGTGCTATGGCTTGGCCACTCAACATGTAGTCTCAGTAAAGACTAGTAAAAGGTCTTTAGGTTGGGCAATAATACTGCCATGTCCTGGAATGCTGTAATTGGACTTTCTTAATTTAAAAGTGGGTAATGTACACAATGTAATGTGTATATACACTGTAGTGTACTGTATATAATCTAATCAGTTAAAAGTCCATGGAAAAACAACCTCTACTAACGGAATACAGTAATTCAATATGGGACTATTGTTGAAGACTTGTGATTCCTTGTGATTTCCTTGTAGTCTGATCTGTCTGAATGAATTTGATATGAAACTGATCTGGGTTAGTGAGAGGATAGGTTTCTTACTTTTAGTATAGAAAGATCTGTAGTGTTAGGGTGGGGAGGAAGCACAAAAAATAGGAACTGCGGGCCGGAAGTCTTGATTATAGATTAGCTTTATCCAACTGTTTTTCTTGGAGATTAGTCCAAGACGCGGCCCTAAAGTTTGGCTTCTTTTATAACCTTTTACTGCAGTGAGCTGAATCAGGGTCACACAGAGTGTTTCTTGGTAGTCTTAAACACATCTTATTTTTAAAAACATGGTTATGGGCTTACAAAAAAGAAGACACCTGTACTATGTCAGATATAGAGTTGAAATGTATTCAATTTTGAGTTTACATCCCAATATTACACTTCATATACATCACAGAAGACTGAAATATGACAAAACTGTTTGACATAGAAACACTGAACCAGGAAGTAGAGTCGGCTCTGGCCCTTTTTGTACAGAGCCCCGGTGTTACCAGCCCATTCCAGCCTGCTGTCCATATGGACTCCCAGGAACTTGTATGACCCAGCCATTTCCACATCCATCCCCTGTATAGGGACTGCAGTCAGTTATGCCTTGGTTCTCCTGAAGTCCACCACCATCTCCTTTGTTTTGCTGATGTTGAGCTGGAGGTGGTTCTGCTCACACCACAACACAAAGTCATTGATTGTTCTCCTGTACTCCTCCTCCTGCCCACCCCTGATGCACCCTACAATTGCGGAGTCATCCGAGAACTTCTGTAGGTGGCATGTTTCAGAGTTATATCTGAAGTCTGAGGTGTAGAGGGTGAACAGGAAGGGGGACAGGACCGTTCCCTGGGGGGCCCCTGTGTTGCTCACTGCCCGTTCTGACACACAGCTCTGTAGTTGCACAAATTGCGGCCTACCGGTCAGGTAGTCCGTGACCCAGGAGACTAAGGGTGCTTCCACTTTCATCCTCCTCATCTTCTCACCCTGTAGCAGGGCCTGAATGGTGTTGAAGGCAGGTAGATGATTGCATCAATCACCCCGATGTTGCACTGATATGCGAACTGCAGGGGGTCCAGTGATGTACACACCAGGGGTCTGAGGTGAGCGAGGACTAACCTTTCCAGGGTCTTCATGATGTGGGATGTTAGCGCTACAGGTCTGAAGTCATTCAGGACAGTGGGGTGGGCCTTCTTGGGCACTGGGACCAGGCAGGATGTTTTCCACAGCACAGGGACCCATTCCAGGCTCAGGCTAAGGCTAAGAGAGGGAGGGAGTGCAGTGGAGTTGTATGCATCCTTAACATTAGCATATAACAAGTCCAGAGTTGTATTATTCCTGGTTGGCTAATGGCTAACAGCTCAATGTCCGGGCTGTAATGTGTCTCGGATTACACCATCTGTTGTTAACTAATAAAGCCAGCCCCCCTCCATTACTCTTTCCGGAAGAAACGCTATCCCTGTCCGCTCTGATTGTCTGGAAACCACCGATTGTTACGTTCTCTATGGGGATGTTATCATTCAGCCATGTTTCAGTAAAACACAATAGGCTAGCTAGTCTCTTTGTCCATAGACCAGACCCTCAAGCTCGTCCACCTTGTTATGTAGCAATCTCACAATGCCCATAATGACGGTATAGCCGGCTTGTATTTCCTAAGCTTTGCTTTACACTTCAATCCCGCCCTGTGTCCACGGCGTCACCTTTTCAACTCGTCCGGAATATCAAACCTTTCCCTGGGGTGCAGCAGCGCTGAGTTTGCTAAATCCAGGAGCTGGGCTCGGTTGTAAATAATTGAGGACTCGCGTGTACGTTCGGCTCTGAGAAAAAGTGCCTCAGTGATAAAAAGGACTGCTAAAACCTTTGTAAAACAGTAGCACTCCATAATCCTGAACTATTATAGTTCAACTGTTGCAAAAAATACTCACAAAAAACTGACGAAAAACATACTAATACAACAATTAACGCACAAACAATGGGAGCTGCTTAACAGGCGACCACACATGGCGGCGCCAACCTCAAATTATGAAATTATGACAAATATTAATAACATTCCACCCTTGAGGCCACTAGGTAATTTGACTACAGGAAAGGGCTACAGTAACATGCATTGAACTGGAGAAGGTTTGTTAAATGTTTACATTATCTTCCCACTGACTTGATATAATTACACTCTTAAAGAAACAAAAGCTGGATTGGGGAGGCTTTACAAAATATTGTGATAAACATTGTGGTTCTGCTACAGGTCATGTAAAAGGACCCATGAGCACCAACATGTGAAGTTCATATGAGCATGTCAAATTGGGTGTCAAATGAAAGCTAAGAGTCAATATTTTTGAGAAATTAAGGCATATATACATTTTTCAACCATTTTCCATTCCAAGAATTTGGGATAAGCAAAGGCTTTGATTTCTTGTCAAACAGATGGAAAAGGGGTCTTAGAAAACATCTACCAGAAAAAGTCTTCAAAGGTATTAGAAATACATCAAAACATAATAATTTTGAAGTAAAGACCACTGCCAACTAATACCAACACCGCCTTGTGCTTTGAAATTCCGTTACCAAAAACCCACATATCTTTTAGATATTTTCTAATTTAACTCCCTCATGAGGGAGGATAATGAAAGTTCACAGAAGTAACAAGTAAAGGTAGACCTATCAATTAGTTTACTAAAATCAGTTTTGTTTATGAATGAATTATTAAGTGATCAAATCTGTAACAGAATTTCAGAAAAATCGGTAACAGAATTTCTGCAATTGAATTGGCTAGTAGTCACAAATGACATGGAGGACCTGCTACTGTCCTCCATTCCACTAGCTTACTTTTATGTTCAGCTGATAACTGTTTTCTTTCTGTCATCTGGTGGTGACAGAAGTCTCCTCTCCCGGCTCTTACTCACACCTACCCATGAGCCCCCTCTTTCCATTTACTGTAATCAGCATCCTCACCCACTGAGCACCGACTGTCACCGGACATCCATGGACATGGAAAAGTAGTTGAAATTTGGTCAGTCTGACCTGGCCTTCATTTCAACGCCCATAGACGTCTGGTCTGGCCTTCATATGGCCCAAACATAGATGCCTGGATTGGTTCAGATTTGGTCCGGACCAGACCAAATCGAAACCAATACCAGACGTCTATGTTTCACAAGTTTGGATAGCACAGCACAGTACAGTACAGTACATTACAGTACAGTAAAGAAAAGTAGAGTATAGTTCAGTAGAGTACAGAAAAGTAGAGTATAGTTTAGTACAGTACAGTCCTATACTGTACTGCACTGTAATAAAGAGTATAATAGAGTGAAGTAGAGTTCAGTACAGTACATAGTAGAGCAAACTAGAGTTGACTACACTATAATGTACTTTACTGAACTATACTCTACTTTACTGTACTCTACAGTACTGAACTCTACACTACTCTACTATTCTGTGCTGTAGTTTTTGGAAAACGTGCTCATATAAAAACCTGAGGGAGATTTACCAAAACTCTGTTACCAATCAGCACAGTTCTTCCAGTAAATTCGTTTTTGTAAAATGTTCAGTGTAAATGGTTAAAAGGAGTCCTTGTGCATAGACACATGTGGTTTGTTAGACTTTGAAATCAATTGTTTTTGTTTGGCATATATTTTAAATAAAAAAATCGGAGTCTTACGTTACCTTGGAATGCCCTACACCCTTTTGACCCATCTGTCTTGTTTCCTCCTCATGCTGTTCTACAGTAGAACACCTCTCCTCTGCACCTGAAGCCATGGAGTTCCCACCCAAGAGACAGGAGAAGCAGGTAAATGTATTTCTCTTTCTTGGTGTTTGGATATCCAACTACTATAGATACCTGTGTATACTGTACACAATGTCAGACATTTTTGATAATTGATACATTATATTTGAGGAGTGAGGTTCATCACGATTGGCTTTAGTGCTTTATCTATTGTGCTCTAAAAGGAATCTGTTTATATGAACATACACTACATGGCCAAATGTATGTGGACACTGGCTCGTTAAACATCTCATTCCAAAATCATGGGCATTAATACCCCCTTTGCTGCTATAACAGCCTTCACTCTTCTGGGAATGCTTTCCACTAGATGTTGGAACATTGCTGCGGGGACTTGCTTCCATTCAGCCACAAGAGCATTAGTGAGGTTGGGCACTGATGTTGGGTGATTAGGCCTGGCTTGCAGTCTGTGTTCCAATTCATCCCAAAGGTGTTCGATGGGGTTGAGGTCAGTGCTCTGTGCAGGCCAGTCAAGTTCTTCCACACCGATCTCGACAAACCATTTTTGTATGGACCTCGATTTGAGCATGGGGGCATTGTCATGCTGAAACAGGAAAGGGCCTTCCCCAAACTGTTGCCACAAAGTTGGAAGCACAGAATAGTCTAGAATGCCATTGTATGCTGTAGCGTTAAGATTTCTCTTCACTGGAACTAAGAGGCCTAGCTCGAACCATGAAAAACAGCCCCAGACCATTAGTCCTCCTCCACCAAACTTTACAGTTGGCACTATGCATTGGGGCAGGTAGCATTCTCCTGGCATCCTACAAATCCAGATTTGTCCGTCGGACTGCCAGATGGTGAAGCGTGATTCATCACCCCAGAGAATGTGTTTCCAATGGTGGCGAGCTTTACATCACTCCAGCCGATGCTTGGCATTGCGCATGGTGATCTTAGGCTTGTGTGCGGCTACTCGGCCATTTCCTGACACAGTTATTTTGGTGACGTTTGTGTGGCCTACCACTTCGCGGCTCAACCGTTGCTGCTCCTAGACGTGTCCACTTCACAATAACAGCACTTACATTTGCCCGGGGCAGCTATAGCAGGGAGAAGTTTGACAAAGTGACTTGTTGGAAAGTTGGCATCCTATGATGGTGCCACGTTGAAAGTCACTGAGCTCTTCAGTACGGGCCATTCTACTGCCAATGTTTGTCTATGGAGATTTCATGGCTGTGTGCTCAATTTTATATACCTGCCAGAAACTTGTGTGGCTAAAATAGCCGAATCCACAAATTTGAAGGTGTGTCCACATACTTTTGGCCATGTAGTGTATTGTTTTATTTTCTGTTAGCCACTGTTAGCTGAACTTTCCCTGATTATGATCTTGCTATTACTATCAACAACTGCAAGGAGAAACATGCCTGTGCCCTTGTGAAAAGCAGACTTCCTTTCAATCTTGCCGATAAACTGTTTTGTGTTTATGTAGATGAAAGCAGCACGAGCCAAGTTCACTTTCCAGGCTCAGTCACCCAAGTGAGTTACTGATCGCCTGCAAACTGTTTGCTCTCTCACACATCTGTTGAACGATATTGTCAGTAAAAAGAAGCACACACTGTAATTATATCACATTTAGGGCGGCAAAATGTAATTGAGTCAAACCGTTTTTCTCAGCAAGCCCAATAAAGGAAATGTTAATACAGAGTTACTAGAAACAAACCCTCGTAACAGAGGATTACAAAAAAGCAGACCTTTTCCTTTAACCTAATGGATGTCCTTCATGCCATAGTCTGACCTTTCTTCTCCTCTTCCTAGAGAACTGTCTCTACAGAAGGGGGACATAGTTTACATCCACAGGCAGGTAGACGCCAACTGGTTTGAAGGAGAGCATCATGGGAGAGCCGGTATCTTCCCCACAACCTATGTGGAGGTTGGTGTGCATCCATCTAACTTCCGAATGTGGATCTTATATGAAGTGCTCCACATGTCATTCTGAACATCACCCGTCTCTCATTTCTGCCCCCAGATTGTCCCTCCTACAGAGAAGCCCACGCCCATCAAGTCTCCAACCATCCAGGTGCTGGACTACGGAGAGGCAGTGGCTCTGTTCACCTTCAATGCAGACCTGCCTGTTGAGCTGTCCTTCCGCAAAGTGAGCATCTTACTATTTACTCTCTATTCAATTTTTAGCACGCTAATACTTATATCTTTAGGACATTGATTCTCATTTCCAATCTTTAATCATTTACAGTATTGTACCTATACCGTATTTCTCACATTGCATGAGTTTAATTCAATGAGACACCCTGCAACATTAGATAGATATCAACGACAGCGTTTCCCCTACAAAACCACTTCCCCAGCAGTGGTGGAAAGGGTAGCTGTTCCCATAGACTTCCAGTCATTGAGCCAACGACTATCCATAAAAGCGTTTCTCAGCAGAAACATACAGTGCCTTCGGAAAGTATTCAGACCCCTTGACTTTTTCCACATTTTGTTACGTTACAGCCTTATTCTAAAATCGATTAAATATGTTTTTTTTCTCTCAGCAATCTACACACAATGCCCCATAATAACAAAGTGAAACTTTTTTTTGAATTTTGCAATAAATTATAAAAAAAAAGGTATTTACATAACTATTCAGATTTTGCTATAAGACTCAAAATTGAGCTCAGATGCATCCTGTTTCCATTGATCATCCTTGAGATGCTTCCACAACTTCATTGGAGTCCACCTGTGGTGAATTCAATTGATTGGACATGATTTGGAAAGGCACACACCTGTCTATATAAGGTCCCAAGCCATGAGGTCGAAAGAATTGTCCGTAGAGCTCCGAGACAGGATTGTGTCGAGGCACAGATCTGGGGTATTGAAGGTCCCTAAGAACACAGTGGCCTCCATCATTCTTAAAGGGAAGAAGTTTGGAACCACCAAGACTAGAGCTGGCCGCCTGGCCAAACTGAGCAAACGGGGAAGAAGGGCCTTGGTTAGGGAGGTGACCAAGAACCCGATGGTCACTCTGCTTTAGAGTTCCTCTGTGAAGATGGGAGAACCTTCCAGAAGGACAACCATCTCTGCAGCACTCCACCAATCAGGCCTTTATGTTAGAGTGGCCAGACAGAAGCCACTCCTCAGTAAAAGGCACATGACAGCACGCTTGGAGTTTGCCAATGGCACCTAAAGACTCTCAGACCATGAGAAACCAGATTCTCTGGTCTGATGAAACCAAGATTTAACTCTTTGGCCTGAATGCCAAGCGTTACATCTGGAGGAAACCTGGCACCATCCCTACGGTGAAGCATGGTGGTGGCAGCATCATGCTGTGAGGATGTTTTCCAGCGGCAGGTACTGGGAGACTAGTCAGGATTGAGGCAAAGATAAACGGAGCAAAGTACAGAGAGATCCTTGATGAAAATCTGCTCCAGAGCATTCAGAACCTCAGACTGGGGGCGAAGGTTCACCTTCCAACAGGACAACGACCCTAAGCACACAGACAAGACAACGCAGGAGTGGCTTCGGGACAATGTCCTTGAGTGGCCCAGCCAGAGCCCGGACTTGAACCCGATTAAACATCTCTGGAGAGACCTGAAAATAGCTGTGCAGCAATGCTCCCCATCCAACCTGACAGAACTTGAGAGGATCTGCAGAGAACAATGGGAGAAACTCCCAAGTACAGGTGTGCCAAGCTTGTAGTGTCATACCCAAGAAGACTCAAGGCTGTAATCGCAGACAAAGGTACAGGTGTGCCAAGCTTGTAGTGTCATACCCAAGAAGACTCAAGGCTGTAATCGCAGACAAAGGTGCTTCAACAAAGTACTGAGTAAAGGGTCTGAATACTTATGTAAATGTGATATATTCAAAAAAATATATCACATTTATATTTTTTTTGCTTCGTCATTGATGAGGGAAAAAGACAATTTAATACATTTTAGAATAAGGCTGTAAGGTAACAAAATGTGGAAAAAGTCAAGGGGTCTGAACACTTTCCAAAGGCACTGTATGTATACAAAACATTACATCATATTTCTTCCAGCAGTCGCAATAATTAAGCAGCGGTAGGCCACCGCTGCTAAATGGATTGAGGGGAAACACTGGCAGACTACTGTACCTGATATCTGAATTAAGTGAGAGTTATGGTACTTGTGTCATGAACCATATCTGTGCTCCCCTCTCTGACTCAGGGCGAGGTGATCTGTGTGACCAGGCGTGTGGATGACAAATGGCTGGAGGGCCGGATCCCAGGGACCAGCCGGAGTGGCATCTTCCCCACCAACTGCGTCCAGGTTAACAAGTTACCCCGCACCAAATCATCCTCTGATGACTACCCAGCATGCCCCATGTCACCCACATCCCCAGAGCCAATGAGTCCAGGACACCCTCTGCACTCACCTTGCTCGCCTTTGAACCGCTCACCTCTGAGTCTGACCCCCTCCTCCCGCAGCCCTGAACCAGGATACTCCCCCCTGAAACCGTCCTCACCCATACCCCATGGGACAGTAGCCTCCCATTCACGTTCATCCCCCCAGCCCTCACTATCCAAAAAAGCACCCAATCACTGGCCACACCCCACTTCTGGGCCTGCCTTCCCCACCACCCAGGACAACCACTGGGGAGGAGCACACCCGGCTTTGCACAACTCCATTGGCAGAGCTGTTTTACCATCCAATCAGATATCACCATCTGCCCACAGGGGAGGAGCAGCCCCGACCAATACCCCCAAACCACAAATGACCAACAATGCTGGCTCAACAGTGGTGCAGCACCAACCGTGAGTAACAAATTGTAATCAATCAAAATGTGATTTTATATAACGTGATTGAGGTACTGTCTATCTCATTCTTCATTGCCACAGTCTAATCCAAAACCCTGGCCTGTGCTCTCTCACTCAGATACAAAGCAATTTACAACTACAAACCACAGAACAAAGATGAGCTGGAACTGAGAGAGGGGGACATAGTACAAGTGATGGAGAAGTGTGATGATGGCTGGTTTGTAGGTAAGGAATTTACACAAACCTTATGTTCAGAAGACAAATTAAGTGTGCCCTCTATTGGGCATCACATGACATTGCAAGTATGACTTCAGATGACTGGGTTTAATTTGTATACATTTTCTTACAGTATTTGTAGGATGTACAGTACGAGAGCACAACCTTTTGGTTTATTATGTGCTCTGCTCTTTCCTTAGGTACGTCAAAAAGGACACATGCCTTTGGGACTTTCCCAGGGAACTATGTGACACCAGTGTAACTGCTTCACTCTGCCTGTCCACTTCCTGGGTGGTGGATATATTTAGACCAGCTTGCTTTAATCAGCACATCAGATCACTCCAGCAGCCATATGATCAACCCCTGACTCCAACACCCTCTGTCCTCCCCCTTTCACCAGCCTGGTTAAGTCAGATCTGCATGTTCACGTCAGCCAGTGACCACAGCTGTGGAGCTGGAGGCAGGAACACTGTGTGGTTTGACACCTCACCCCCAGCATGTGTGTTCCATCACTGAATAGACTTGGAGTTTTCACAGACACTGCTTGAATGGATAGATTGAATTCTGATGATGATAATGTTCCAGGTGTAAAGAAAGAACTTTGTCCTCATTGACTACAATCATTTATTATGGTGACAATTCAAATGACATTCCTTCAGTACAGTTAAGCTACTCCCTTTATACAGAATTGGACCTCCTGCTATTCTCTTACGGAGTGTTGTCCTTAGCACGCACCTGCTCCTCTTTCTGTCACTCAAGTGCCATCACAGACACAAATGCCAAAGAATATCATTAGAGTGACATTCTCTATAACGTAATGACAGAATGAATGTTGCCTTTGAAATGTATTCCTCCACTTTGATTTCAGATCTATAAAAAACGTCCTGTGTGAGTCCAAGGCCACAGCACAACACATCCAACAGTCCAATATACATGAAGGGATCACTTACACTTTTATTTTGAACAACGCCATAAAAGATTTGTTGCTTGGTTGCAGAATAGTTTTGCTGATTCTCCATTTGTTAAAAGACTGTATAAGTACTGTATGCAGCAGAGAAAAACAATGTATTCATGTCCTTCAGTATGTTATTGTTAGCTACTTACGTATTTAATGAAGCACACAGGTAATGATTCAGCCAGCCATTTATGCAGTTTGTATTTCTGTTGAGAACAGAGGAAGTGTTGAGTGTCCAAGTGGAAGTTGAATAAAATGGTGGAGAAGAGAAGAGGAGGAGGTCTCTTTACAAGATCTGTTGGCATAACTCCCAAGTGAATGCAACATGGAAAGTCTTGACAAAACAGAAGTGGAGCTACATCAATTGTATCAATTCAGTGGAACCTCTGCCATTTTTTAGGCCATGGCCCATGGGATAACTTTGGAGCACAGATGCTTTGGAGCACAGATTTTTTCTAAAACAAGAAACCCACAATGGTGTTCAAACATTTCAGAAGGAAAGGGCAGAACAGTAAGATGGACCAGTAGACTGATTTCTAGGGCTACTGTACATTTGATTTGGTTGCTCATTTCCACTGAAAACTGTGTCTGTCTGTTTACTACTGTTTCTATAATCTGTCGCTTTGCAAACTAATTTGCTTTTACATATAAAGTGTAACAAGTGTAACCAATGGCAAATATAATATGGTAAGCCAATGGTAAGCAATTAAGCAGTCCTTTCATTTATGGCCTTTTACAAACACCTATCATGATGTTGCCAACTGAAATGTTTCTCTGCTTTGTTCATTCATACCATTGTAAAAATAAAACATACCTTTTCTACCATGTATCAGATAAAAAAATATAATATATTTCCTTTAAAACCATACAATGTATCTCATTATCTATGATACACACTATGTAATTCAAATAAACCATACAGAATGATGATAAAACCGTTTTGATGTGTAACTCAAATTGATTCTCAAGCTGTTTGACATTTGTGATAGATAGATTAGATAGATAGATAGATAGATAGATAGATAGATAGATAGATAGATAGATAGATAGATAGATAGATAGATAGATAGATAGATAGATAGATAGATAGATAGATAGATAGATAGATAGATAGATAGATAGATAGACAGATGACTCTAGCTGGATATAACCCGTTTTAGCATGGACATTGCCATTGATGGCTTCCACCATTTTAAAATAGTCAACTGTTGTGGATTCCTATAGGCTGGGCGCGATCAGTCAATGATCAGAGCATTGTGTTCTTCAAATTGTGTTGCCTATGGTTTGTCAATGGCTTTAAGCTATATCACTGCCATCTAGTGGCTACAATAAATGAATGACACAAGTTTTGATTCAGGACTCCAGCACTGCAGGTGGTGGTAAATCACCAATATTAGCTTTACGCTTTTTTCAAACAAAAGAAGAAGAACATTTACTACTTCATAATGGAGATGCCCTTTCTGTCACAGACACTATAATGGCACAGATACAAAGATGAGTCCTCTATCTATCTCTATGAGGACTGTCTATTTTATTGCAGTGTGGTCAGAGAGGAAGAGGCCAGAGGGTTTATTCTGCCCCAAATCTGTCCACATTAAGCAGATCATTAATTATTCATCAAGAGAGGTGTTTTTGTATAGGGTGTAATGAGAGAGTTTCAAATTTAGTAAAGATAAAAAATTATTGCTATTTCGATACGTGAGGCTTATTTAATATATCATACGTTTTGTAATGCTTAGGTTGTTAGGAGTGTTTCTCTTGTTGAGAAACAACACTTTATATCGGAGTTGTCCCTGTTGAAATTCGAGACGGTCTATGCATATTCATGAGGCTAGCATAGCATCTCGCTCTCCATTGAATAAATGCAGTTGATGTCAACACTCCTAATATAATATTCAAAAACGTATTTAAATAACGAGATGTATCCATCAATCCAAAAAAAGGAACAGGCGGAACATTGACAGCCCACCGTTTCGCTCTGTGGATAACAAATCCCATTGTTAGGATGGAAACACAAGCATCTCGTCATTATATCTCTGGTGTGCTTGATGAGCCCAGAGGTGCACTTAACTATGGCGCCATTGCCTCTTCTCACGTTGTGAAAGACAGTCGGACATTCTCTGATAAAATGTGTAGAATACTTTATGCCCTACACTGAAAACATGTTGTTGAGTGATTTACATTTTAGTTATTTTGCAGACGCTCTTGTCTAGTGCATACATTTTCATATTTGTTCATACTGTTTCCCGGTGGGAATCGAACCCACAACCTTGCCGTCGCAAGTGCCATGCGCTACCAACTGCGTCGCAAGGGATTTGTTGCCGTTAATGTCTATTAGTTGATTAGGCCTACATGTTGCATTGATTGCAAATGCTGTTGGCAGTGGCGATTTTGCATGTAAATGTTGTTGGGGCAAACACAAAACAAATGGTTTTAGATGCATGCCAGCAAAGCCATCACACAACATAACACTAAACAGTACATTAATTGCACTTTAACGGTGACAAACGGTGCCCACAAACTGTTAGGACCTACATAAAGCTATCCAAACAGCAGAGTGAATCCTTACCACTGCTACACCTGGCTTGTCTGTCAGCGAAACAGTTAATTCAGCCTCATTTACTCCGTTTAAAAAGAAACATAGCTGATATGGCTGACTTGCTTAAACAAATTTGATTTCTACTGACAGTTGAAATGTACAATCTATGGCATAAGTGGACGACAAGCGTATAAGAGGCAATCCGTAATTTCGATTAAGACATAAATGAGCGAGCTAGGACGAACGTAGTCAATATAACTATTTGTTCAGCACTTTTGAAATGTTCAGCAACAGAATTCAGAACATGGGCCGTTCTTACGGTATTCTCCCTGTACACCAAGTCATAACCATAGGATAAATAAAGGGGGCATATAAGCAGACAATGAAAGCTCTTACAATATTAAATGATTTCATTTTCTAAAACAGGCTATAGGCTACATGTGCACCACCAAGTCAGAACAGTAGGCTAAATTATGAGCGGGAAAGGGACCAAATTATTAGGGTGAGGCACATGGGCTACAAACAGCTTACTACACAACATACACTTAGTATTACATTCTTAGCTACAGTATACATATCTCCCTGGCATATTACATCATTTATGCAGCAGCATACAATACATTTGTGGACTCACCTTGTTGCGCTGTGCTCACTTGAACAGGAAGGTGCTTTGTGGGCAAATTCTGTCATCAAACTTTGTCAACAGAGTCTGGCAATCCCTGGATTTATGGTGTTTTCAAGACAACTGGGAAGGTCAAATCATGACGTCAGTGATCTTCAGGTTGGAGCTCTAGAAAGAGGCCAGAGTTCCCAACTTGGAATTCCAAGTTGGATGATCGTATTTTTCAAGTCGGAGCTCGTTTTTTTCCGAGTTCCCAGTTGTCTTAAACTCACTGAAGTCTGAGATTTCCCAGTTCCGAGTTTGGAAACTTCCGAATGTTTTGCTAAACAGGTGGGGTTCAAAAGCTCTGAATGATGGGTCGCCACTGGCTGTTTTCAAAATGCAAATGCTTGGACAGGGATTGCCTGGGGACAGTGTTGATTTCTGCAGGTCTATACCTATGAACATTGCCTACAAGTGTTCTTGGTGATGCTGTCAAATTGTCTGTACACCCTGGTTGTTTTAATAAACATCTTTATTTTGAATTCAAGCTTCAGTTTTGGATTTTTTATTTTTTTTTGACTGTGTGCGGTCTCTTCCAGTATTCTTATTTTGACTCTTACGCACCTGGAACAGACACTTCAGTAGAAAGGACCTTAAAGGAACTCAGAAGGCCTCTTATCATTTAGTGTTTGATTCTGGAAATAGTCCTCACAGGTCTTCTACAAGCCGGAATGTTGAATAAAATTACAGTTGAACTTACTCTACCAGTTGTCTACATGGTTGGTCCTTTTGAGACAATATATCCACAGGAAAGTATAATTAAACCACATTTTCAAAGAGTTGGTTTCAGCCCTTGGAGTCAGACACATGTATGGTATGCTACGCTATGTCAAGTTTGGTCTGACTTAATTTAACTGTGAAATGACACTAAGCCAAAGTGTATTTACTTCTTATTTTTTTATTCAATCTTGATGACATTAAATCCCACACCAATTGCATATAATCTTGCCTCGGCCTACTTATCACCTCCCTTGGCCCTGAGACATGGTACTCTTTGACACAAAGCATGCTGCTTCCCATCTATTCACAGAGATGGATACCTGCTTTACCATCCTCCCTATTATTGATCAGTTTAATTTCTTGTCTGCAGATGGCGCACTAAGACACACGTGCAAGGCCCTACGGACATACTTTAATATCTCAATTATCACCCACCTACCCTATATCCCGACACGCCCCTGCCATTATTTTGATAACAGCACGTGGCATTGTGAGCTCATACCTCAGTGCGGGTGTCCACAGGTGGTTTCATATCGCTTCTTTATCCAGTAGTCCCCAGCAATAGAAGTGCAGTTCTGAAGCCTTTTTTCAGACTCAGGTGGCCAGAGGATTTGATCTGATAACATAGAAGCACGAATAGCTTTTAGAGGCATATGAGATTATTGTGCGTTTTGGGAGCAGAAAGAAGGAAACATTAACTTCATTCTGCTGTATTTTTGGAAGTGACTCGCGCGCAAGGGGTGGAGTGTTTCTGGTCCTGCGCTCTTTTCTGGTATTTTGGTGCTTTCGCCTATGAGTTTTTGACTTGTGATATTCTTCAGGAGAGCACCGGTGTTGGATCTGCAGGTGTACCGACACAATTCGACTATCACTGATTATTGAGAAAACTGCATTGATTTAGGTAAGTGCTATAGGATACTTTCTGTGCGTCTTCCATTGACCTGTCATTTCACATTAATAATAGGCATCAATAATTCCATTCAATTAGGTGGCAAAAAAATTCTGCAATTTCTAAACATTGATACATTGTATACAAGGGTTTTTCGTGATGCTGTCAAATTGTCTGTACACCCTGGCTGATGTAATTATTCGCTTGATTTCAACTCTTAAGTTCCCATAGCCCTCTGAAGAGGAACAATTTTGTTTTGTGTATGTTGGATTTATTCCCAACTCATAACAGCCTTGACTCTTAACTGTCTTAAACCCACATTAGTTGGTTTGACAGTTGGTTTGACAGGAGGAATAGTTGCCACCAACATAATTTAGATTTCATTATGTCATGGAAACACGTTGGCTATGGTAATGTGGGTGAAACTGTGGATGCAGTGAGGCAGTATGATCATGATGAATGCTTGGTACAGTACGTGTTCACTGTAGCATAATGTACTTCCATGTTGACTGATGATTATGAAGGGAAATTAACTTTAATTTAAGAGCCCATGCTTCACACAGTCAGCATCCTTTACCTCTCTACAAGCATCTCTGAGAACTAAAGGCTTGGCTGCTCAAAACATTCATGAAACATAGTCTATATGATTTGTGGATTGACAGGCCAGGTGAAATTCCAGACCAACAGGTCTGTGTTTATGTCACATTAGCATAATTGTTAAAACTGGCAAGCTGTAATTTGTGACTGTTCACTCCTCCCCTTAAAGTGGGGTTTTCACTGGTGAAGCCTCCTGAAAGACATAGGCCATTGTGGGGTCATTCCACTAATTAGGTGCCTTTTGGAGTAGTGTAACTTGGGAAAAAAAAACTATAGTAAGTGCCTATTAAAGGTGCAATATGCTGAAATCGATCCGCCATTTCCTGGTTGCTGAAATTATAATAGTTTGCCAAAATTCTTATTATGAATTCGTATTTACAATGACTGCCTTGCCAGGCTAAACCTGGACGATGCGGGGCCAATTGTGCGCTGGGATGGGACTCCCAATCACGGCCGGATGTGACACAGCCTGGATTCGAACCAGGTACTATAGTGACGCCTCTTGCACTGAGATGCAGTGCCTTAGATCACTGCACAACTCGGGAGCCCAATTTCAGTTTGTGACAAAATTAGCAGTGATTGTGTATATAATCATTGTACCATTTAAACCGCTGTGAAATGTATTTTCCATAACCAGAAAAAACAAAACTTAAGAATGGGAAGCATAGAAATAGTGTACATAGAACAGTGCTACCATTTCTTAGACTTGCTATCAATGAGAATGACATATCTATAACTCACGTTTCTATGTGAATTTGGTTGGGTTCCCCAAAAAGTGAATATTGCAGCTTTAAGACTTCATGTTAAATAATCCATAAATCCCCTTGTGACCGGGGGAATGGAAGCTTGTTATGTGGAACAGGGGGGGGCAATTGAATGCAAGCTTCACAAAAATATTTTAATTGTTAAAACATTTCAAGCCTGTCTATCTATGGGTAAAACATTTTAATTGTTAAAAGATTTCAAGCCTGTCTATCTATGGTTAACGTGTTATGCTCGACCTGCTCAGTTTTCCACCACAAAACACCAGCAACATGGCCAAAAAAAGTAGAACCAACTAATTTGCTTCTACTCTATGATTTGATTTCTTTTGAATAATAAAAAAAGGAATAGTTTCATGATATTATTATTAAAATGACAGTTCAGTTCATGTAACAGGGTTGACCTTACAGGGAAATTTCACAATTATATTCATAATCGCCAGAAAAATATCAACATACAGCGGGTGAAATAAGTATTGAACACGTCAACATTCTTCTCAGTAAATATATTTCCAAAGGTGCTATTGACATGAATGTTTCACCAGATGTTGGTAACAACCCAAGTAATCCATACATACAAAGAAACCAAAACAAATAAGTTCAGAAATTAAGTTAAGTGTAATAATGTGAAATGACACAGGGAAAAAGTATTGAACACATGAGGGAGGTTCAAAAAGGCTTGGAAAGCCAAGACAACAGCTGAAAACTATCAGCAATCCAGCCCCCTGTCAGTGCAAATTAATATCAGCTGGTTCAGTCCCAACTGATGGCCTACAAAAAGGTCTCATTGCCAGGGTGTCACACAAGACACATCTCATGATGGGTAAAAGCAAAGAGCTGTCTCAAGACATTCACAACCTAATTGGTGCAAAACATAATGATGGCATTGGTTATAGGCGCATTTCTAAGCTTCTGAATGTTCCAGTGAGCACTGTTGGGGCCATAATACGGAAGTGGAAAGACAATAATTTCACCATAAATTTGCCTAGTTAACGTGGCTAAACAGGCAAAAGCATAACTAACAAATTGGTAGGGAACTTCAAGAAACTAGTAACCGAACCTTAACACACAATGTCCAGAAGGATGAGGAAATTTCAAAACATTTCAACTTCATATTAATCTCCAGCACTACCCCAACATCAACATACAGCGGGTGAAATAAGTATTGAACACGTCACCATTTTTCTCAGTAAATATATTTCCAAAGGTGCTATTGACATGAAATTTTCACCAGATGTTGGCAACAACCCAAGTAATCCATACATACAATAAGTTGGGTCTCTTCTATGAATCTTGAATCTTCAGTTCTTTACATAGATTTTCAATGGGATATAAGTCAGGTGATTGGCTGGGCCATTCTAGCAGCTTTATTTTCTTTCTTTGAAACCAATTGAGAGTTTCCTTGGCTGTGTGTTTGGGATCATTGTCTTGCTGAAATGTCCACCCTCGTTTCATCTTCATCATCCTGGTAGATGGCAGCAGATTTTTGTCAAGAATGTCTCAGTAAATTTGCCCATTCATCCTTCCTTCAGTTATGTGAAGTTTGCCAGTACCTTTTGCTGAAAAGCAGCCCCACACCATGTTCCCACCTCCAAACTTCACTGTTGGTATGGTGTTTTTAGGGTGATGTGCAGTGCCATTTCTCCTCCAAACATGGTGTGTATTATGACATCCAAACAGTTTAATTTTGCTCTCATCTGACCACACTATATTCTCCCAGTATTTCACTGGCTTTTCCAAATGTTGTGCAGCAAACTTTAAACGAGCTTCAACATGCTTTTTTTTCAGCAATGGAGTCTTGCGTGGTGAGCGTGCATACAGGCCATGGCGGTGGAGTGCATTACTTACTGTTTTCTTTGAGACAACAGTACCTGCTAATTGCAGGTCTTTTTGAAGCTCTCCACAAGTGGTCCTTGGCTCTTGGACAACTCTTCTGATTATTCTTTTCACTCCTCTGTCAGAAATAGTAGTGGTAGTGCTGGAGATGAATATGAAGTTGAAATGTTTTGAAATTTCCCAGTCGGTAAACTAGGAACAACACAGCTATGAGGGAGTTTGCACGCTAGCGCCCTCTACTGAAGAATATTAGAATCATGCCTGAAGAGGCCAATGAACAGCGTGCTTCACTGAATGCCTTCCACAGGTGATAAACTCGAGGCATGGATTCATTCATTCAATTCTTCCACTCTTCACCTCGAGCTGAGCAGAACAATTCACACATTTCTTCAAAAACAAACATTGGAATGTAAAATGTATCAGGTTTTACTCCAACTTAACTGTTCCACTTAAGGAGGACATGCTCATCCTTCTGAACGCTGTGTGTTAAGGTTTGGTTACTAGTTTCTTGACGTTCCCTACCAATTTGTTAGTTATTCGTTTGCCTGTTTAGCCATGCTAACTGGTTGTAAGTAAGCCGGGTTTGAGTTCACAACCTTGCCCACAGTCATGTGGTTTCACCATGTCTTTGAATGATACTCACGAGTGTTGTCTTGTATGTTTCGAGCTGGGTGCATGCTCAGGCTGCCCTAGATCGAACCAGCTTGTGCGACCACTGTCGCCGGCTGTGTACAAGCTCTCTCGAGGCGTGTAGTTCTCCTAAGAAGGCTTAGTGAGACTGAGGTTGACTTTCCTCCCCTGGGTGCCTGTACCTCAGCTGATTCTGAGTTGCAGGATACAGGGGTGGACCTGTATCCTGCTATCCTCCCAGCATGGTGATATAGAGCCAGCTGATATCGCGGTCTCCTTCGGTGTACTGGGCTCAGGGGGTGGCGGCCGGTACCCTGAACACAGTCACAATGCTGGAGGTTTACCAGACTGAGCTGGCAGTTCTGGCTGCTGGGCTGCTGGGGAGATGAGATTCGTGCTATGGCTGATTTTTGTCTCATGCATGTCCCGTTGCATCGTCTCGGTGCTCGGGAGAAACATGGGGGCTGACTTTGGATCTCTTTGTCGCAGGTGCCGGAGTGAGACAGGCAGATGTACATGGATTAGCCTATGGGGTTGTTTCGGCTCGGCCCTGGAGTCTATACAGTCTCATTTTGAGGAGAAAAAGAAGCAGGAGGACTTTGCTGCTGCGGTAGCATCATCTTCTAGAGGGTCTGCAAACCCAGAGTGGACCGGGCTTCAGGCAAACGTCGGCACTTAAACATTGTTTCTACCCCAAGTTCCACGGTGTTCATGGGTGTCAAGGGTGTTGTGTCCTTTAATAAAAGCTTAATAAAAAGAGTCCCTTCATCACAGTCAGACATTTGGTTGTCGAGAGTGGTCGAAATAAAAAAAAGGCATGAAAGAAGAACCATATTCTCCCAGTCCACAAGTTGGCGTTCAGACCATTCAGGAGATGTGCTGTCTGTGTCAACCAATGGTGCGCATATGCTGTGTCGCCCAGGATTATGCGAACAGTGATGTTGGGGTACTATCTACAATGATTGTGCCTCCCCCTACCTTTTTCCCGAGGCCTCAGGGCCCGTTTTGAGGGAGAAGATTTCTTCCCTTCTCCAGAAGCAGGAAATTCGAGTGGTTCCTATGTCAGAGGCCCAGGACGGCTGCTCATGTACAGATGCTTGTTACAATCAGTGTGCCCGGGTGATTGGTTCACCTCCACCAACCTGATGGACTTTCATGTGACCATATATCCCCTTCACAGAAAGTTGTGGAGGCGGGTTTCGGGCTAAGGGTATTGAACTACCTGGCCGAGTCAAGGGAGCATGTGGTTTTACACACATCCATGCTGGTTTCCCATGTTCAGTCTCTGGGTTTCAAAGTGAATCAAGAGAAGAGCTGTTTGACTCCATCTCAGCGCATTCTGTGTCATAACGCACGATTATATCATAGTCCATAATCGTGCGTTATTGTCCTTGCTTTGCTTCACTTCGCCCAGTTTTGGTGCCAAAGGAAAGGAATTGTTCCTTTTCAGAGCTCTCTGGTGGACATTTTAATGTTCCTACAGGGGTTTTTCCGAGCAGGGTCGTTCATTCTCCACCCTGAAGCTGTATATGGCAGCTATTTCAGCCTGTCATGTGGGAATTGATGGTGCCACTTCAGGGGCTCATCCCCTGGCAGTGCATTTAAAAAAAAAGTTGTGTGCCATCTCAGGCCAGTTTCTAAACCTATTGTGCCAACTTGGGATTTGGCTTTGGTTTTGGATGTGCTGTGTGAGGCCCCCTTTGAACCAATGGAGTCTGTGGATCTGAAGATCCTCTCCTATAAGACCGCTCTGCTTGTGGGTTTGGCCTCGGCTAAACGCTTTGGAAATCTCCACACGTTATCTGTTCACCCCACCTGTATAATGTTCGGCCTTGGTAACTCTAAGGTGACAGTACGTCCTAATACGGCCTTCGCCCCTAAGGTCATGACTATGTCCTACCGGTCTCTAGCCTTTGAGCTTCTCCCATTTTTGCCTTCTCAGTTTGCTCCTTAGGAGGAGCTGAGGTTACATTCACTGTGTCCGGTACAAGCGTTACGCGTGTACATTGAGCGAGCCAGGGGTGTCTGTTTGTGTGACCAACTTTTTGTCTTTTTTGATAATTGGGGTCGTAGTAGAGCGCTTTCTAAGCAGCGTCTCTCCCACTGGCTTATGGCAGGAGCGACCCTGTGGCTCAAGTTCAAGCCAGCATCTCAGGAATGTTTTACCTCTAACGTGCCCAAACCAAGCCATTCAGACAACTTGGGTTGAACCTGTAATGTGCAGACTGAACTATTTGGCATTTTGAAAGGGTGGGAGAAAGCTGGATGTGTTTCCCAGGACTCATGTGCTGCTCACAGCCCAAGCTCCATTAAAATCCCTGCCTCCGTACCCCCAACTCCCCCACCCCTTGACTGCTGTTTGCGCTGCACTGTACCAGTACCTCTCCATTGTTTTTGTTCTCTGCAACCTTCAATGTGCCTGCTGCACTCAAATCCCCCCCCCCCTCTCTGGTTTACAATTGTGTCTGTTTCCTGATGACTCTGCTGTTCTGGGTGTGCAGGGCCGTAGCTCCACAAATGGGCCGCTGTAATTTTGGACAAGTGGTAGCGTTTCAGAGACTGTAGGACAATCACCAACTAATTTAGCTGCTGGTGACTTTGTGGATTTTTTAAATTGATTTGCTTGGCCATTCCTGTTGTTTTTTTCAATATGCTAACCATGCCTCTATATTATATGTATGGTTTGAGTAAGGACATTTTCTCCTGAGCCCTTCCTCAGTTTGTTATAGGCTCTATTACAGAGGGCATTTTCTCTGAATCACAAGAAGAAACATGAACTTGTATGCTGTTCTACAGGAAGTTACACTCAGATACAATCTGGTGGAGTTTGTAATGATGAAAGCTCCACTGTTGCTTGTTTTCTCGTTTCAGATACCTTTGTGGTTTTCTATATCTTAGCTGAGACAGATGAGTGTCACTGGATGACTGCCTCATGTTGAGTTCCTTTTCACATCTAGTTTCAGTTCTATAGAAATTGTCTGTCTCCTTTAATAGCACAGTTCCTGTTCTCTGTAAGAGGTCTCCCAGTAAGCAAAAGGATATTGAAAATACGTCTTTTAGAGCTATTTTCCAGATGTTGACATCACGTGCATTTCAAGCACTGAATGAAAGGTTGGAAGATGTTTTTGCCGGATGTCGAAGAGACGTCTTGTATACGGACTGCACCCCCAACAAATTAAAAGACCAATTAAGGTAAATGCTTAGTGGGCAGTCATGATGTTTCACGGTCACGGCTGCCATTCCATTTCTGACACCAATGTAGCGAATGACAAATCTGGGTCGTGGCGTGAAAGGCAAACAGCCTACTGGACCAATCATAGATGTCTACATTTGGGCCAAATCAAGGCAATCAAAAGGCGTCTTTTTAAGGTCGGTACGGATTGGACAAAATCTGAACCAATTATATATGTTTATGGTTTGTGGACGTTGACATGAAGGCCGGCCCAGCCCGGGTCAAATCTGAACCAAACATAGACGGACCAAAAATCTCTAAATGCTTAGTGGGCTGCTCTGCTCAGTGTTTGTGTGACCATTGTCTGAGATGGCTTTGGAGTTTGAATGGGCTGCGGAGAGGCATGCTTGCATGTGATAAACATGATAAAGCAGTGGTAAACCTTCCTGTGTCTGCCTCGTTGGATCAGAAGGCTTAATGGCCCGTGTAGAGGATGTGGTGAGGTGGCCTGATTTCTGTGCGAAGTGGGGAGTAACATGATCCTCAGATGATGCTGGTGAGAGATGAGTGGAGCCAGTGCTTTCTGAAGCCACACCACTGACATAACCAAGGCTAATGTACCTAGTAGTAATAACCATAACAATAGCTGCTATTGTTTTGACACTATTACCGCAGTTTTGATGACAAGATATAAAGAACATATTTGTATAACCTTTAAGTCCCTTTCATAACAGGTTCAATTGATGATTACATTGAAATCGATGAAATTACAGAGATAATTTATTAGAGAGATATATTAGTGTATACATTTAACCTGTCACTTTTTCCTTTTAAGTGCGAGGGAACCTGCGGCTCATTCTTAGGTGATAATACTCACAACCTAGGAACGTCTTGGTCACTCATCTCCCTTCAGCAACACCCCATTCTTCTCATTTGTTATTGTTTGATATTTCCTCATCACCTTAGTGATGACCTTTTTATTTGATCAAATCACTGTGTGTGGTTAGTGTGAGAATGTTGAGAATGTTATTCCACACCATTTAACATGGGGAGAGGCTTTCCATGGCATTCCTCTGTCTATTCAGTGGGTGTGTGACCGGGCAGGCAGCAGGACAGGTGTCCCATCAGCCACAGTCCTCACAAAAACGAGCCATCAGCCAGACAAGAGTACTCACAAAGGCTATGGAAGTTCACAGAGCTAAATGGCCAGAAGCAAGATATTTGTCTAGTGTGAATCATACCCAGAGCATTCCGCTGCAACCACAACAGTGGATGGTGTGTGTTTCTCTGCATCAAAGTTCAGCCAACTGCAAGTTCAGATGAATGAAGTACATCTGCAGATTGAATCATGCCATTCCCCATGCATTAACACACTGGAACTTTTGTTTATTGTCTGTTTTGACCAAGTTAATTTTGTGCCTGACTTCCAGGAAAAAGAGCACAGGCCTGTGTATAACCTGGTTCTGCAGTAACCAGGGAGAAAGGTGAGGAGTGTGAGCTGAGCATGGTGCATAAGCAGACATGTTCATATCTAGGCCTGGCATCTTCTCTGTGCCAGCCAGCAAGACTTGTCTTTAAAGCGCATAATCAGAATAGAGAAACCCTGCTATAATTGTGGTTTTAGTGACACACGCATGAAACCCAATATTCACCTAAGGGTGTGTTAGAGTAATCATACTATACTTAACTTGCTTATTTCACAGACCTGTTTTAGCAGGTCTCACACACACATTCACAATTACGTAGTTTGAAGTGATGGTAAACAAAGAAGAATGCACAGGGAGGGAATACTTTAGACAAGTTGTATTGTGTCAAAGGTATGGAACTTGTGATGGCCTCCAGTTAACTCCCATCCCAAGGCCAAGCCCCAGACTGAGTGCCACCAGTAAACCCCTCTCCTATTTCCCTCAACTAAGTCAATGGCAGTGACCCTCTCCTGCCCCTGTCTGTCATATTGTGTACCAAGAGGAGTTTGGTGTCACTGAATGTACAGTCGGTGCCCCAGGCTTATCAGGAGATAACGCTAATTGACTTTAATCTGCCTGTCTGTTGAACACCGCTGGCACCATGCGTGTTTGAGCAGTGAGCAACAGTCTGGAACCCAACACCAGGATACTAGAGCTCTTCTACTCTCTCCTCTGTGTTTCTGATGGTCTGCTTTCTCAAAGTCCCTGGTGCTTTTTCATGTAGAGTATGACAGTTTGAACTCTCCACAGAGATTGATCATTCTCCACTTGGAAACTGAATGCAGCCTTCAAGTCTGTCTGTGCAATTGATTTCAACAGTCCTTATCAAATTAATTATTGCTTCATTCACCTTTTATACTCACCTTTATACAGCTGAAACGCTGGATTATACTGCATTTAAAGTGCTGTAAAGTAGACCATGGCAACATACAGTATACCATGATGAAATGTCTATGGTATTTGGTAGGCAGGTGTAGCACAGCGGAAGTGAGAATATTTGACTGAACCTACCACTTTCTAGTTCTTTATTCATCATGATAACCTGATGAGTGGAGACATGTGAGCCTGATGGATTACCTCCTTGCTAGACTTTCTCCTCATTTCGTGGGTCTGTTTTATTGTTCGGCCATTGCTGCTTGGTAGCCAAGGCAACGACTTGTCACCAGAATATAATCCACCACTGGTCTCATAGTTTAAAAAAAAGTTTTTTTATGCATTTGCAATTTGTACCTATACTATTAAACATGAATTATATTGTGTTGTTTCATCGCTTAATTTTTAAAGCTCCATTTAACACCTGGTGCAAATGTATTACCATAGTGATCTGTTTGGTAACAACTGGAGAATTTCAGGTCAATAGCTCTTTTCCAATAGTAAGCAGCTATCACCCTTACACTGCCTGCCAAAAAATAGCAAGCAGCTTTACAGTGATGACAGTTGGTCCATAAATCATTAGCCTTGTTGATAATGGTTCCAGTTAAGTAGGAGAGATGCTGATTCTGATCCATCGGGCTAATTGAACAGCCCAGAGACTGGGAACCTTAGGGTGTCTGTCTGTCCCCAGGGATTACAGCAGGAACAACAACTGGCTGCTCGGCTGTTTCTTATGAGCAATTAAGGGCTGTTAATTATGGTGAGCCTGGTAACCCCACTAATTGCCTGAATGTGCTAATGACTGGGTGGGTTTGTGCTGATTGTCGCAAACCCTTGTGGAATGTACAGACAGATGGCTGTAGATGGCTGAAATGGGCCAGCGTAGGGAGGGAGAGATGTCCCAGATCCTGACTGGGTTCACTGTTTGCTCTGTTTCTGCCTGGATGGCTGTGGAACCAGCCTTGGGCCCTAACGGTAGATGACCTCTTCAATTGTAACACTATGGTATATGGAACTAGACGGACCATATTTATAGGACGATTTAAGACCAGTGAAAGCATCTCCAGTCATAGTGCATTCTCCACCAATGATCAGTTCTCATTTCAGATTCTTTGTCTATGATGATAAGACTAGGCCCGTGGCCATGTGGTGCACCAAAGTTCAGTTATTGATCTGTCCAAGTATGCTTTGTCTTAAACTCTGACCTACATACACAGTAATGCTGGATAGTTACATAACAGGGACTTGTGAAGACAGAATTGGTAAACATCAGCTTTTTGTTGTAGGATCCGTCAGCATTTTATTCTAGGTCAAACATGTTTTTCCACAAGTCCACTCCAACAGATTTCAACAGAGACTCGAACCAGATAACGTCTTCATTTCTCAAGACGTATTTGCAAGACTGAGCATGGTTTCGTTTCTATATTTACCTTGATGTTATGCAATATAGGCTGCTGTCAGATATGTGAAGTTGAATTCATTGAGCCTACAAAATAATAGACTTAATAATGACACTGTATCTCCCCTTCTGTCTCTCTGTTTTCTGCAACAGTGCTTCACCTTATTTCATGGTGTGTTGTGAATAATAGTATGGTCGTGGTAGCACTTAACTAGATATTAACAAGGACATTTCTGAGTAGTTGAGGTGCCTCGCTACTGAAGCAGCAGCAGTGTGTGTGAGAGTGAGAAAGAGTAACTATGCTGCAATGTGGTGGGGCCCTGGTCAACTGTAAGTGCTGTTATTTTGAAGGAGCAACAACGGCTCAGTCACAAAGTGGTAAGCCACACAAGCTCACAGAACGAGACCGCCAAGTGCTGAAGTGCGTAGCGTGTAAAAAAATTATTGGTTGCTATAGCAGCAAAGGGGGAACCAACTCCATATTAATGCCCTTGATTTTGGAATGAGATGTTCGACGAGCAGGTGTCCACATACTTTTGGTCATGTAGTGTATGTGGATCTACTGAACAGAAATGTTGACTCTTGAATCCTGTGGTATAAGAACACTTTTTGGTGTGTGTGTTTTTTTCTCATAAGGTTTGCAGGAACCTCAACAATTTCAGTCATGTGCCTTTTGGTTTTCAAATTCCACCCATTCCTTTTATATCAAGAAGATCTAATCAAGTTGAAGTCAAGTAGAAGGAGATACAAGGCAGACGTTGCAGGTGACAGCAGTTCTAACGAATTCACCTTATCTAGTCACTGCAGTAAGAAAAGCATGACTGATGACAGAACCCACATACACCCTCTCTCTCTCTCTCTCTCTCACTCTCTTTCTACAGGGTTTGAGCAGGCAGTGGGTGGCAACCTCTGGTCACGTGATGGCACTGACAGTGAACCTGATTGGTCCGTCTCCGTGGGGCTTTAGAATATACGGAGGAAGGGACTTCAAGAAGGCCATAACAGTTTCCAAGGTAATCGCTAATGACCTTACTGCTCAGTCACACCATATCCTCGGTAAAGCAAAACATGCAATGCCTATTTAACTTCCTCAGTCTCTGCTGTACATCTCTGCTTCTCTCATTGTTTGTCTCCATTGGCTGCCTTCTACCTGTTTCCTTAACAACTGTATCCAGTCAGATTGGAATAAAAGCTACATCAGGAAACCAGTTATTACAGTTAGGGTTGAGGGGTGGAGGGGTGAGCCGTGAGTGTTGAACCAGTGAGTGAGTGTGTGTGTGTGTGCACATGTTGTTCTTGATTTTCCAAGCATGTGAGGATAAAACAGGAAGATGGAGCTGTAGAAGGGAAGACATTAGCAGAGAGTTCTCCTACTCTGTAAACAGACTCAGGATATCCAGGGCAGACTGCCCCCCCCCCCCCGCCACAGCCACTCTGAAACCCAGGACAAAAATAGCTATTTTCTTGTGATGATGGGCATTCCTTGTCATTAACTCCCTCTACCATGTAGCCATCAACACCAGCATGCAGGGACCACAGGGAACTGTGTCTCGAATATCAAACAGTCTCTTAGAAGAAACAGGGGTCCATGCTGAGCAGGAGACCTCATCAGTGAAAGTGGTTGTAAAACCCGATTGGAGAAGCAGCATATTTCCCTCCTCCCTCTCTCCTCCTCTCTGGTTAAGCAGCTATGGCTTTGGACTGTCTGAAGTGGTTGCATCTTGACACTGAAACAACATGGATGCCCCCTCCATTCCCATTCTGTTGGTCTGAAAAGAGCGCTTCCCCCTGTTTCAGCAGGCCATAGCCCCCTGTACAAATCTGCACCCTCAGTTTATGTGAAGTGAGGCATGACCTGATCAGAAAAGGCACGCACCATTGTGGGTCGCCACAGCAACACTTAATTGCCACTCGAGTAGACCCACAGGCATGACACCTCTGCCATCTTGTTTTGCAAAACGGACAAACACCTTGTTGCCTGGCATTCTCTCCGCAATCTGCCATGTTTATGTTGGAGATGTATGAATGAGACCTCTTCATCTTCACTGAGTGTCTTTGTGTGTCTTTTTTATTTTTCCTCTTTCTGTTTTCAATTTTGGGCCAGCCTTGTTGATGCTGCTCTTAAAGTGTAGGTAGCATAAATATAATATATATCAAAAGTCCCATAGCAAAGTTATACCTCACGTTTCTATTTTTGAGTTGGTGCATAATTCCGAAGAATGCTGGAAAATCATTTGGACATGTTATTGAGGAACCCGCAAGCAAGCCTATTCCCTGTAATGTAAACTCCAACAGAAATAACTTTTAAATGTATAACTTCAAATTAAACCAAATCGATTGCTGGTTTCAATAAAACTTTCAGACAACTTACAAGCAAATGCTTTATGAATGTATTGTTACAAATCATCTTGCAAGGTTGCTATCCAACTAGCTCGCTAATGTTAGCCCTACTAACCTGCTAATGCTATGTTTGCAATGCGTTAGTCAACCAGTTGCTATCAACACCTAGTTTACAGCTACATTAAAGTAAAGTAGTTCTGGAGATACGTGATGCCATCTAACCAAATAATGTTACCGGTATATGCAATTATCATAGCCAACCAGCTAAAGTTAGTTATTGTATCCTGCTAGCTAGCCTAGCTATCTAAATAGCCAACCACCACAGTCTACATAGCTAAGTAGTAAACCAGAGAACAGCTAGTCTAGCGTAGGCAGCAACACAACAACACTAAAAAAAGCCAGCGACATAGTAGTAGAGAGGACGGAGACTTACCGATTTACGGCTGAGTTAGCTACCAAAGTCAAAGAAGAGACAAGGAGAGGCCTTCAGAGGGAGAGTCAGCTAGCTAATCCATTAGCAATATAGTGAGTTAAATCCACATTGAATTTACCCGGTTTATCAGTAGAAGATAGAGGTTGCAGGCTGAGTCTCATTCCAAATCCTGCCTTCCGCTGGTTAAACTAAGCCATCGAAGTCCTCTGGGGTGAAATGAGCACTGCATACAGTAGACGTGTGCGCGGTTTCCATTCTCCAATCCGCTTGCTTCAACCGGACAAACTGTTCCAACTTCAAAGCTTGCTTCTCGTTTTTGGGCCACAAAGGATTGAGCCACAAATTAGTCGTAACCCTGTCCTTGTGGGTATTACTGCACTATCTACAAACAACGGAATGCGACTACAACACTCGCTCGTTCGACTACCACCAAACGCACAGGAGAAAAATAGTTGCAGTTTTTCCGCATTAATTTATATGGTTTCTTTGTGGATGTACATAGTAGCTCACCAGTGCAAACACTTGATTTGGAATATGTTTACATGCATGGCTAGTAGTGTGGGTAGTTCCAATAAATCCAGAAATAAGTGAATAAATATGTTAAAATGTTTGTAGTTATAGGTAGCCAGATCGTGACTACAACTAAGTTGTAAAGTCTTTGACCACACTGTGGTGTTACATTGGTGAGTAAAAACTCATACTTCCTATCCTTTAAGTGCTCACAAGTGCTCAATAATCCTGAGTTAAACTCCTCATTTAGGCTTTTGTGTTTGTAGGGTTGAGTGTTTGTGTGTGTCTGAGAGTGTGTTGTTGGTGTGGAATTCCCCCAAATGCAGGCAGTAGACCATTGGCATTTGGTGAGGTTGGAGGCAAAGGTCAGGCCAGAGTAGTCAATCCCACAGTCTCACTGATGTCTTTTCCCTCAAGGTGTCATGAATTCTCCCGTATGGCTTAGTTGTTAGAGCATGGCGCATACAATGCCAGGGTTGTGGTTTCAATTCCCATGGGGGACCAGTATGAAAATGTATGCACTCGCTACTGTAAGTCACTCTGGATAAGAACGTCTGTAGCATTTCGTTCAGGCTTGCTGGTTATTTACATTGCCGATAGCATCATGTCTGCACCAAGTCCACAGGCAGTAGAGAGAGTCTGACTGCAGCTCTTACCTCTGGCCCACAGGTCAATGGGGGCAGCAAGGCCGAGCTGGTCGCCCTGCAGCCTGGTGATGTCATCCTGGAGATCAATGGAGAGAACACAGCGGACATGCTCAATGTGGAAGCCCAGAACAAGATAAAAAACTCCAAGACTCAGCTGCAGCTGCTGGTGGAGAGGTAGGGTTCACTACAATGCACAGTTTGGGAGCATGGATGTATCCTGATGTACTGTATCTATGCGGTCAAACATGTTTCCATTTGTATGGTGGTGTAGATGTTATCTATTCTGTAGAAAGTACATACATCAACCTGTTGGCCATGGAAACACACTCATCCAAACATCAGATGGGGCAGTGTTTGGTGACAAAACGGTGCCCACAAACTGTTAGGGCCTACATAAAGCTGTCCCGACAGCGGAGCTTTCCTCTCAGCACCATAGAGTGAATCGAAGTGAATCCTTACCACCGCTATACCTGGCTATCAGCAGAGCCTCGTCTGGCAGCGAAACAGTTCATTCAGCTCCCGAGTGGCGCAGTGGTCTAAGGCACTGCATCTCAGTGCAAGAGGCGTCACTACAGTCCCTGGTTCGAATCCAGGCTGTTTCACATCCAGCTGTGGTTGGGAGTCCCATAGGGCGAAGCACAATTGGCCCATCGTTGTCCAGGTTTGGCCGGTTTAGGCCGTCATTGTAAATAAGAATTTGTTCTTAACTGACTTGCCTAGTTAAATATCAATAAATAAAAGCCTAATTTACTGCCTTTTTAAAAACCATAGCTGATATGGCTGACTTGCTTAAATAAATATAGTTTCTACTGACTCCTTGTGGATTTGTTTAACTCCATAAGAACCACTTTCTCCTTCAATAATAATGAATGCCGAAATGAGTTTTGACTTTTGAACCATACAAACATTATTACATTTATGTTCAGTAAATTCATTGTTTGTTCTTATATCATTAACACTTAGCTCTAAGTATAAGCAAGTGCAAGCAAACGAGCTGCGACGAAGTAAGCACTGTCGTTCAGCGCTTTCTAAATGGACAGCGACAGAAATTCAGATACATGTTAGCTCAGATAAATTCAGCAAGATGTTGAGGCCTCAACTTTACTCTTCTTTTAAGAGCGAGAGAGACATGGTTAGCCTATCATTTGAAGTATTTTATTAGGCCTATGTGTTCTAAAAAGGAAGGAAAATACAATCACGAGGATCCACTTTTATAGAAAATATACAGACGCACAGACAGCGCATTGTACAAACAAAACAACCCTCGCAATATCAACTGAAATTACATGGTCTATTACTCAACTTTTTCTTGAAAAAAAATATTTGAATAGGAAGAGACTGTCACTGGCAAACATGGTTATAGAACCAACAACATTATATAGTATCCCCTCCTTGTGGAGAAAAGAGCTTATTATACATGAGCTTATTATAATACACAATGTAAACAAAACAATGAAATTAATCATTCCAACATTGCCTAAAATGGTGAATAAGATACTCATTATATACAGTTGAAGTCAGAAGTTTACATACACCTTAGCCAAATACATTTAAACTCAGTTTTTCACAATTAATCCTAGTAAAAATTCCCTGTCTTGGGTCACCACTTTATTTTAAGAATGTGAAATGTCAGAATAATAGTAGAGAGAATGATTTATTTCAGCTTTTATTTCTTTCATCACATTGCCAGTGGGTCAGAAGTTTACATACACTTAGTATTTGGTAGCATTGCCTTTAAATTTTTTAACTTGGGTCAAACGTTTCGGGTAGCCTTCCACAAGCTTCCCACAATAAATTGGGCCAATTTTGGCCCATTCCTCCTGACAAAACTGGCATAACGGAGTCAGGTTTGTAGGCCTCCTTTTTTCTCCGAACATAACGATGGTCATTATGGCCAAACAGTTCAGAGGACATTTCTCCAAAAAGTACAATCTTTGTCCCCATGTGCAGTTGCAGTCTGGCTTTTTTATGGCGGTTTTGGAGCAGTGGCTTCTTCCTTGCTGAACAGCCTTTCAGGTTATGTCAATATAGGACTGGTTTTACTGTGGATATAGAGTGGGGAGAACAAGTATTTGATACACATTTTTTTTAATAATTAATTTGCATTTTATTGCATGACATAAGTATTCGATCACCTACCAACCAGTAAGAATTCCAGTAAGAATTCCGGCTCTCACAGACCTGTTAGTTTTTCTTTAAGAAGCCCTCCTGTTCTCCACTCATTACATGTATTAACTGCACCTGTTTGAACTCGTTACCTGTATAAAAGACACCTGTCCAAACACTCAATCAAACAGACTCCAACCTCTCCACAATGGCCAAGACCAGAGAGCTGTGTAAGGACATCAGGGATAAAATTGTAGACCTGCACAAGGCTGGGATGGGCTACAGGACAATAGGCAAGCAGCTTGGTGAGAAGGCAACAACTGTTGGCGCAATTATTAGAAAATGGAAGAAGTTCAAGATGACGGTCAATCTCCCTCGGTCTGGGGCACCATGCAAGATCTCATCTCGTGGGGCATCAATGATCATGAGGAAAGTGAGGGATCAGGCCAGAACTACACGGCAGGACCTGGTCAATGACCTGAAGAGAGCTGGGACCACAGTCTCAAAGAAAACCATTAGTAACACACTACGCCGTCATGGATTAAAATCCTGCAGTGCACGCAAGGTCCCCCTGCTCAAGCCAGCGCATGTCCAGGCCCGTCTGAAGTTTGCCAATGACCATCTGGATGATCCAGAGGAGGAATGGGAGAAGGTCATGTGGTCTGATGAGACAAAAATAGAGCTTTTTGGTCTAAACTCCACTCGCTGTGTTTGGAGGAAGAAGAAGGATGAGTACAACCCCAAGAACACCATCCCAACCGTGAAGCATGGAGGTGGAAACATGATTCTTTGGGGATGCTTTTCTGCAAAGGGGACAGGACGACTGCACCGTATTGAGGGGAGGATGGATGGGGCCATGTATCGCGAGATCTTGGCCAACAACCTTCCCTCAGTAAGAGCATTGAAGATGGGTCGTGGCTGGGTCTTCCAGCATGACAACGACCCGAAACACACAGCCAGGGCAACTAAGGAGTGGCTCCGTAAGAAGCATCTCAAGGTCCTGGAGTGGCCTAGCCAGTCTCCAGACCTGAACCCAATAGAACATCTTTGGAGGGAGCTGAAAGTCCGTATTGCCCAGCGACAGCCCCGAAACCTGAAGGATCTGAAGAAGGTCTGTATGGAGGTGTGGGCCAAAATCCCTGCTGCAGTGTGTGCAAACCTGGTCAAGAACTACAGGAAACGTATGATCTCTAACAAAGGTTTCTGTACCAAATATTAAGTTCTGCTTTTCTGATGTATCAAATACTTATGTCATGCAATAAAATGCAAATGAATTACTTAAAAATCGTACAATGTGATTTTCTGGATTTTTGTTTTAGATTCCGTCACTCACAGTTGAAGAGTACCTATGATAAAAATTACAGACTTCTACATGCTTTGTAAGTGGGAAAACCTGCAAAATCGGCAGTGTATCAAATACTTGTTCTCCCCACTGTAGATACTTTTGTACCTGTTTCCTCCAGCATCTTCACAAGGTCCTTTGCTGTTGTTCTGGGATTGATTTGCACTTTTCACACCAAAGTACGTTAATCTCTAGGAGACAAAACGCGTCTCCTTCCTGAGTGGTATGTCGGTTGCGTAGTCCCATGGTGTTTATACTTGCATACTATTATTTGTACAGATGAACATGGTACCTTCAGGCGTTTGGAAATTGCTCCCAAGGATGAACCAGACTTGTGGAGGTCTACAAGTTCTTGGCTGATTTCTTTTGATTTTCCCATGGTTTCGAGCAAAGAGGCACTGAGTTTGGAGGTAGGCCTTGAAATACATCCACAGGTACACCTCCAATTGACTCAAATGATGTCAATTAGCCTATGAGAAGCTTCTAAAGCCATTACATATTTTCTGAAATTCTCCAAGCTATTTGAAGGCACAGTCAACTTAGTGTATGTAAACTTCTGACCCACTGGAATTTTGATATAGTGAATTATATAAATAATCTGTCTGTAAACAATTGTTGGAAGAATTACTTGTGTTATGCACAAAGTAGATATCCTAACTGACATGCCAAAACTTTAGTTTGTTAACATGAAATCCGTGGAGTGGTTGAAAAATGAGTTTTAATGACTTCAACCTAAGTGTATGTAAACCTCCGACTTCAACTGTAGATCAATTTAACAATGGAGATTAACAAACTATGGCGTAAGGGAACGATGAGCGGACAAGAGGCTAGCCGTACATTTTTTTAAAGACATCAATGAGCGAGCTAAGAGGGATGTAGTCGATATGCCTATGCCTATTTGTTCAGCACTTTTGAAATGGACAGCAACAAAATTTAGAACATGGGCTGTTCTGACAGTTCCTATATATAAGGGCAGTACTCAGTGACATACCTTCCTGAAACAGGAGGTACCTGTTAACCTCCTGTTTCAGGAAGGGATGTCACTGAGTACTTGTCACGATCGCTAGGATACGGGACCCGAATCGCAGAGTGGTAGTGTATTGACTTTCCTTTTATTAAGCCGAAAGCACAAAAATAACAAAAGGAGAGACAGCGACCGTAAACTGGTGTGAAACAAAACCAAATGAAACACACACAAAAACCCACAAACACAGGTGGGAATACCGAACATAAATAGGCTCCCCAATTAGAGGCAATGCGGCACAGCTGCCTCTAATTGGGGACCAATTCCAAAACAGAGAGGTCTCTGGACACCAAACCTGAAACCCATAAAGGTTTCCAGAGACCTCTCTGAACATAAACCTTACAGTTCTGCCCCTATATATATACAGTAGGACCTTCCACACCCACTTGGGATATGGATGCCTGATGAAGAACTAAGGGTCGAAACGTTGTTAATAATAAATATCACCTGGGAGCATAAGCAGCAGTGTGCGGAGTTTTCCTTTCGGTTTTTCATGACTCCAGCACCTGCGAAAAATACCTGGATGTGCGTATGTTCTTCAGCTTTTTTTCACTATTATTCTACAATGTAGAAAATAGTACAAATAAAGAAAAACCCTTGAATGAGTAGGTGTGTCCAAACTTTTGAATGGTACTGTATATAATATTTTTTTTTAGCTAAACAGGTGGGGCTCAAAACCCACCTGCCCTGAATGATGGGTCGCTACTGATATGGGGTCACCACACCGTGTCATACAGACCAAATCTGTGCTGTCTGGTCAGCTTAGATCTGCTGGTTGCTTGTATTTGTGCCAGTTCCACAGTCGCCATGCCCCTCCCACTTTCCACTTTTCTGATGTTTGTTGTTAACGTCTTAAGATGTCCCATCTCTCTCTCCCTACAAAGGACCAGTGGCTTCATTCTGGGGGAATAACAGAATGTGTCAGAATTATCTTGCCAAGATGAACTGTTTGTTCCATTCCCCATGTTAATAAACATTGTTTGAAAGTTAGCTGAGACCTTTTTAGGGTGGCAGAGAATTGACTCCACATTGGACCTTTTCCTGTGAAGTGAGGCTCTTGCCTGGCGAGTCTTTGCTCTCTCTCTCTCTCTCTCAGTGAATTCTCACACCAATTTCTTCACACACGTCCACACACACACGCACAAGCACACTTCCTCTTTGCATGCCCCAGGTCCATGTGAGTGGATTTTTCCCCACTGACCTCATGTCTCCTTCCGAGCCAGAAAAAACACAGTGACTCCCTGGCTGCCCAGGACAATGGCACTCTGTAGCTCCGCCAGCCACTGCCCCATCTGCCCCTAGACCCACTGTTCTACTGGCAGAGGCAAAGAGGATGGGCAAGGTAGTGGAGGGTGGTTTGCACTATCAAGGCCCTACACACAAATTGTGCAGTGTAATGTCTGATGATCTGAAGAATAATAGAGAAACCTGGCAAATGTGTTTACAGCCCTAAAGATCACAGTGGCTGGATTACAGCTGGGTTTGCCCATGCATGGTCAGAGGTTGGCATCAGCCCACCCTTAGAATAGGAGTGTTGGTTAAGGCGTGCCTGTCTTAAACTGAGGATCTGCTCCAGTGCACATACATTTGCCAGTGCTCAACCCACCAAAAACCCATACGTGCAACTTGTGCACTCTTTGTGGAATTTTTTTATTCCAGATTGACATCTGTAGCTCAGTAGAGATTTTATTGTGACACTAAAGAGAAAAACACCAGCAGTATCTTGTCATTCACACTATGTAATTTATCCCCCATTGTCCTCAGCTGCCTCTAAATGAATCCATTGTTCACTGACTATGTCAAATCAAATCAAATTATTTGTCACATGCGCCAAATACAACAGGTGTAGACCTTACAGTGAAATACTTACCTACAAGCCCATAACCAACAATGCTTTTAAGAAGTTTTAAGAAAAATAATGAAAAATAGAAAATAAAAGTAACAAATAATAAAACGGCAGCAATTAAATAACAATAGTGAGGTTATATACAGGGGTACTGGTACAGAGTCAATGTGCTGGTTAGTCGAGGTAATTTAGGTAATATGTACAGTTGAAGTCAGAAGTTTACATACACCTTAGCCAAATACATTTAAACTCAGTTTTTCACAATTTCTGACATTTAATCCTAGTAAAAAATTCCCTGTTTTAGGTCAGTTAGGATCAACACTTTATTTTAAGAATGTGAAATGTCAGAATAATAGTAGAGAGAATGATTTCTTTCATCACATTCCCAGTGATGAAAGAAATAAGTTGGGTGACTTTTGGCCCATTCCTCCTGACAGAACTGGTGTAACTGATTCAGGTTTGTAGGCCTCCTTGCTCGCACAGGCTTTTTCAGTTCTGCCCACAAATGTTCTATAGGATTGAGGTCAGGGCTTTGTGATGGCCACTCCAATATCTTGACTTTGTTGTCCTTAAGCCATTTTGCCACAACTTTGGAAGTATGCTTGGGGTCATTGTCCATTTGGAAGACCCATTTGCGACCAAGCTTTAACTTCCTGACTAACCTCTCCCTTCAAGCGAGGGAGAGGTTGTTGTCCTCGCACCACACGGCCAGGTCTCTGACCTCCTCCCATTGTAGGTGATCAGGCCTACCATTGTTGTCATCGTCAAACTTGATGATGGTGTTGGAGTCGTGCCTGGCCATGCAGTCATGAGTGAACAGGGAGTACAGGAAGAGACTGAGAACGCACCCCTGAGCCTGGCGGATGTGTTGTTACCTACCATTACCACCTTCCCGTCAGAAAGTCCAGGATCCAGTTGCAGAGGGAGTTGTTTAGTCCCAGGGTCCTTAGCTTAGTGAGCTTTGAGGGCACTATGGTGTTGAAGGCTGAGCTGTAGTCAATGAATAGCATTCTCACATAGGTGTTCCTTTTGTCCAGGTGGGAAAGGTAAAGGGGGGATACTAGGGGCAGTGTTGAGTGCAATTCTGCCCTACCAAGCAAAAAGGCAGTAACTGGTCATTGCGTGGAACTGAGTTAAATGGCTTTTATTTACCTTGGTTTCACAGTAACTTGTTCCAGTTACTGATAACATGACCCCCATTTTCTCCTAAACACAATACAATAGAGGCAGGATACTTGTCCACATGATTGAGCATGTATTTAATGTAGCAAAAATGACTAAATAATGTTCGTCCTAATGAGCAGTTACTGCCTTTTTGCTTGGTAGCTTGGTAGGGCAGAATAGAGATTGCATCATCTGTGGATCTGTTGGGGCGGTATGCAAATTGAAGTGCATCTAGGGTTTCTGGGATAATGGTGTTGATGTGAGCCATGACCAGCCTTTCAAAGCACTTCATGGCTACAGACGTGAGTGCTACGGGTCTGTAGTCATTTAGGCAGGTTACCTTAGTGTTCTTGGACACAGGGACTGTGCATGATGTCATGTCCCTGATCTTATTGGTCCTTGTAATGTGATGAAACTGAGCAGTTGCAACTGCAGAGGGGCATTGGAATATTGCCCAAAGGCACTTCTATAGGCTACTATATAGGTATAGGCAGCCCTATACTGTCAAGGTTCTTTCTAATCTTTGGCACCACATCCAAAGTCTCAAGTCTGTGCATACTGTACAAGTGAGAAGTGACGTGCCTTGGTCTATCTGAACAGTGTTTGAATGGAATTCAAGATACCTATAAGACAAAACAGTGGTATGTGTATCCTAGTAGTTCACTGGATTGGCACTGTTCCCTTCTATTAATCTGCTCTGTTTGTTTTCATAATTAATCTGAAGTTCAGAGGGCAGACAGAATAGATTGCATAGATTGCTATCTAACGGAAGAATGCCTGGCAGGCAAACTCCCATAAGTCGCATATATGACAAAGATCAACATACTATTCCTTTGCCAATCAGTGATGTTATGTCCCTGTCCCATGCAGCTCTCTAGAGGAGAGACAAGCATCTTTACCTCTTTATGGTTTATGACGACAGCCACTCCTTTCAGCCCGTGCTCATCCATCCATCTACTGCTGTACAAGAGGCCTGTGGCAGAGGGCAAAGTTAGATTACAGGTCACATTACATAAGGCCTAGCAGTTAACCTTGTATGTCTCTCATTGTCTGAATGACATAAGTGAACTTTATCCTCATCTCTCAACTAGAGGAGCTGAACTAGATACGCATAGCGGAAATTGGAAATCGCATAGTGGAAACTTTCATCTGAACCTTTTTCTTTAAAAAACCTTTTGGGAATTTCAAGTGACCATCAATTATGTTACGTTTTATCCGTTAAGTTTCACATCTTCTCACTGCTGTAGCACGAGGAGCCTGTTTTCTTCTTCCAGATGTTCTTCTGGTTGGAGGTGCCCAAGGTCTATTAGAGGTGTGTTTCTGGGCAATTCACCACAGGCATCCAGGGCCTTCCTGTGTGCCTCATTACCCTGTACTGAGGCTCAGCTGAGAGGAGAGGCAGGCAGTCCTACAGCCCTACAGTGAGGGGGGCCGTACAGTCCAAAATGTTCCACTCAGAACTGGGTAAAGTGAGCACAGTGAAAGAGCTTGAAAGATGAGGCTCTGCTAGGAGAATCATGTTAAAGAGCTCAAATTGTTTTTAAGGTTCTCTCGAGATACCAGAGGTTGTACTGACAGTACTTTGGCATAGAGGAACCAAAATAAGGTGTCTGATTCGAAGATTCTTTTGAATTTTGCCAGTGTGCACTTACACATCGGTGCATACTCACTCTCAGGTTTTCAGTCTCACTCTTAGATCTCTTGTGACATAATACACCACACACACACACACACACACCACACACACATGTCCTCCGGCACTCACATAATATCTGAATTGAACAGTGTACGTGCATATTATGTCACAAGATCTAACAATGAGACTGAAAACCTGAAAGTGAGTATGCACCGATGTGTAAGTGCACACTGGCAAAAGACTAAATAATATTAGAATCAGACACCTTATTTTGGTTCCCACTATGCCAAAGTACTGTCAGTTCAACCTCTGGTATAACCTTCTAAACGATTCTCCCAGCGGAACATCATGTTTCAAACTCTTTCACTGTGTATAGTGATATAGCTACAGTATAACCAAATCAAATCAAACCATTCTACTCAACAAGTTAATGAATAATATTAGACCATTACAGAAAATTCGTTTCAGAGCTTTCAGGCTATCATTGAATACTTTGACATGGCTCAAGTCATCTAACAGACCTGATTAGACCATGGTCTTTGTCTTTTTAAGTACAGCTTGGTCTAATGTGGGGTTTTGGCATGTGTCCTTTTAATTTAGTGATGTCTGAAAGCTTTCTTACTCATTATGCTTTCAACAACTAATTTAAGCAATCATGGTTTTGCGTATTTGTTTAGGGCTTGACATAGTTAGGTGAATTATGTGGTCCTAGAGACAATGTTACTCTCTCCTGGGTTGTGGTAACCATTCTCCTGCTTGATTACAGTTTAGGTATGCGTTTGTCCATGTGTGTGTGGTCCATTAACCTCCAGTGTATCTCTTTCTACAGGCCTGTGCCCCCCAGCCCTGAACAGACCAATGGAACCACCACCCCAGAACAGCTCACTGGACGCTTCCAGGTCAGTCACTCATGCTCTCTATCGATCTCCTTATGCAGGAGCTTCCATTTTGGTCTGTAAATTATCTTCACTGTAATGTGATTGAAACACTTCATTTGTGAATCAGTACTTTGTTGATTGTCATATGATGGATGTAAGGCCTATTAAAAGTACTTAGGCCTTCACTGAGTGACCTATGGATTCATTCTTTCCTACAGTTTTTATCACAGTATCCTCTAGTATCTTGTTACATCAGTATCATATCTCTACATGATGACTCCTGTCCTAATGGTTTGTTTAATGGCTGATGTCTGAGAGCCATGCAGACGCTGTGTCTGCTTCATATTAACAGATTGTGGGGTGTCTGCTTATCAATGATTTATTAGATGTCCAGATGAGCTGGAATGAGACATCCTAGTGTGACTGTAGAGATATTCCATAACTCTAGGATAACTCTGTGGACCTGGGACAGTGGAAACATGGGAGAGGAACCAGAGGATGCTGTAAATCAGCTGATGTTCCTGGGTTTTATAGGGCGACAGAACTACTGCTGGGTCTCCGTAGTAACACTGGCAGAATACGAGCCCATGTAGGGCCCAAGGCTGAAGGCTAGGACAAAACACTGACTGTCATCATTCTAACATGGGGATATTACATATCTGATTTCCACAAACCTGGTTTCAATTACCTCAGGATGTGCAGCTCTAACAGGACTGTACATTATACCTTGACATGCATTGCCCTCTTTTTTTAAGAGTTTTATGATGCGCTCAAGCGTCTCCTTGTCAACTGCGTCTGAGCACCCACTAATAGTGAAAGGAGACAAATGTTTTAGTTACATCGTGAATCAATTTCTTAAACATGCTTGCAAGACAAGTTATTTTAGGAATATGGATAAGCAGTTTGTCACAGTGTGTATGGATAAATACATTCAATGTTTTGATCATGCTGTCTGTCTGTCTGTCTGTCTGTCTGTCTGTCTGTCTGTCTGTCTGTCTGTCTGTCTGTCTGTCTGTCTGTCTGTCTGTCTGTCTGTCTGTCTGTCTGTCTGTCTGTCTGTCTGTCTGTCTGTCTGTCTGTCATGCCCTGCCCTGTTCTGTTGTAGGAGGCTGTGCTGGTGAGTCGAGATGAGAACCAGAACTACAGAGAGTACTCCATCTCCAGCCCAGCCTCCCTGTCACCTGGACCCTACTCCCCAGAGGCCCCACCCAGTCCTGAAGGGAAGAGAGAGAGGCTCATACCCACCAGCACCAAGAGGTACACTACAGCATCCACCATCACCGCAATCTAACCTCCCTCTAAAGGACCAGGACATGCATGTGTTACTTGAGAATAAAATAATGAATGCCTGAATGGATAGTCAGTGATAGTAGGTTACCATAGTTATCCAGGAGCTTTTAGTTAAGTTGGGGTTGGAGATGGGGGTAGGATAGACTACTAGAGCATCCAATTACTGTAAGTGCTCCTTTGAGGCCTATACAGGACCAGATTGAATAGGTACAAGAGTAACTGTCAGAAAATGGAGCCATGGGATTCTGTAGTAGTAAGAAAGGATGTGCATAGCATATCACATTCCCCCCTGTTCATTCACAGCAACAAAGGGCCACGCTGTGGAACATTCACCGCTCTGCTCTGCTCTGCTCTGTCTGTAGGCCTAGCTGCTATTCTCCTGAGTCACTTTGTAGGTCACAGTTCAAAACTTATTTTGCTCTGGGTCAATCGAATGCCTGTCGAACTACCCTACGCCATGACCTCTTTCTTCCCCCTCTCTCCAAATGAAATCCTGCGACTAGTGAGGTCCGGCTGCCCGACAACCTGCCCGCTCGACCCCATCCCCTCCTCCCTTCTCCAGACCATCTCTGGAGACCTTCATCCATCATCAACTCATCCCTCATCTGCGTCCCCTTTGACTTCAAATTTGCCTGAGCCGCTCTCCCCGCTCAAGAAACCAACACTTGACTCCTTTGACGTCAAAAACTACAGACCGGTATCCATTTTTTCCAAAACGCTTGAGCGGGCTGTTTCTGACCAATCTCTCCACGGTGTCTCCCTCCCAGAGTGCAAAGAACCTTGGCATGACCCTGGACACCCTGTCATTATCTGCAAAAATCTAAGCATTGACTCGCTCCTGCAAGTTCATTCTCTAGAACATCCGTAGAGTACGAACATACCTCACACAGGAAGCAACGCAGGTCCTAATGCAGGAAATTGTCATCTCCCGTCTGGACTACTGCAACTCGCTGTTGGCTGGGCTCCCCACTTGTGCCATCAAACCCTGCAGCCCGACTGGTGTCCAACCTTCCCAAGTTCTCCCGTCACCCCGCTCTTCCAAACACTCCACTGGCTTCCAGTCGAAACTCGCATCCACTACAAGACCATTGTACTTGCCAACGGAGCAGCAAGAGGAACTGCCCCTCCCGACCTTCAGCCTATGCTCAAACCTTACACCCCAACCCGAGCACTCCGTTCTGCCACCTCAGGTCTCTTGGCCCTCCCATACCTATGTGAGGACAGCTCCCGCTCAGCCCAGTACAAGCTCTCCTCTGTCCTGGCACCCCAATGATAGAACCAGCTTCCCCCTGAAGCTAGGACCCATCTTCCGAAAACATCTGAAACCCTACCTCTTCATAGTGTACCTTAAATCATTCCAAAGCACCCCCCCCTCGCAACCCCTCCTCACCCCACCCCCCTAAATAAATGTAAAACACTTGCACTTGACTTTTTTCCACCTTACTAGCACTGACTTTGCTGATAGCTACTTTATTGAGGGAAAATGTGCTTACTATCACTGTGATATGTGGGTGTCCCACCCAACTATCTTAAGATGAACACACTAACTTTAAGTCGCTCTGGGTAAGAGTGTCTGCTAAATGACTAAAATGTAAAACATTTCTAGGGCTGCTCGGCTATCCTTATCTATTCCTGTCCTAGTAATCTGGAGACCTAGTAAATATCATCCCATTACCCTAAACACACACAAGTGTTATGCCATGTTTATGATAGCCGTTTTGAAGCACTTTTTATAACATGTTGGTCAAGTGAAGTATTTTGATTGAGACCGTTATGGTTGTTTTGGATGAGATGGCACACACCATTATCAGTGTAATCTTTCTCTGTCATTTCATAGCATCCAGCTGCGTTCGTGGTCTCCAGAAGAGAAGAGGTCTAGTCACAGACTGTCCAGACCACTGTCACAGGTAGGTCTGTCTCATACTCAGGGACAAGGTCCCATAGCAGACCCTTTACTTCCTATGTTATTAACGTACGTAACCCGATGATTGACGTTTCCAAGGCCATTGTGCATTATATGTAGATGCTTTACAGTAAGAAAGACAGGATGCAGACAACATTTGATATTCTCATTGCCGGGGAACTGAAAGGTCACCTTTTTAAAATATCTGACATTACGTTGGAATACAATCTGGAAATGGTTTGTTCAAAGATCATGGTAAGGAAGAGAATGATTAGCTCTCAGTAAATTAATAGACTTGACCTTTAGTGGTCTGCTATATTGGACTCATTAGTGCAGTATTCACTTCTTGTCTCACTAGCAGTAAAATATGGGGTTGGGATATAAGCTGATTTGTTCATGAATCCACTATTCTTATTTACAGTTCCAGCAACTAAAAGAGACGTCTGGAAAGTGAGCTAAAGGATAGAGAATGTTGTGGGAAAGTTCATCATAAGATATTCCAGCTATGTTTAACGGCCCCAGTCCCAAGCATTGGTCTCACAGAAGACACAACATGGGAGATGACAGAGCAGGAAAAACAGACAAGACCCTTAATGGCCCGGAGACATGGGATGGAATACCATAAATGTTATAAGTTCTGTGAATATTACATTGAACTAGATAAATATGGCCTCTTTAGCCTGGGAAAAGGAGATTGAACTCAGCTCTTCATCTAAGGGGCAGATGACTTGAGCAGAGGCCACTCTGAAACTTCTGGTCTGATACGAGATATTCTCGTATACGGGTTATTGAGGCTGGTCCCATCGCCGCCAGCCAAGTAACTTGTACTGTTCAGTATACTCTAATGATCTCTCTAAGAGCCCATAGCTGACAATTATCATCACTATCAAGCTTTCTATCAACACTCCTTTTACGGGTCTGGTCAATCCTCTCCCCTGTGTGGTATGTCGGTCCTATTTCTAGAATAGAATGTAGCAATCTGCATTCCTTCAAGTTCAGTCAAATTCAGTCACTCTATCTTATGTGATTTAAGAGTATTGCTGTGTATGGCATGTTGGCATACTCCAAAAGGTCGTCCTGAGGAGGGGAGGGTGCAGAGATGTCTGTCTGTGCAGACAAGAATCAGTTCCCTGGACACTGTTGTGTTATGAGATGTTCTTTGTGGAGTTTTGAAGCTATGTATCACAGACGCCCCAGGCAGACTGGAGTGTCGACAATTAGGAGCTATTTAGTTGACCTTTATCAGCAGCCTTTAAGGAATGCTGTGACTTACATGCTCCTCTGTCATGCGTGGTTGTCTGAGATTACCTTATGTGTTTGTGGTATTTATAAAGGCAGGTGGGCCAAAGGGTCTGGAATGTTTGCTCACAACTTTTAAAAAAATGTTCAGGATAAGCTCACCCTTTTCGTTCATCTCAAGTTTGGAATCCATTTCCCCTCTCTCACCCCCTCTGGGAGCCATCACATTCCTTCTGTCTCACTCCACTCCAGTATCAACTTGTTTTTATTTTTTCTGCTGTTTAACCAAATGTTTGGAGTCACACACTACCATGTTACTGAACCGAAGAGACATGAAATGCTAGATACATGTTTTTGGTTGTTTGTCAGCCTTGCTGTGGTTTGACAGGGCTGACTTACTGTTTACAGACAGTACCTTGGGAGCCCTCAGCCACCACTTCACCCCCTCCACCTCCACTGTGGCTTGGCTGGAGCCGGTCTTGGAGAGCTCTCTCTGTCCTCTCCTCAAAGCCTAACAGCTTTCTGTTAACTAGGATCCACACTGGTGGATGAAGGGGGATTTTGGTGGGGCTCTTCCTCCAGTAGAAGTCTCTCTGGTCTGTGAGAGGAGACGAGCCTCCCACCTAGGATGTGGGATTAGTGAGTGGAGCCCTTTCAGTATGCTTGGCGTGTAAACGGGAAGAGGCCTGCCCTGCCTGCATGGACACACTGTGCTGTAGTGTTGTGCTGCTCTTGACTTGCTGGCAGGAACACTGCAGCCCAGTTAGCAGCGGGGCCTCTGCTCCCCTTACAAGGCCCTCTGTCCCGCCTGAGAGCTGCAGAGTACTGCTGTATCAGGTGATAAGCCACCCTGAAAAGCGTCTAAAAGGCTTTTCCACCCCTGTTCTGGCTCTCCAAGTGAGGAAAGTGGGATGTGCGGCTGGATGCCCCATTTACCGGGGTGTTGGATATCCTGAGAAAATGCCCTGTACAATAGTGGCTCTGATGGTAGGAGCTCTGGGAGGCCTGGCGTTGTGTGATGGGGCGCTTGGGGAGCCCTAGGAGATGGGCAAGGAGGGTGGAGAGGGGTAGATGGACACTTGGGACATGGGAGGGCCTCTGCCATTCCCAAACAACTCCCCAAACCATCACCCCCCTCCCCAATACGATACAACCAGCTCCGGCACAGAGATACCCATTGTACCCGACCCAGAAACCCACACTGGAACGATGAGGAGACTGAGCAGAGTTGACAGAACCATACGTCACTCATGCACAATGGATTCAGAGATCTGGCTCCTGCTGTCAGTCACACTGAAACCAGCTGTGTAGAGGCCCATATTCAGCCATCATTACCGATGACAATGACCTTCCAATGGGTTTGATAACGGGCTTGATAAAGATATCAAATGTACGGTAATGTTAATGCACCAAAAAAACATGTTTTTGTTTTGGGTTGGATGGTTCATTAGCCTGGCTCCCAAATAGATGGATGAAATACAGTACATGGAAAGTTGTTCCTGCAATCTAAGTAGGCTTAGTAGTATTAACTTATTTTGCCACATTTTGTCATGGCACATGACCGCTTGTGTCCTTTGGTTGTTTGTCAGACCTGTACATCTAACAGTATTAGTGTAAAAGGCTGGGAAGAGCTAGCCAATCTGCTGGACCGGCACACCAAGACAAAAGGGAGAGGCCAGCCTACTAAAGAGGACAGTTGGATCAGGTCCCGGATTCCTCCCAGGATTCCCTGAGCCAAGCCTGGAGCTGTAGCTGTAGCTGAGCTAGCCCCGCTGCTGGTCACCTCCACGAATCAGCTCTTCTGTTCATAACATCAGGAAGTGACCACAACGGCATCCCTTTTGGGATGAACAGGGCCAAAACCAAGCTGCTTTTTCAGAAGACATGGCTCATCATTGGGCCATTAGGGGCAGGATCACCGGTCTGGGTTTCCAGTTCTACACTCTGCGGTTCCTGAGGGTAGCCTTGGTGGGCTGCCTCATCCTGTGTCAGGGACGGGATGGTTACTGTATAAATAACCATCATACTGGAGGTTGATCAACTTCACTGTGACACTCATGGGCCCCACAATGACCACACTGGGCGAGCTGACCTTGGGGGAATGACATGCATCACTAAACTCTTTATCCAGGGGGGGACAAACCCTCCATCCACCCATCCCTCTATCTATCTGTCTATCCCTCCTTCCACCCATACTGTACGTCCCGATGGGTAGGCAGGCAGGCATGCAGTAGGCCAGCCTGCACACAAGCCGCTGGTTTCACCCCAGTCTATTTTGGGTGGTGTGGCGGGTTAGTGTGGAAAGCTGTGGTTGTTGCTGTGGAGCAGAGAGGCTTGGCATACAACAGTAGGAATGTCACTAGATGTTCAAGTCGAGTCAAAGTTTTTCCTTGAAATTACTCTCTCTGCTTTCTTTAGCCTGAGATAAAAAATATATAAATCAGAAAGCACTCTTCCAGATCAACGTCTAAAATATACCTTAGCCTGCCTTCTGTCTCCCCTCTCCTCCTTGCTGTCTTCCCCAGTCTCCCCGTTCTTCCTCCGCACCACCATATCCAAACAGATTCAGAAGATATCGCCGGGACTGATGTCCTATTCAGGTCTGACATGAGCAGAGCTGCAGTCTGGCTTGGCAGGCCTGGGGTGTGCTGTCTGACGGGCAGGCTAAAGCCAGTGTGGAGGTGGTGGTGGGGGGGATGTTTTCTCTTCTCCACAGAGTGAGGGCTGTGAGCGGACAGAGCCAGGCCTTTTCACGTGGGCTCTGGCCATTAAGCCAGGGTCCATTGTGGCCCCTCGGCGGGCAGCATGCCTCTCCACATCCCCACTGATTGATCAGCACCGTTGTTTTGCTTTCCCCTGAAGTGGAAAAGTTAACTGGGGCACTTCAGATTTCCCCTGCCTGCCTCCCAGGCCCCTGGGCTCACTGACCGCCAAGCCGGTGACGCTGCTGGCCCCACTCACTTTATGTGGGGATTTTGGCCAGGAGAGATGGACCTTTTTATTAGTTAGTGTGGTTTACTCAAGCGGTCAAATGGTATGTGCACATTCCGTAAGTTGTTGTCAAGGTAACCATGTGGATAACTTCCCCTTGCTCCAGCAGAAACTGACACGTCAGCATATATTCTCTAGTTTACGCAGGATACCACCTTGAGTTTGGGATAATGGTTGCCATGGCTCCATTTGTTTGTCATAAATTATACTTTTTAGGCTGGTAAAAGTGTCCCTCCAGATACAAATGTAAAGCAAAACGTTGCTGCAGTCAGTATTGTAAATACTGTAAATGTCCATCCAGCTGAATACTATCCATGGGATTTATAATGAAACATAACAAAAATCTCCAAATTCTCCATGGTTGGATGGGGAGCGTCGCTGCACAGCTGTTTTCAGGTCTCTCCAGAGATGTTCGATAGGGTTCAAGTCCGGGCTCTGACTGGGCCACTCAAGGACATTCAGAGACTTGTCCCAAAGCCAATCCTACGTTGTCTTTTGCTCTGTGCTTAGGGTCGTTGTCCTGTTGGAAGTTGAACCTTTGGAGCAGGTTTTCATCAAGGATCTCTGTACTTTGCTCCGTTCATCTTTGCCTCGATCCTGACTAGTCTCCCAGTCCCTGCCACTGAAAAACATCCCCACAGCATGATTCTGCCACCACCATGCTTCACCGTAGGGATGGTGACAGGTTTCCTCCAGACGTGATGCTTGGCATTCAGGCCAAGGAGTTCAATCTTGGTTTCATCAGACCAGAGAATCTTGTTTCTCATTCTCTGAGAGTCCTTTAGGTGCCTTTTACTGAGGAGTGGCTTCCATCTGGCCACTACCATAAAGGCCTGATTGGTGGAGTGCTGCAGAGATGGTTGTCCTTCTGGAAGATTCTCCCATCTCCACAGAGAAACCCTGGAGCTCTGTCAGAGTGACCATCAGGTTCTTAGTCACCTCCCAGACCAAGGCCCTTCTCCCCCGATTGCTCAGTTTGGCCGGACAGCCAGCTCTAGGAAGAGTATTGGTCGTTCAAAACTTCTTCCATTTAAGAGTGATGGAGGCCACTGTTTTCTTGAGGACCTTCAATGCTACAGAAACTTTTGGTTACCCTTCCCCAGATCTGTGCCTCGACACAATCCTGTCTCTGAGCTCTACGGCCAATTCCTTCGACCTCATGGCTTGTTTTTTTCTCTGACATGCATTGTCAACTGTGGGACCTTTTATATAGACAGTAGTGTGCCTTTCAAATCATATCCAATCAATGGAATTTACCAAAGGTGGACTCCAATCAAGTTGTAGAAACATCTCAAGGATGATCAATGGAAACAAAGGGACTAAATACTTATGTAAATAAGCTATTTCAGTTATTCGCTTTGTCGTTATGGGGTATTGTGTGTAGATTGTTTTATTTTATTTTATTTAATCCATTTTAGAATTTGGCTGTAACATAACAAAATGTGGGAAAAAAGGGGGTCTGAATACTTTCCAAATGCACTGTATAAGAAAGGGTGGATTTTGGCGATCAGAAATTAAATGACATCCAGCAATTTAACAAAAACCATAATGAACTCCAGATGAGTTTGATATGCAGCTTCAGTTGGAGCCTTGTGGGGAATTTAATAACGTTGAAAAATGTGTTGCTCATAGCTCCCTTCAAGGATAAATAAACTCTCCCTCGTCCTGCCTGGCATCAGTTTTCTCACTGTATCTGTGCCTGTTGGTGGCAGCCCGGCTGGTGGCTGGGTGGGTGGACTGCTCCCTTTACGAGACCAGTTACAGTATATGAGGCCACCTATGATCTCACCATAACATGAGTGGGCTTTGCCTAGACACAAGAGTTTGAAGGGAGCTCAGGTTCTGTGTGTGTGAGAAGCTAGCCACAGTTGGGGGCAAAGTTCCTGTTTAAAGTAATCATCCCCGTAAGGACTCTGTGATTATGATCTGAAATGCCCTGTCATCAGAGAATCTAATGATACTACCTTGATGGTGGTAATGTAAAAACGTACACTACTGTAGCTCACACAGTCTTTGATAAAAAAGTTTGTTGGCCCAGAAAGATTGCAGTGCATCACTTAGGTGGGTGTTAAGCTTTTGAGTCCAGCAGCCTCTTAGACATGTTCCCATTGTGACTAAGCAGGGTCCTGTCGGAACCAATCATGTATATAAACCCTGGATTGCTGATGCTATGTATTGACCATTGAGAGGCTTGGAAGCCACTATGGTGACCGTGTTAATGGAATTAACACTCCGCAGTGTCAGAGCACAGCCAGAGTCAACCAGATTCAACCTCCAATTGAGACTCAGTCCACCAGCACTCATCAGTCAGCACCCGCCATTATCTCTAGGGAATCTCTGACCCTTAATGTATGTTATTGTATGTAAACATTGAGAAAAACTGAATTTATTTCAAATACTTAGGATTATCATATATTTTATTTAGCTCAGTGTGGTGTTATGGTACAGTAGTTGACCTCTGAATACAGTAACGGTAATAACAGAGTAGAGGCAGCGGTGACGGAGGATAAAGAGCAGGTTAGTCTGCCTCAGGTCTTTACAGGAGACCTCCATGCATATACAGTACACATACTGCAGGATATATACAGTACGTATACATCTCCCTCCAAACCCGAGGACTCCTGCCATCCCCTGGATGTTTGTCCCATATTTATGATAATGTCAAGTGTTTTCATACAGCAGTCCCCAAAATATAGTTGTAGCGTCTTCTGTGCGTCATCTGCCCTGTCTGCTGGCCCATGCCCTGTAATTGAAACTGCAGGGTGGTAATAATGATGATGATGCGCAGTGGCCCCGACTGGAGCCAGACAGAGAGCTTCTCTGCTCCCAAAATGTAAAAGAGATGCCAATGTCCCGTGTCTCCCATGGGCCCTGATCTGAAACAGCTGCCCCCGCTTCAATTCTCCATTTCCTGTTTGTTTGTGTCTCCAATCCCAGACTGAGTTTGAGTTTCAGATTCAGAACTCTCTCTTTTGTGCTCTCCCGCACTCATGATTTTTCTTCCTATCTCTGTCATGCTGTCTCTCTCCCTCTCTCTTTCTCTCTTTCGTTTATTCACTCACTCACTCACTCACTCACTCACTCACTCACTCACTCACTCACTCACTCACTCACTCACTCACTCACTCACTCACTCACTCACTCACTCACTCACTCACTCACTCACTCACCCACCCCATCCTCCTTCCATTTCCTGGGATTGAGATTTGGCTTGGGCCTGGGTTGTCTTTCTTCCTTTTAGGGTTTTCCTAGAGTTTTTGGAATAAGCACGTAGCTGTATTATCTATATTTCATTACGTAGCTGTATTATCTATATTTCATTAATCAAATATGACAGCAGATTTCCGTGGCTTAATTGAAATAGCAGCAAGACGAGAGTGCCATCGTCTGAGTGGCATGGAGATTCCAAAGTTAACTTCAGGTTCAGAGTTTGGCTTTGAAGTGTAATTTGTCCTGTGCACACCTCAGGCTTTGTGCAACAGACAGGCAGGCTCTCTGATGACCCAGAGTTCGTTAAGAGCTTATGATTGCAGTTCAGAGCAGGTCTGAGTTCAGAGCAGTCAGAGGATCCAATGATTTCTATGTTCCCCTGGCTTTCGACATTCCCAACACCATTCACCTTCTTCAAGACAAACAGCCATTGTGCCGGCTGGCGGTGCCCCTCTGCCAGTGAGTGGCATCCCCTGGGGCATCCACAGGGGGCATCGCTGCCATCTGCAGCGCCATGGCTGCTTCTATAAAAGGTCAGCAGCACAGAGGAGAATAGAGCAGTGTTGTTGATGCCCAAACTCCACTACTTCTCCAGACCAATCTGCCGAGCCCATCTATGGTCATACTCCATCCCAGCTGCTTAGTTCCTGTCGTCGTCCGACCTTTGTTTTCCTGTGCCCGTTTGTTGCTTTTGTTTAGCTTTTTTTCTTTATTCCTTCATTCCTCTCATGCCTCATGGATAAACGCTGTGATTAAAGCACTCATTCACTTGACTAGCTAAAACTTGGTTCTGAAAATGTGGCTTCAGTTGGTTACTCTCAGAGGAGATGTAACCATCCTAGATTTGGACTTGTACTTCTTCATTAGCAAGATGTTTTATAAAAGTACAACTACAGGTTAGCCTAAGATGACATGTAGCCATTAGAAAGGATTTCATTAGAAAATGTTAATCACAAGACTATGACATTTTGACTAGCTAATTGCAGGAGGAGAAGGTAGAGGGTTTCTGCACTTATTCAAAATTAATATGGAGGAAGTGACAACCAACTATATCTGGCCCTTGTTTCTGGGGAAATTCGACCCTGAGAGGAATTACAGTGAGCAATGCCGCTGATTGTTCCGGGTAAAAGCTTCCTGGCGTAGAGCAGTGAGCAGCGATCTGCACAAGCACTGGAAAAAGAAAAGGAAAACTGGACCGATTTGAGAGCAAAGCCATTGTTCAAAGAGCTGCTGAATTGGAAGCGAATGCTGGTGGTTATGGAGACAGAGAGTCCCTGGCTCCACCAGTGCCCATGCCTCATTCAGCCCCAGGCCTGTTCTGGTGCTGGGAGCTGGAGTGGAGAGGGGTGGGGTGGAGATGCAGCTTTTCCTGGGATGGGCTTGTGGAGGCATTGATGCCAACTGATGACGAGGCTGGGCAGGGAGTCACATAAACAATAATAACTTGGTGGGCGCTTATTTGTCCTATTTCACATGTACAACTGTGTATTTATACACATATTAATACGCATTTCCCAACTATCCATGAGACACCCTGGAGGAATTAGGATTAAGTGCCTTGCTCAATGGCACATCAACAGCTTTTTCACATTGTTGGCACAGGGATTCAAACTAGTGACCTTTTGGTTACTGGCCCAATGCTGAAACCGCTAGGCTACCTGTCACCCAAAAGTTCTCTGAGTCATGCTGTTCTCTCAAACTGTATACAGTACAGTAGTCATTGAAATATACTGAACAAAAATATTAACGCAGCATGCAACAATTTTAAATATTTTACTGAGTTACAGTTCATATAAGGAAATCAGTCAATTAAAATAAATTAATTAGACCCTAATCAATGGATTTCACATGACTGGGAATACAGATATGCATCTGTTGGTCCCAGATACCTTCAAAAAAAAGGTGTGGATTGAAAACCAGTCAGTATCTGCTATGCCCACCAGTTGTTCAGACTGTTGATTGTGGCCTGTGGATTGTTGTCCCACTCCTCTTCAATGGCGGTGCGAAGTTGCTGGATATTGGCGGGAACTGGAATACGCTGTCATACACGTCGATCCAGAGCATCCCAAACATGCTCAATGGGTGACATGTCTGGTGAGTATGCAGGCAATGGAAGATCAGGGACAGGAATTGTGTACAGATCCTTTCTGACATGGGGCCCTGCATTATCATGCTGAAACATGAGGTGATGGCGGCGGATGAATGGCACCGTATCGTTATGGTAGGGAACATTCGATTCTCTGGCAACAGCTCTGGTGGGCATTCCTTAACCTTTATCTTAACCCTAAACTTAACCATTACCCTAACCCTAGCCCTAACTCTAACCTTAACCCTTACCAACCCATGGGTCCCCCAATTACATTCAGCCATGAAGTTTCCTTGAGTGGATTGTCGGGAGGCCAGAACATGGTTATAAGTTATTTGTACCCTGCAAATTGACCGCAACAACCCCAAATAGATTTAGTATTTGACAAAAACAAAATAATTTCAAATCTTGATTACATTGGAATACAATCACATATGCCTCTACCTGGGAACAGATTTTGTAAATAAAAATAACTTTGAGCTGGTTTTCTGGTGATTTTGCAGTATTTTATGTCCAACAGCTGCAATCGTATTGATCAATTATTACGTAGTTATTTTTTGCTCTGAAAATTTGAGGAGCCAAATAAAATAAGCCACAGGACAAATCTGGCCCGTGAGCCGCCTATTGGGGAACCCTGCCCTAACCCTTATTCTAAACCTTATTCTAAACCTTACCCTAACCGTAACCTTAGCAAACATTTGCTTATCAACAGATAGTCAGTTGATAGTTGAGAACATCTACAGATGGACAATCCAAATAAAAGTGCGGCCAATCATTTTTTTAGGCTTCACTTTTCAACCTTCATTTCACTTTTTATTTAGCTGAATACCCCATACAAAATAGTTTTGTTGCGTGTCTGAGAGACTTTTAGAATTAGATCTCAGGTGGTCACAGTTAGATGCAGTGCATAGCGCTGTAATAAAATCTATCTGTTTTCTGGGATTCCTGACAGTAAAAGTGTCTGGGCTGAGTTATAAGTTGCTCAGAAGTGGACCAGGTGTGCTCTGTGTTCTGGGTGCCCCATGTCCCTGGGGTGAAATTCTCTTCGAACACACACCGACACCACATAGGAAACACATAATACCATTAAACTTGCACACATGTGCATACCAAATGCACACTCAAACTCATGCATGCATGCATGCATGCACGCACACACACACACACACACACACACACACACACACACACACACACACACACACACGCGCACACACACACACACACACACACACACACACACACACACACACACACACACACACACACACACACATATTCAGTCCCATGTTTTCAGGATCACTAGGGCTCTACTGCTTGGCTGTAACCAATGATGTCGCTCTAGCTCCCTCTTGTGGCCTAATAGAAGCTCATTGGAAAAAAACCCTGTCTGTGTCAGTGGGCGTTCCCTCTCTCTCTCTCTCTCTCTCTCGAGCATGCCAGAGATTATGGAGGAACTCTATGTTCGCGCGAAAGAGGGAACGCCCACTTACACAGACGGGAACCTTGACTATTTTCTTCAATGGTAAACGGCCTTAAAGAGACATTCATTATCCACCATCGTTGGCAGTAGCTTCCTGCCAAGCTGGTACTCTAGAAGTGAGCAGTTAGGGAATTGAAGTAAGAAGCATTGTCATTTAACCATGTCACTCCCAGGTGAATAAAGTTGATGAAGTTTCCCAACAGGGTATAATGGTTTATAACTGCCATGCATAATTGTAGGACATCTGGTGTCCACGATGGAAGTACAAGTTGGCTCTCCTCTTCTCTTCAAATGAACAACAGAGCCAACATCTGTTACCATGCGAACAGCATCTCTGTCATCAGCCTGGGGGCTGAGTCCCAGCTGAGATATAAATAGCAATCGAGAGCTAAGGTTGACACAGTCAGGCAGGCAGCCTGCACATGGAGTTAGGGCTGGGAGACAAATGTGAGATTGATAAGGAGGAACGAGTTAGTAAAAGGACAGGAATGCTGGGAGTGTCTCATGATATAACCTAATTGAAACCTGCAGTATGGGAGGGGCAGGAGCATGATGACTATAGCAACCTTCCGTCATGGGCACAGTTACTTCATTACTGTACATAAATAAGATTGATAAAGTGAAGGCTTAGAGGTGTGTGTGTGTGTGTGTGTGTGTGTGTGTGTATTCTGAACATCTGGGGTGTATTCAGTAAGGTAAAACGTAACAGACACTGTACAATTAAATGAATAGAGCTGAATTGATTCCTAGTTGTACATGACAGACAATCATATTGGTTCCACACTAGTGGTTAGGATTCGGCGCTCTCACCGCCGAGGCCCGGGTTCGATTCCCGGGCCTCGGGGGTGGCGCAGTGGTCTAAGGCACTGCATCTTAGTACAAGAGGTGTCACTACAGTCCTTGGTTCGAATCAAGGCTAAGTCGCATCCGGCCGTGATTGGGAGTCCCATAGGGCGGCGCACAATTGGCCCAGCATCGTCCGGGTTTGGCCGGGGTAGGCCGTCATTGTAAATAAGAATTTGTTCTTAACCGACTTGCCTAGTTAAATAAAAAATATATACAGTTGAAGTTGGAAGTTTACATGCACAATTCCTGACATTTAATCCTAGTAAAAATTCCCTGTCTTAGGTCAGTTAGGATCACCACTTTATTTTAAGAATGTGAAATGTCAAAATAATAGTTGAGAAAATTATTTATTTCAGCTTTTATTTCTTTCATCACATTCCCAGTGGGTCAGAAGTTTACATACACTCAATTAGTATTTGGTAGCATTGCCTTTAAATTGTTTAACTTTAACTAAAACCTTTTGGGTAGCGTTCCACAAGCTTCCCACAATAAGTTGGGTGAATTTTGGTCCATTCCTCCTGACAGGACTGGTGTTACTGAGTCAGGTTTGTAAGCCTCCTTGCTCACACACGCTTTTTCAGTTCTGCCCATAAATTTCCTAAAGGATTGAGGTCAGGGCTTTGTGATGGCCACTCCAGTACCTTGACTTTGTTGTCCTTAAGCCATTTTGCCACAACTTTGGAAGTATGCTTGGGGTCATTGTCCATTTGGAAGACCCATTTGCGACCAAGCTTTAACTTCCTGACTGATGTCTTGAGATGTTGCTTCAATATATCCACATAATTTACCTTCCTCAAGATGCCATCTATTTTGTGAAGTGCACCAGTCCCTCCTGCAGCAAAGCACCCCCACAACATGATGCTGCCACCCCCGTGCTTCACGGTTGGGATGGTGTTCTTTGGCTTGCAAGCCTCCTCCTTTTTCCTCCAAACATAACGATGGTCAAACGGTTCTATTTTTGTTTCTTCAGACCAGAGGACATTTCTCCAAAAAGTATGATCTTTGTCCCCATGTGCAGTTGCAAACCGTAATCTGGCTTTTTTATGGCGGTTTTAGAGCAGTGGCTTCTTCCTTGCTGAGCGGCCTTTGAGGTTATGTCGATATAGGACTTGTTTTACTGTGGATATAGATAATGTTGTACCTGTTTCCTCCAGCATCTTCACAAGGTCCTTTGCTGTTGTTCTGGGATTGATTTGCACTTTTCGCACCAAAGTATGTTCATCTCTAGGAGTCAAAACGCGTCTCCTTCCTGAGCGGTATGACGGTTGCGTAGTCCCATGGTGTTTATACTTGCGTACTATTATTTGTACAGATGAACGTGGTACGTTCAGGTGTTTGGAAATTGCTCCCAAGGATGAACCAGACTTAGGGAGGTATTATTTTTCTTAGGTCTTGGCTGATTTCTTTAGATTTTCCCATGATGTCGAGCAAAAAGGCACTGAGTTTGAAGGTAGACCTTGAAATACGTCCACAGGTACACCTCCAATTGACTCAAATTATGTCAATTAGCCTATCAGAAGCTTCTAAATCCATGACATCCTTTTCTGTAATTTTCCAAGCTGTTTAAAGGGACAGTCAACTTAGTGTATGTAAACTTCTGACCCACTGGAATTGTGATATAGTGAATTATAAGTGAAATAATCTGTCTGTAAACAATTGTTGGAAGAATTACTTGTGTCATGCACAAAGTAGATGTCCTAACCGACTTGCCAAAACTATAGTTTGTTAACATGAAATCTGTGGATTGGTTGAAAAATGAGTTTTAATGACTTCAACCTAAGTGTATGTAAACTTCCGACTTCAACTGTATGCACTGGGGGCCAAAAGTTTGGAATATTACTCATTCAAGGGTTTTTCTTTATTTGCACTATTTTTTACATTGTAGAATAAAAGTGAAGACATCAAAACTATGACATAACACATATGGAATCATTTAGTAACCAAAAAAGTTTTAAACAAATCAAAATATATTTTATATTTGAGATTCTTCAAAGTAGCCACCCTTTGCCTTGATGACAGCTTTGCACACTCATGGCATTCTGTCAACCAGCTTCATGAGGACCGCCACAGGAATGGAACACCCAGAAATACCTCTGCTGCAGAGGATAAGTTCATTAGAGTTACTAGCCTCAGATTGCAGCCCAAATAAATGCTTCACAGAGTTGAAGTAACAGACACATCTCAACATCAACTGTTCAGAGGAGACTGTGTGAATTAGGCCTTCATGGTCGAATTGCTGCAAAGAAACCACTACTAAAGGACACCAATAAGAAGAAGAGAATTGCTTGGGCAAAGAAACATGAGCAATGGACATTAGACGGGTGGAAATTTGTCCTTTGGTCTAGAGTCCAAATTTAAGATTTTTGGTTCCAACCTCAACCAAATGTGGATGGTTTGGGATGAGTCGGACCGCAGTGAAGGAAAAGCAGCCAACAAGTGCTCAGCATATGTGGGAACTCCTTCAAGATTGATGGAAAAACATCTAGGTTAAGCTGGTTGAGAGAATGCCAGGAGTGTGCAAAGCTGTCAAGGCAAAGGGTGGCTATTTGAAGAATCTCAAATATAAAATATAATTTGATTTGGTTACTACATGATTCCATATGTGAAATATTGTGCAAATAAAGAAAAACTCTTGAGTGAGTAATTCCAAACTTTAGGCCCCCAGTGTATATAAATAAAAAATACATTTCATCATTGTATTTTCTTTTAGAAAGTCTTATAGATTGATGCATTGCGCTTTTTTTTTTATCTATAAAGCCTTCTTACATTAACTTCTGCCATACCTTTACCTCATTGTTAACCTTCAGATGTATAAGTTACTAGACCTGGACTCAGGGATTGCTAACCCTGGAGATCCCTTCAATCTCCACCAAGTTAGGTAAATCTGCATTGTGGAATGATCTCCAAAAGTCCTTAAAGTTGGTGGAGTTGGTGCCTCTAGGGCAGGGGTCATCAACTAGATTCAGCCGTGGGCCGATTTTTCTTTTTCTTGAGTGGATGGTCAGGGGGCCAGAGCATGATTTTAAATCATTTGTACTCTGCAAATTGATGCAAGAAGCCCAAACCGATATTGTATTTGACAAAGACATAATCATTTCAAACCTTGATTTAACCTTGGTACCCGATCAAACCTTGGTACATGATCACACATGTTTCTCTATTTATGAGGGAAAATGCTTGGGAATAGATTTCCTAAATACAAATAATTTTCAGGTGAATTTCTAGTGATGTTTGTATTTTATGTCCAAAAACGAAGAAAAAAAATGTTCTTTTAACATTGCACCCAACTGAACTGGCCCCGGGAGGTAGTTTCTGTCACCTGTTCACATAGAGCCCGCCCTTTCTCATGTGGACATGTCCAGCTCTTTGCCAGTGTATTCGCTTAAAGAACATTTTCCCCAAACAGGCTCATCTCTTTCTTTAGTTGTGGTGATTTTTCAGCTTAGAACATTCTCTTCAATGCCAATCCACCCTTGACGAAGCAATGTTTTGGAAACAACATTAATTAAAATCCTGGAAGTAAAAGGAATATAGCTCTTTCTTTATCTGACTTGTTTATGGCGATATTGTATCACATGGTTTCTTTCTCATGGTCTCATCAGGTGATTCAACTCAATAAATCATTCCACTCTGGGTTTCAGCATCTGCAGGTGGTTTGACCGAGCAGGAGAAGATGCTCCATGCAGGTGGGACCAGTCTGACCTGTACATCTCTCTATCTCCACAGGAGTTCTCCACTCCGGACTTCAGGAGTAACTCTGTGACCAGTCGAACCCCCACCCCTCCAGGACGGTACTCGCCCCACAGCCCTATTGACCGCGAGCTGTCTGTCTCCCCCAGACGCGGGTAAGAACACTCTCACTCGCAGTACAAATTTAACCACTCTAGCGCATGTTGTTATTGTGTATTTTGAATATAGATAGATAAATAGATAGATAGATAGATAGATAGATAGATAGATAGATAGATAGATAGATAGATAGATAGATAGATAGATAGATAGATAGATAGATAGATAGATAGATAGATAGATAGATAGATAGATAGATAGATAGATAGATAGATAGATAGATAGATAGATAGATAGATAGATAGGTACTTTATTGATCCCCCGGGGGGGAAATTTCATTGTCAAGCAGCTACAACAAAAACACAGGGCAGGTGCAAAATGCCACAACGAAAGTACACAAAAGACAGATACACGGTACATGATACATAGAGCGGCAGTATGAAAAAGTATAGAAATACAAGATATCTGGAGTGCAAAAAAAAAGCTAGAAAAGGACATTGCATAGTATGAGTGGTTGGCTGAATATGTACACTATACATTGGTGGATGTTGGATGGTTAACTATACTATACAGGTCGATTGCAGAGAAATACTTCAGTAGCTAAAAATGCGTATGATATGAGCGAGGGTAATAATAGTTTACTTAATAGACAGACTGGGTAAATGAACAGGTAAGTGAAAATTTTGCATGGTTAAATTAGCTGTACAGTTAGGTATACAGTTATATTTACAGATAAGTGAATACTTGCATGTTTACACAAACTGTACAGGTAAATGACAGGAAGAGATACTTTAATAGCTAAATGTGTGTATGATATCATTTGGGGTAATAATAGTAATTCCCTTAAAATACAGTCCTTAGTGCGCAGGGTTTAATTACAGACAACTGCACTTATTGCACATTCGATATACTAAAAGCAATGAGAAAAGGTGCAACTGGCAGGATACTAATATGCATTCCTGAGTGAATGCCTACGTCCAATAATTACTTACAATATTGCATGTGATATAATATAACAACTGTACATGAGTATGTATATACAGACCTGTATGAATACATTTTTTTATTCATGTGGATGAGTGCTGACGGACCAGAGTTACTCACGGATGGATGCATAATTGTTAAACTAGGTCCTAGCACCCCAACAGTTCCAGATCTATGTTGCCGACGGCACGGCACCCCGGTGAGGCATTATATAGTCTCATAGCCGCCGGCAGGAAGGACCTCCTGTAGCGCTCTCTGGCACACCGTGGTGGGATCAGTCTGTGACTGAAAGTGCTCCTCTGCATCATAACCATAGCGTGCAGAGGGTGGGTGACGTTGTCCATGATGGCCAGCAGTTTGGCCAGGATCCGTCTCTCCGCCACCTCCTCTAGAGTGTCAAGGCTCATCCCCAGGACAGAGCTAGCCTTCCTGATCAGCTTATTTACCCGAGAAGCATCACCGGCTTTGATGTTTGCTCCCCAGCACACCACTGCAAAAAAGATGGCACTGGCCACCACAGACTGGTAGAAGGTATGCAGTAGTTTACTGCACACGTTGAAGGACCTGAGCCTCCTCAGAAAGTAGAGTCGGCTCTGGCCCTTTTTGTACAGGGCCCCGGTGTTACCAGCCCATTCCAGTCTGTTGTCCATATGGACACCCAGGAACTTGTATGACTCAACCATATCCACATCCATCCCCTTTATAGGGACTGCAGTCAGTTGTGCCTTGGTTCTCCTGAAGTCCACCACCATCTCCTTAGTTTTGCTGATGTTGAGCTGAAGGTGGTTCTGCTCACACCACAACACAAAGTCACTGATTGTGCTCCTGTACTCCTCCTCCTGCCCACCCCTGATGCACCCTACAATAGCAGAGTCATCCGAGAACTTCTGTAGGTGGCATGTCTCAGAGTTATATCTGAAGTCTGAGGTGTAGAGGGTGAACAGGAAGGGGGACAGGACCGTACCCTGGGGGGCCCCTGTGTTGCTAACTGCCCGTTCTGACACACAGCTCTGTAGTCGCACAAATTGTGGCCTACCGGTCAGGTAGTCCGTGACCCAGGAGACTAAGGGTGCTTCCACTTTCATCCTCCTCATCTTCTCACCCAGTAGCAGGGGCTGAATGGTATTGAAGGCACTGGTGAAGTCAAAAAACATAACCCTCACAGTGCAACCTGCGTTGTCCAGGTGAGAGTAGGCCCTCTACAGAAGGTAGATGATTGCATCATCCACCCCGATGTTGCGCTGGTATGCAAACTGCAGGGGGTCCATTGATGAACACACCAGGGGTCTGAGGTGAGCGAGGACTAACCTTTCCAGGGTCTTCATGATGTGGGATGTTAGCGCTACAGGTCTGAAGTCATTCAGGACAGTGGGGTGTGCCTTCTTGGGCACAGGGACCCTTTCTAGGCTCAGGCTAAGGTTGAAAAGACGCTGGAGTATTCTACACAGTTGATCAGCACAGACCCTCAGCACCCTTGGGCTGATGCCATCAGGGCCCGCCGCTTTCCACTGGTGTAGTCTCTCCAGCTCTCTCTTCACTTGGTTGGTGGTGAAAGCCAGCCCAGGTGGGGAGGTGGGGGGAAGGGGGGTGTTGAGGATCAGTCCAGGGGGGGGCAGGGGCGGAGGTGGGGTCACTGATTGTCTCAGCAGAGGTGCTGTGAGCAAAGTGGGGGTGGGATAGCCGTGAGGGTGTGTGGTCTGGGGAGCTGGAGGGGAGGTGGACAGGGCCAGTATCGAACCTGTTAAAAAATTGGTTCAGCTCATTGGCTCTGTCCTGGGTCCCCTCCGTCTGCCCACTGTTTGACTTTTTGAAGCCAGTGATATTTCTCATACCCTTCCACACCTCTCTCACCTGGCTCTGCCTCAGCTTGTCCTCCATCTTCTCCTTATACACTCTCTTCCCCTCAGCAATCCGCAACTTCAGCTCCCTCTGGACGCATTTCAATTTGTCCTTGTCCTTCTCCTTGAAGGCCCTCTTCTTCTCATTCAGCAGGGCCTTCAGGTCGCTGGTGACCCAGGGTTTATTGTTTGGGAAACAGCGTACCTTCCTGGTGGGTACAGTGTTGTCTACACAAAAATTAATATAGTCTGTTATGCAGTCAGTGAGTCCATCGATGTCCTCCCCATGAGCCTCACAGAGCACATCCCAGTCTGTTGTTTCAAAGCAGTCCTGTAGGGCCTCATTCGCCTCCGGGGACCATCTCCTAATAGTCCTGGTGGTTGCAGGCTGCTGTTGGACCATAGGCCTGTAGAGTGGGGTGAGGTGGACAAGGTTGTGATCCGATCTACCGAGGGGAGGGAGTGCAGTGGAGTTGTATGCATCCTTCGCATTAGCATATAACAAGTCCAGAGTTTTATTATTCCTGGTTGGGCACTTCACGAACTGTTTGAACGTGGGCAGCGTTGAAGAGAGAGATGCATGGTTAAAATCCCCCGAAATGGCAAAGAAAGCACTGGGATGCGCTGTCTGTAACCTCGCGATAACAGAGTGGAGGACGTCACACGCTGCGTTTGCGTCCGCGGAGGGCGGGATGTAAACAATAACAGCAATGGCCGCCGTGAATTCCCTCGGCAAATAGTAGGGTCTCAGGCTAACGGCTAGCAGTTCAATGTCCGGGCTACAAAACTTTTCCTTAAGAGTAATATGGTTCGGATGACACCATCTGTTGTTAACTAATAAAGCCAGCCCACCACCCTTACTCTTACCGGAAGAGACGCGATCCCTGTCCGCTCTGATGGTCTGGACACCGTCGATAGTGACGTTCTGTATGGGGATGTTATCGTTCAGCCAAGTCTCAGTAAAACACATTAGGCTCGTTTCACAATAAATCCTTTGTCCACGAACAAGTCCCGCCAACTCATCCATCTTGTTATGTAGACACCTAACATTGCCCATAATAATAGATGGTATAGCCGGCTTGTACTTGAACCTCCTCCGCTTTGCCTTACATTTCAATCCCGCCCTGCGTCCACGGCATCGTCTTTTCAATTCGTCCGGAATATCAAATTTTTCCCCGGGGAGCAGCAGCGCTGCGTGGGCTAAATCCAGGAGCTGGGCTCTGTTGTAAACAATAACAGTTGACGACTCCTGTCGACGTTCAGCTGCGATAAAATCCATAAAATCCATAATCCTGAACTATTATAGTTCAACTGTAGCAAAATAAAAAATAAAACTAAAGAAAATAGACGAAAGAAAACGAACTAAAACAACAATTAATGCACGAACAACGGGAGCTGCTTAACAGGCGACCACTCAGGGCGGCGCAAAACGAGTAATGGTTATGTGGTTATGACTTACTACAAACAGGCTTAGGTTAAAAAAAACTCCTATAGCAATTCAGCATATAACGCAGCACTTAGTTGTGGTTGATCTTGGAGCTACAAGTCAGACTATTTTAGAGTGCATTGGAGGATTCAGCTGTCTTTATCAAACATTGACTTAATCAATTAGAAATGTTGATTGTACCTTACTCTGAAAGTCAGTTCTCCCATAGTGCTATTTACTCAATGTCCAAAAAGACCAGAAAGAAGAAAGTAGAGATTCTTCAAACCGGTTCAACTGTTTCTCACAAAGCCTCTCAGGTAGTCTGTTTTTAGCCATACTCAGTGTTCCTCCCTCCTGGAGAGGTTGGAGTGTGTGTGTGCAATTCTTAAAGAGCCTTTCTGTTATGATGGGTCTCCTCTGGGCCAGAATATGGCATCAGACCCAGCCACCTCAGGCTCTTACTCTTATCCCCAAAAATGTCTTATTTCACTTCTTCCCCTAATTGGCCCCCCACTCTGTAGTCCCCAGTCTTCACACCAAGCCTCCCGCCTCTGACTCAGCCAATCACAGGCTTAGAGACACCCCCTGAGACGCCTCTTTTTTTCTCCTGGCCAACCTTTCAGTCTGAAACTCACTCTTCTCCTGTGTCTGTCTGGTGTGTGTATATATAGGTGTGGGCCTCGGTGTGTGTGTGTGTGCCTCAGTGTGTGTGCTTGTGTTTTTGTGTGTTTGCTGGGTTACCACAGCTGAGGATAGACGTGAAGCCAGGAACAACTGTTACATCCAAAAGCAAAAATTATCTAGTTGTAAAGGAATTCTCCTCTTTGTTCCCTCTTTGTTTCTGAGGTGAGTTATTTCTGACTTTTTATTGTATTTTGTAATGAGTTTAGGGGCAACTGGCTTTAATTAGTATGGCTGTGTTTTGAATGAAGCAATCCAAACAACACCAACAGCCCTATTGTTCTCACACTGAGAATGCTGTTGGATCTGGGAGCAGTGATAGCATCTGTTTTGACTGAGGTCTGTTTAAAGACCTGTATTTTCACTAGATGAAAATCAGGGGTTCTCTGTGGCAAGTGTGGCTGTGGAAACATGAAAAGGCTGCTTTTTCCATGTACACATTTCTAGAGTGGTTTCTTAAAAACATTCAAACTGTTGTGGAGTCTTACAAAGTACTTATTTTCAAGATGTTGTGGGTTATGTGTAGCCTATTCCAGTTGTACTTTCCTTTTGAGTATGCATACATACAGTATATTGTTCTATAGTTTAGGCAAGTTATGGTTGTTTTTGTAACAGATTTCCCTCCATCTGTATTTTTCTGCCATTCACTGTTCTGACGTTATGTTTGCTTTGCTTCCATGCTTTTGAGCTCTTAGTACATTTGACCCAGTATTTCCATTGGTTTGAAGATGTAATGTCAATAAGGATTGTGAATGAGGGGAAAAGGGATATTGATTGAGCAGGGTGGAGTGGAGCGTGATGGGGACTTGGAGGGTATGTTTGGGAGTCTGTTTTCAATTTGAACCGTGTTCTGTAATGCAAAGGAAATGGTCTGAGTGTTAGGTTATTTTGGAGATTTGTCTCATCGTTTTGCCATCTCTTGTTTCAGCCTCGTTACATCAGTGGGAAGTAAGTTCCAAATGCTGATGAAAGGCAGGAACTAACTCCAGTCCACATGAATGCATGCACATGCACAAACATCTCTACATTTCCATAGTGCCTCAAACAGGATTAGCCATGCAAATTATTATACTTTTCCATGGTATTGTCTTAGATTAGATCAGCACAGGTGGAATTTATACAGTCAGTATTTTGGCAGATGTGCAGAGGGAGATTCAGCTGATGGGAGTTGGTAGACTTACTGACAGCTTAGCAGGGATGTTCTGCTCAATTGGCTGCAGGTGAACGGCAACACACTGCACCTGTGGACTGAGGGTCTGTCTGACCAGTTTTCACACATAACCTGACTGACTGAAAGGCTCCCTCCAGTCAAACAACATTGACTACAATAGTGTGTGTGTGTGTGTGTGTGTGTGTGTGTGTGTGTGTGTGTGTGTGTGTGTGTGTGTGTGTGTGTGTGTGTGTGTGTGTGTGTGTGTGTGTGTGTGTGTGTGTGTGTGTGTGTGTGTGTGTGTGTGTGTGTGTGTGTGTGCATGGGTCCGTGTGTACACTCCTAGAAAAAAATGGTTCTTCAGCTTTCCCCATAAGGGACTCCTTTGAAGAACCCTTTTTAGTTTCCAGGCAGAACTATTTTGGGTTCCATGTAGAACCCTCTGTGTAAAGGGTTCTACATGGAACTCAAAAAAGTTCTGACTGGAACCAAGAAGGGTTTACCTGGAACCAAAAAGGGTTCTTCAAAGGGTTCTCCTATGGGGACAGCCGAAGAACCCTTTTAGGTTGTAGATAGCACCTTTACTTCTAAGAGTGTACATTTGACTGTCATCTTTCTGTCCATTTTTTTTCCCCTCAGAGTTGTTGATAGGCTAGGAAAATATAACAATGGCAACCACACACAGTTACTATGGAATGAACAATAAAGAGAACCACTTTTTTATTCCACCACCCCAGTGGCTAAGAATGTACTGCTCATAAACCTGTGCAGTGCTACTGTGCTGCCTGCTAATTAGCTAGGCAGCAGAGAAACTACCCTGAGGTGTCAACTCTCTTAAGACTATGTCCGACCACAAGCACTCCCATTGGTCCATTATGGCCACAAACCATGCATTTGCTTGAGTTCCCTCATAAGTTCTCTTGCCTCAAAGCTAAAAGGTGTCCATTGGCTCTAGTGGGTCATAAATGTAATTATGGTGTGAGAGAGGGGTAGTGGTACATGATAGAAATGTCATGGCTCTGTGATTTTCCATCCAGGAATGCCTGGAGTCAAACAGCAGGATTCCTCACTTTATTTGGCCAATCATGGCTGCTGTGGTGGTGGGTATCTGGAAAGCTTTAGCCACAGTTCTACTTTACTAGAAAAAACATTGGCTTTCTAAAGGAAGCCATAAGCTGGAATGTCTTCACCTTATACCCAAACACTACACCAATAATGATAACATGGTACTGTCTACTCTACACGCTACACAGGTGTTTTCATTATGTCTTCCTTAACTTGCCCGCAGGACATTTTCAGACTAGAGCAGTTGCTGCTGTAAATGGATAGCAAGGTGATCCAGTTCAGTTTGAGATTGGAGGCTGGCTTTGGCGACTTTCCTGGGGTATGCAATGTAGACTTTGGGCTAGAAGGTCAGTCGCAAAGCTGACTGCTGCCCCTGTCTTAATTTCCTCTGAATTCTCTCAAACTAACCCCACCAGTCCTCCACAATGTACCCATCGCCTTGAACATATATGGGCTTTATTACACCATTGAATGTACACAGAATGTACATTACATAGATAGATAGTACATAGACTGTTCAGTTAATATATACATTCCATGCACAGTCTATTTATGGCAATGGGTACGTAATAGGTAATAGCTACATCCCCTCTCTTTCTCTCCCACAGCAGTTCCAGCTCTGACTTTGCCATGCAGAGGTTTGACCGGGATTCAGAGGTCTACAAGATGATCCAGGAGAACAAGGAGTCTCGCACGGCCCCTCGACAGTCCAACACTTTCCGCATGCTTCAGGAGGTTCTGGAGTCTGATGAGAAGGGTAAGCAGAGCCTCCCATAAACACACTCTCTCTCTGTCACAATGCTTTTCTGTTTACATCTAATAAACTGCTGTGTAGGATTGACTGTCCCATTTGAAACCTATTTGATCGGTCAACTGGATGTCAACTCTGAGGTGGATAGAGGTTATTCATAGATAACGATTATTATGTCAAATTCAACACAATTTACCGCAATTTTACTCAATTGTTTAATCAAACGTGTATTCTGTCTGGCTACTAAGACAGTTATTTGATAACGATAGATACATCTGGCCATCCCCTGGTCCAGAGCAGAATAAAAGTCAGATAAGGAAACTCTTGCGTACATACTCTAACTTAGAGCATTGTTTTCAATGGACAGCAGAGTGTGAGTGTTGTTTTTTTTTTACTTTTACAAGCGGAGATGGTAATAACAGTTTTATGAAGCGATAACGACCTGCATGTGTCACTGGTGTCATGAAGTGTGTCCCCCGGATCATAAACTGGTGGTGTTCAGACAAACAGTGTCTCCTTACTGCTGTCGGCTCTGACTGACTCTGCTCTCCTCTGTTGCTCTCTGACTTGTTCTATGCAGAGGCAGCTGTGCGGTTCCCAGGGCTCTCCCCCAAACCCACACCTCCCAAACCCACATCGCCCGGGGGCGGAGTCCCCAAGTACCACACCTGTGAGAAGTGTGGCACCAGCATTGTGTAAGAGTCTATGACACGTCACCTCATGTCACATGCTGCCTCCATGTCCACAGGGGTAATTGTGACATGTTCTCTCTGTCCACAGGGGTAATTGCGTAACAGATTACAAATAATAATTAATAATAAGCTGCTGACAGATACAAGGTTATTCCTCATAAATACAGAGGAGCAGAATTAATAAGCCTTCCTAGAGTGTTTGTGTACGTAATGTACAAATATTAAAATATGCAGAAACAATGTAGGGTTGAGTATGACTGTGTCCATCTGTCTGCAGTACACAGGCGGTGCGCATCATGGACGACCGCTTCCGCCACCCAGAGTGCTACACCTGCGCTACACCAGAGTGCGGTCTCAACCTGAAGATGCGAGGTCACTTCTGGGTGGGAGAGGAGATGTTCTGTGAGAAGCATGCCCGCGAGAACTACCAGGGCCTCGGCACTGCCTCCCGTGCTACCATCTCACCCCGCCACTGAGGCTCCCTGACACCCAGCCCACCCCCCCCTCCCCCCTCTCTACTGACTCACAGCAATAGACCATGGGCGTGGGAATGGGAGTGGGGGGGCAACACATCAGAGATTGTGCCATTTCTCTAGCATTTAACTATACTTTGCAGTTTTATCATTCAGTTACTATGAGATTTGGATGGAACTTTTGTTTTCCCAGGCCCTCCCAGTTTAGCCCTTATAGGTGTATTGCTAGCTCTAATGTACAGCAGTATCTCATTCAGACAACTTAGTGGGCTACGCCTGCCACATTTACACCAACCTATTACACAACAGAACTGGTGTATGAATCAGATCAATGACAGAGCCTAACATTTCCTCCTTTAAACCGCATGGAATCTCCTGCCGACACATTCGGAGAAAGGGAAACACTCTTCATTTGAATTACACGGCATTTGAAAGACAGAAGACATCAATTACAAAGGGTGAAATATAATCTCCGTCAGCGTTTGTACTGTATTTGTGGTTGTGTGCATTTGTGTGTGTGTGATTCAACTGGAGCGACAGTTCCGACCATTCCTTTTGAAGCAATGTTTAAGTGCCTGCGTTGCTGCCTCTTCTCCTTGCTATTGGTGTCACTATTGAACGGTTTTCGTGGATTCTGCTTTAGAATGCAAGTCCGTTGGGTTTCCTTTTGCCTTGTGGTAGAATATCAATTAAGTTAGAATGATGAAATACTTATTTGCTTTATTGCTTTGTTAATAAGGGAATATAAAGATGTCATATATATATATATAATAACATGTTTGTGAATGTTTCTTTTATAAAACAATATAGTGTACCATATCGTACAACGTCTGATGGCATGTGTGTGCACAGGGTTGTATGACTTGTAGTTTTTTTTAGTACTACAAGTCAAAAACCCATCAAATGAAGGTTGCTCATTTTAGAAAAATATATATGTGGTAATGGGAAAAGTACATGTATCTTGGCCTTTTGTACAGTTACCTATGCTATGCAATTGTACCATCAACAGCTTATGTTGTTGAAAAGTATGTAATTTTGGCTAAACCTTCCAGTTGTGGGCCCATTCTCCTCATCCTATAGATCGCCCTACAGATGGGTACATCTGGCCTACTGGTGCCACCTCTGTGTCTTCACCAGGGAAATCATCCTGGACACACAGTCAGGTTCATTTGTGCTATAGCCTGGCTGTATTGGGAACAACATCCAGAATTGATAAAAAGAGCTTGGAAGTAGGTCTTCTATTCTCTGGACGATTTTCATTTTTTTCCCGCATGATGTTTGGTAAGAATAAATGTAGTCTTTAATGCTCTTGAAAATGTGTTTTGAGTTGAATTGGTCATTTCATGTCCTAAAATGGATGTCATGCTTGTAAGATTTCTTACATATGTAATGTACAGTATGGAGACTCAAATTGACTTAGACCTTTTGCATGAACAATGTGGCCAAGTAATTGTGATTATATATGAAAAGTGATGCAAATCTAATGGAAACAAACATATTACCTTTCCTAAAAAAAAGGTACATCCCAGTGAGTCAATATAAAATATTGGTTTTTATGATCCCACACATAAAATGGCTGTGACTTGAAGGCATTAAGCTTTAAAGCACTCCGAACACACACTGCTCAGTCTGTCATTTACATAGCCACGGGATGTAGTTAATTATCTGTACAAAAGAGTTAATCATATAATACTTGTTGAAAATGTTTTCCAGTTTCTTGAAATACTTTGCAAATGCAACTTATTTCTATGTGAAAAATGAAATGGTCTATTCATTTATTTTTAGTAGACACTCTTATCCAGAACAGTAGTGAGTGCATACATATTTGTACTGGTCCCCTGTGGGAATCAAACCCACAACCCTAGCATTGCTAGTGCCATGCTCTACCAACTGAGCAATATCATATCATCACAAGCCACTTGATGTCTCAATGTACTCAATTACTGTATTGTGCATTGTTTTTCTTCATGGTGATGGAAAGTCTACAGGTACAAACTTAGATGACCAGCCTGTACAATACAGTAATGTACATTTACATGAAGTGGTTTGTAAGGATGGTAAATTAATACTGCACAAAAAGTCATTGTTTTCCATGTCATTTGATCAAGAAAAATATTTAATTTGATGTGAACGTTTTATGCCTTTGCCCATAACTTTGCACCTTTTGATGTAAATGTTTGAGGACAGGGTTTTGTTCTCTCTGGATTCCAATAGAATGACAATCACAGAGAAAGGGACAGGGCAACAACTTTTACATTTCCAGCTATTGAATCCTGCAAGATACTGTTCTTAACTATACAACTACCTTTTTTTGCCAAAGCAGAGATGCTGAAAAATTGTTTTTGCCGAGCTTCAGACATCTATATCAGTCCGCTAATATTAGTAGAGGCCCAGTGCACTACTTTTGTGTTTTTATATTATTATTTTTCACGGGGTGCTCAGCACATACTTCCTTCGGCTATGGTAGTTTATACTTAAGACTGTGTTTTTCACAGGTAGTGCTGTTTTATCTTTCCTCCAGAAGGTGGCCACATTGTCACAGTTAGGTTTTTGCATTGCACTGAAGCTGTCCGACATATCATTTTTGGTATGTATTTTACTGGAGTTTACAACACAGTATGGCGATTCTGTGTAGTAGGAGTTATAAAAAACGCTTAAGTAAATAGCGTCACAAAAATGTATACAATCCAAATCATTCAAATACTGTAGGCTACTGTATTCTATTTTTTTCCCACATTGTTTTTTGCACAATAACTTTAAGGCAGACAATGATGAGATGTCCACCATAAAGCTATGTAGTTGATAGTGGCTATAAAGATATTTGATGTATTAATATGTATTGTTTTTAGCAACTGGAATAATCCCACAGATTAATTGGTCTAAATTGAGGATATATGGGTGTGGTTCCTGTGGGTTTGGCATGGAAGTCAGCCATCAGCAGCCTCAATGCTGTTATTGAATCCACCACTAGATGTTATAGCTTCCTCAAGAAAGAAACAACATCAGACCTCATGATGATACAGTACAGGAGAAGTCTAGTAGTTTGTATATAGTATTACACTAATGGTTTCCTCACTATTGGAGTTTTGCCACCACTGTTAGTAATGCTAAGATGATTTGTATCTTATTTTACTGTAGCTAGGATACTCTAACTAATAAGCTTGTTTCGTTACGGCTTTAGAAACCTGGGGTTGTATTAGCCTCGTTGAAGACTACAGTGCTCGTTGTACTGGTGTAATGTGTAATATGAGGTTGGGAAGAGCCAGTGGAAATGCCCAAGAGGGACCATCACATTCCTACTCCATCCTGACGTCACTTCCCCCCAACTTCTTTCAACACTGAATCTCACTCTTCTCTCCTCAGATCTTCAGCTTCTCAGCTGGTCCCTCCACCTTTCCTTCCCTTCGTTCCCCCTCTTACCATATTCCACCTGGAATGGAGTCCAGATGTGGAACGGAGAGAGAGAAATATTGTGAGGGCGGTGGTGGGGGAAGGGGTGTATGCAGAGAGAATCTTGGAACGACATTAAAGTTTGTCTGGATGCCATTAAGTACAATTTGATGTAATGTTCCGTTTGCGACGTGAAACTGTGCTCTCCAGATGAGAGAGATTTGGGGTCTGGGGAGCGAGGGTTGGAGGGGCGTGCTGTTCTTGAAGCCTTATTTAACGGCTTGGATAAACAGCCCTCTGTTTCATCGCTGAGCAGGCACCTATCCACTCTTTCTGGTTTCCTTAAGAAATCATGCTGTCTCTCTGAGCCTGCTCCAGTGTACAGTATCACATACAGGAATAACAAACCAGAGGTCTGCAGGGTGGGTCAGAGCACACTGCACCATTGTAATACCGGGCATGCTAGCATGACTTTAGGTGCCTGCCTTTTGGATATGTCTGTGAATACATGTCACCCCCAATTGCAGCAAGACCCCTTTCAAATACTCTCCTGGTTCACCTTTTCATATTTCAAAATGCTAAAGTTTCATTCCTCCCCTGCCTCATAGTATATATCAGAAAGTATTTTTAAACAGAAATGTGCAGAGGGCAGCACTTCTTGGGATTTTTTAAGACAAAGACACACTTGTTGAAATGGACGCCTGTAGGAAGTTGAAGTTTTTTTTTGGTAGTGTTCAAAATTGCTTTAGGATACAAAAAGTATTTTCCAGGATGTATCTAATCTTATTCTTTGTTCTCAGGATTTTTAATGGCATTGCCATGTAATCTCGATGTCAACCCATTAGGATCAATAACCATCAGTGTACAACCTGATATAGTCTACATTGAAAGCAACTGAAAAACGCTATTACTTACATTTAGCTGTAACTCTTTTGCTGTACTTCATTCCCTCACATAAACATTATGCATCTTTCTTTAGATGGGTGATAACTGTGGTTGTCCTTACACTCATTTGGATAATGAGCTAAAGCAGACACTTTTATTAGTAATGGGCATAAGCATTAGTTGGGGTCGTAATGTTATGAAAACACTGCCATGAAATAAATCACAACTGCTCACTAGAAGTAAAAGGGCCCACTTATTTCAATGACCAGTAGTGTAGGAAGTACTACTGCTTTCTCGCTGCCTTTTTTCACCCACTTTTTTTTGTGTTTAAAGCATACACCGGCTCATGGATAAAGCCCCCATAATATTGCTTACTATAGCAACAGGCAATTGGCAGTAGCAGTACAGTCATTAACATGTTAAACTCTCTAAACACAATGCTATGCTATTCACTAAGAGAATAATGTTTGCAATAAAAGCAATGTTCTCTCAACATGTTATTTCAGTTGCAAATATCCAGTCATGTATAGACCTCTGAATCAAAATAGACAGTGACCCTTGCCCCTGCACCAACAGGACAGGGTCGAGAAAGACTGATTTAAACTCCCCAAGCTGTGACCTCAGCTTCTAACATGATAGCTTCAGCCTTAATAATATTATGGCCTCATTACATTATTCCTAAAGCTGGGAGAAGTAGATTTTTGTGAATCTGATCACTCCTGATGGGCAAAAGCAAAAGTTCAGAAAAATGGCCAAATCATCTATCAACAATGAGCTTTTAGAGGTTCACTGACTTTCTTTTGCTCTCACAATCAATGTGCTCATTGAAGCTAAGACCTTTTCCAGTCTTCTATAACCCTGGGCACACACCAGATCTTGGGTGGATTGAAGTCCATATGAAACTTGCAAATGGGTCCTAGTGCCCAAAGATACATATGAATGGCCAACTTCTTACTGCATGTGTTGAAATCCAGCATCTAGGCAAATCTCCGGATGTTGGCTTGTATAAATATTACCTCGACCGGCAAAAATATTCCAGCAACAGGGGATCATGCATAATCAAATGCATTGTTATTAAAAGACTGTGGTTAGTCAAAGAGCCACTTGTACGTTTGGGGTTGTTTGCAAATTTCTATTCATCACCTGATAAGCAATACTGTAGATCTACTTTTAAAGACAAAATAGTACATTTATGCTGTACTTCAGAGTAAGGTTCACTGCAGGATACTGCAATTAATTAAGTATTTGATGAAGCTTAAAAGTGATGTGTGTATTAATAAAGTGAAAATATTTTGTGTCATTGTTAATTGGGCGGCAGGTAGCCCAGTGGTTAGACTGTTGGGCCCGTAACCGAAAGGTTTGCTGGATCGAATCCCCGAGCTGACAAGGTAAAAATCTGTCGTTCTGCCCCTGAACAAGGCAGTTAACCCACTGTTCCTAGGCCGTCATTGAAAATAAGAATTTGTTCTTAACTGACTTGCCTAGTAAAATAAAGGTTAAAAAATAAAATTAAATAAAGCATTGTATATGACTGTTGATATCATATTGATGTTACAGTTATTAATTGAACTATTCTTTACAAATGTGCACCCCCTTCAATTGCAGATCTACTTTCAGACAGACTGTAGGCTGGCTACCATAGACATTAATACTGGCTACCGGTTACACAAAAAACATTTGGAGCAACCAAGTGAAACTAACTGGATTATGTGCGCTAGGACCCCGCGTATCAGCGCGTAGTAGGCGACGGAATGCGCGCACTTGGGGTAGTAACTGAATTTGAGTGTGACAGAGTGGCAAGCAAAACCGCTAGATTTTTGGAATACATCGGAGCGGATCAGGACCCGTCTTTCGTCTTCCAAATTAACTCCGTTACTTTCAGATAACGTTTAATGTAAGTTGACACCCGGATAAATCTTCAGAACATCGTGCAAACTTATTTCTAAATCTATGAATTAAACTTAAACTGTGGAGGGCAGAATATATTATTCTATTGAGTTTTGAATTTGTTTAAAACCACTGAAAAAACGGGGTTTGGACAGATAATGGTAATCAAATTATATTTGTAACAATCAAACCCAGCGTTGAAGCGTTGAAGTGCGTCTCAATGAGATACAAAGTGATGGACAGTTGGACAAATACTTCATCTTCATTTCGAATTTTCACATTTCAAGTAGAGTTTTAGTTCAGGACAACTGAACGGAGTGAGTTTTACCGGGATTTTCTCTAAAATGAAAGCCACATAGGACTATGCGCGCACGAATTAGCAATGACATAATGGGAAGCTAGAATATTGGGAGTGTCAAATACTGGGAAAGCTTTATTACTAGTACGTTTCGAGCCTCTTTGAATTTGAATGAAAACGGAAATTAACAATTTGTCACATATTAGCAAAAAAAAGTAATAATTTTTAAAAAAGGACCTTCGAGGTGGAGAAATGGGATGAGAGGGGGCAGTTGAGGTGAGACTGATAAGGACAATGATTGTGCCCGGCGTTGGCATCCCGCTCCTGGAGCGTCTGTTGCTGATGCTGGTCCTGCTGTCTGTCTCTGAATCGAGGCTCACTCAAGCTTGCCCTGGGCTCATCACTAGCGGCTGCAGCTGTACAGATGAACGCTCCAAAGCTCACGCCACTGCGGCTGTTCGGAAAAGAGTCAGCTGCGGTAGCGAAGAACTTTCTGAAACTCCAGAGCCCGGCCTGCTACCGAACCGGACCGTTACTTTGTAAGTCATACTTATTTTTTGTACCGTGTAAAATAATATATATATATTTTTTTAATCCAAACTTTGACGGAGGAGATGGTTTCCAGGACCTCATGAGTGTCCAAACCAAAATTCCAAGCACTGTAGACTGATGTATCACTAGCATGATGTAGATAATATATAAATAATGTTGATAGGCCTACATGTTCATCATTGAGAAACTCTTTTGGGCTTTATTATAATTCTAGAGGATGATAGAAGGGGCAAAGGGCCAACGTGTAAATGGATTGTGGGAAATCTCTACCTTAGAGGTGGGGGATAATTAAAGTTGTGGCATATGGTTGTATCCAATACATCTTAACAGTGTTATACACTGACTATAACAAATATACAACTTGAGAAAATACATTATAGCCTACAGTTCACATGCTATGGCAGTATTCACTGTCAGTAGTTGCTGGACCCTTGACTTTATGAACATTTGAACACTTGATGCGTTGCATATGCTGATAAACCCTCCGAACCTGACCTTGCAGTCTCACTTATGATGGTATTTAATAACTGCCTGAGGTAATGGATATGGTTTTGGCCCATAAAGACCAGAAGTTTATACAGCGGCATAGTAACAGACTCTGTGAGCTGAAAGCTCAAGTCCAATGTCAGTTGTTTCTCTGAAAAGCACAATGTAGGGAGTCTGGTCTGGGCTGGTGTGGATCCTCATGGAAGACTTTGTGAAGTAAAGCCATCATCTGGCCCTGCCCCTTTGTCACAACTCTGTCACTTTAAATCTGCTTCTGACGTAAGGAAACACACTGGGGTTCAGTGCCCTCCTCCCTCTTCACTCCCCACACCCACCCCACAATCCAGCTGACTTGGCCATGCTAAACTAGGATAAACAGAAACACATTTCTTCTCTTTTTATCCTCTCTGTGCTTTAATGGCTCCTTCCTTAAAATACCATAACATCCCAGCAATCTCAGGCAGCCGCCTCACAATCACCTTCTGTTCAGGAAGGAAGGCTGACTGACCAACCTTGCACTGTTGTCTGACACTTCAATCATCCTGTATCACTGTTAGTCTGATAGACTATTCAAGTATGGCAGAAAATCTGGATTGTTATGATTGATGTATCTATTTACCAACAAGGGTGGATTTACATTAGTAAAATATGTCTAGTGACATTTATCTCTTCAACATCAGATTTGCAACTTTTAATTTTACACTAGCCTTGGATGTGGTGTGCTTATAGGCTATTTAGTTTGGTCTCAATCAAATGATTCATAGCCATTTCTATTTATCTGCGTGCCATTTATGATTTTCATATGCACATTGTCTTGGAAAAGTTTAATTACAATAATAATGTTTTCATTTCTCAAAATAATTGTCACTTGGTTAATCATAAAAATATTAATTAAAATGATGAAATCTAAAAGTTTGAAATTCAACTAATGTGAAAGCATCAGCCTCTGCCATATGGACTGGGTCCAGCCCGAAGCTGTCTCTAGCGAACTTGCAACATTGTATCAACTAGCCTGTTCCGGGCCCTCAATAGTTTACCACGCACACTGCTGTGAGAAAAGTGTTCAGGTATTTTATCACAATCATCAAAGCATCGCATTTGGCTCTTTTACACCAAGGATTGGTGATTATCGAGGGGGATAGTGTTGGAAATATTTTTTAAATAGGCTATTGTGAGGAACTATTATCATTAGCAATGGATGTAAAAAAAAAAGAAGAAAAAAATGACTTTGATGACTTGTGAAGAAAAAGCTCCGCTTATTAGTGGTGGTGAGTTAAGACAATCAGCAGGCCAGGTACTTCTATGCGTGCTCAGGCGCACGCTCTGTCGCAGGACAGAGAAACCAGACACATGCTCATTGCTCACATGGAGCGCTTCAAACAAAATAATAATACTATTATTATTTTATCGTAGGCCTAAATGATTGTATGAAATAAACCAAAACTTGTTTGTCATAAGTGTAGCAGGTTGTGAACTCTGCAACAACGTTTCGACTCTGTGAATGAGAACGGTAAATACTGTAGGCCTAATTAATACATGCATTAACTGAAATGAATGTACCAAATGACAGGGAGTAACTCAATAATTAGCTAGGCCTTTTGCCTTGCACGCTGCCCAAACAGGAGTAATTATTAAATTTTAGCTAATTTATTTTAATTTACTAGGGGAAACTTAGTTTGGAGTTATGTTTATAAGAAAATGTACTTCCTTCCCAAGTCTTTTGCGCTGCTGGGATGGTCTAAATAAAGCTGGGCTGCATTACACACTGCAGTGGATATTCTAAGGAGGTCAACTTTGATTTCTTGCTATAATTGATTTTAGTAAAAACAATATGTTTCTTGCTTATGATGTATTTATCAGAGTTATTGACCTCACAATAAGCCAGATTCGAGTAACTTACCTTGGCTGTGTTTACACAGTCAGCCCAATTCGGCTCTCTTAATAGTTATTTTGACCAATGAGATCGGATATTTGACCAATAATTGGGCAAAAGATCAGAATTGGGATGCCTGTGTAAATGCAGCTATTGTGGTGCTGAAACTTGAACCGGCAGCCGTGACACAATCATTAGGAATTGGACAGCTCATGGTGCTGAAAGTAGGCAAATTAGAGTAGGCATAATTCATTTCAACCATCTTCATTTTAATTTGACTTTACTGACAACAAGAGGGCTTTGTGTTGGAGCCTATTTCTTCCTATTTAAGAAATAAGAGATAGGCCTCTCGTGTTTGACAGACAGAAATTAGGCAATAGGTTGTTATACATAGATTTTATCGTCCAATTCCTTTACCCACAATGCACTCTTTAAATAGCCTACCTCCGTGTCAGTGAAGGGCTGTTAAAACCAGGGCTCGAATTGAGGTGCTATAAGAGGGTATGTCATAGGCCTACCCATTGGTAGAAGAATTGGTAGAAGCATCGGCCTACCCATTGTTAGCTTAAGATTTTGAAGAAAATAAAACAGATCTAATTATATAAAGTCATCCATAACAGCGCTTTGGGTCTGCGATGCTTCATGCTAGAAACAAGCTGTAAAATACCCGGGAAAAATGTGACTCTGATGCGTATGGGGATATCGTTGTTTGAGCTACAGTTCTATAGCAGAGGAGCCAAAATCTTTACTATGCTTGGGAAGTAGTCTAATTCTGTCACTATCCATTGATTAAGCTATTCGCTTTCTGTACAATAGAAGATGTTTAAACCCAGACAGCTTTTAGGGAAACACTTGTGGCCTTCTGTGGCCTTCTCTCGTTGAGTAGCCAGAAGTTAAAGCTGAAATGTTTCTGTGTCGGTAGGCCTACTCTGTCTGGAGTGGAAAGGTAGGCCTTACTTTTGAAAGTACCATGCTCAGGTTTAATTATTTGCAAACAGGGAAGGTTTTGTTGCAAACAAGACACATTGATTTGGTATTCAATTGATAAGAATTGCATGACATTTTTATAAAAGGACATTTTTTTCTCGGACCTGCAAATATGATGATAGATTAATGCAATGTTTTTACTATAAAGGACATCTTTCCATCCCTACTCTTGTCCATGGTGGTCTGCGAACCTACAACCTTCTGGCCCGCAGCCCTGTGCACTATCAAAATTCCTGCGTTTTCATGTAATGCATACAGGATGAAGAACAGTTTCTAAAACTGCATATGTAAGTCTTTGGTCTGTCTTAGAAGTGAGGGTAAACGGCAGATATGTTCTCTGCTATCCACTTTATGTTTGAATTATTATTTTAGGTATAGGGGAGCGTCAGTTGTTTTTTTGTTTCAAGCGTTCAGGGAGGGTTTATATATTTTGCTATATTTTTCAGAGGTCCGATTTTCAATACTACTGTTTTTTGTCCCTCTTGAACCACCTTATCAACAACATACCCCTAAAAATGAAAATAAATAAAAACAGAGCCAGAAACACTTCCTGAAAATAGTCCAAATTAATCTAAGATAAATCAAGAAATTTGTGATTAATTTTGTCCTTTTTGTCGAGGAGGTCTTAGTCGTGCAATTTTACATCTAGCTAAGATGTTTAGTTCAGTGAAAAAATGTGCATGAACACTAGTCATCTCTCGTTGAATGACAACAAACACTTCCTTTTCCCACTCCTACTAGGAGTAGTACTGTTGACCAATCACTGACAAAAAGGCACAGACCAACCTGCCGAAGACCAAGTGAACAAAAACATCACCAAATCTTGTCATAATATATGCATACGTAAGCTTTAATGTGTGAGTGCATATATTAGCATACCGTAAATACCATAGTATAGACAAACAAAATAAGGATAGCAATTCAAACTATACAGGAACTTCTCATCTAAACCATATTGCAACTAGTTTTGCAGGGACATGTGGTGTGGGAGAGTTGTTGTCTTGACATGGACCAACAACACCACCACTCTTTGAGGGTGCAACAGCATCTCTACTTCCTAAGGCGGCTGAAGAAATTCAGCATGCCATCCCAGGTCCTCTCCAAATACCGCACCATCGAGAGCATCCTGACCAGTTGCATCATGGCCTGGTACGGGAATTGCTCTGTCCACGACCACAAGGCCCTCCAGTGGGTGGTGAAGACGGTTCAGTACATCACTGGGACCGTGCTCCCACCCATCCAGGACATCTACTCGAAAAGGTGCCTAAGGAAGGCCTGCAGCATCATCAAGGACCCCACACCCCTGCCAGCATAAGGTCTGATACCAAAAGGTATCAGAGACAGTTTCTATCTACAAGCCATCAGACTGCTGAACACTTGAACTGGACTGACCACCTGCACTGACTCTCTGCAACTTAGCACACAAATCACCTACTCACACACAGACGCACACAGACATGCACTCATCCACACACATAAACACAACTGCTGCTACCGGACTAATTATTATTGTTAAAAACTGCACAATCCCCTCTTCCCCAAAACACATGTAAATATAAATTGTCCCTTCCTGTATTATACTTATGATAAAATGTTTATTCTATTCTATTGAGCCATTTACTTTATATCTGTATTCTTATATTTTATTATTTCTTATTCTTGTTGCATTGTCGAGAAGGAACCTGCAAGTAAGCATTTCATTGGACTGTATATGCCATGTGTATCCTGTACATACTGTATGACTAATACAACTTTAAACTTGACACTGTACCACTCAGAGGGGGGTATGTGATGTAGACGTCTCCCTCCGTAGGTAGTGTGGGAGACATCTCTTAAAGAAAGACTTGAATCTAGATCCATCTCTTTACACAAGTACTGTATCTCTCCTGGACCAAGTTTGTGTCGTCAAAGTACACTGTAATGGAAAACTGTAATTTACATGGTAAATGTAGGTATTATCAACGGTAAAAAAACATTTTACTGCAGCATACTGTATATTGTGGTGCATTGTTGGAAAATAACTATTTTCGAATGGTACTGTAATTCCACCCCACAGAAGACAGTACCGTTCCGTATCTTTGGAGCACCAGAAACCTTTTGACCACTAGTGGGTAAATGGTATTGTTGTTTTTGACTCATTAACATATTTTGATATTCTGCTTTTAGTATATCGAATGTGCAATACGTGCAGTTGTCTGTAATTAAACCCTGCGCACTAAGGACTGTATTTTAAGGGAATTACTATTATTACCCCAATTTATATCATACACACATTTAGCTATTAAAGTATCTCTTCCTGTCATTTACCTGTACAGTTTGTGTAACCATGCAAGTATTCACTTATCTGTAAATATAACTGTATACTTAACTGTACAGCTAATTTAACCATGCAAAATTTTCACTTACCTGTTCATTTAGCCAGTCTGTCTATTAAGTAAACTATTATTACCCTCGCTCATATCATACGCATTTTTAGCTACTGAAGTATTTCTCTGCCATCGACCTGTATAGTATAGTTAACCATCCAACATCCACCAATGTATAGTGTACATATTCAGCCCATACTATGCAATGTATTTTTATAGCTTTTTTTTGCACTCTAGATATCTTGTATTTCTATACTTTTTCATACTGCCGCTCTATGTATCATGTACCGTGTATCTGTCTTTTGTTTACTTTCGTTGTGGCATTTTGCACCTGCACTGTGTTTTTGTTGTTGTAGCTGCTTGACAAAGAAATGTCCCCCTCGGGGGATCAATAAAGTATCTATCTATCTATCTATCTATCTATCTATCTATCTATCTATCTATCTATCTATCTATCTATCTATCTATCTATCTATCTATCTATCTATCTATCTATCTATCTATCTATCTATCTATCTATCTATCTATCTATCTATCTATCTATCTATCTTCTTTTTGTCGAGGAGGTCTTAGTCGTGCAATTTTACATCTAGCTAAGATGTTTAGTTCAGTGAAAAAATGTGCATGAACACTAGTCATCTCTCGTTGAATGACAACAAACACTTCCTTTTCCCACTCCTACTAGGAGTAGTACTGTTGACCAATCACTGACAAAAGGGCACAGACCAACCTGCCGAAGACCAAGTGAACAAAAACATCACCAAATCTTGTCATAATATATGCATACGTAAGCTTTAATGTGTGAGTGCATATATTAGCATACCGTAAATACCATAGTATAGACAAACAAAATAAGGATAGCAATTCAAACTATACAGGAACTTCTCATCTAAACCATATTGCAACTAGTTTTGCAGGGACGTGAGGTGTGGGAGAGTTGTTGTCTTGACATGGACTATGTATCATGTACCGTGTATCTGTCTTTTGTGTACTTTCGTTGTGGCATTTTGCACCTGCACTGTGTTTTTGTTGTTGTAGCTGCTTGACAAAGAAATGTCAACCTACCTACCTACCTACCTACCTACCTACCCACCCACCCACCCACCCACCTACCTACCTACCTATCTATCTATCTATGCCTTGTTGCACACGTGAGTGAGAATGCTGTACTAATTTAAATCCTATGTGGTTATAGTGCCCCAACAATTTAAAATGTATAAGGGACAGATTGGAGTGGAAGCTAATCTTAAACCTTAAATGGTTGAGCATTTTGCCATGTCCTTTGGTCTCTTTTGCCCTGTAGTCTCTGACAGTTTGGAAGCCTTTGTTAAAGCCTCTAGAAGTGCAAGTGATATAAAACACAACATTTTCATTAATATGCTGTAATGTGTAAATACTTTACCTAGCAGCCAACCTGCTTTCACCAAACCCTTATAATTACAGTAAAATACTGTGAAACGCCAACTAGGTTAAATCTTGAGCAAGGCACTTAACCCTAATTGCTCATGTAAGTTGCTCTGTATAAGAGTGTCTACTAAAATGTGAAATGTAAATGTAAATACAAACCCCTCCCCTCAATGAATTCTATTCATTCATCCATTCATTCCGATTAGGGTAGCATTTACTTTTTTTTACAGTATAATACTGTCAATACACTGTCCTTGCTTTGATACCGTATTTATATTACAGTAGGTGTATTTTAATATTAAATACATTATTTTACTTACCACTGAGCTGCCTGCAAATTATTGTCAAATCCATGGTAAGCCCTTTACAGTGTAAAGAGGCCCTACCTTCATGTGGGAGAGTTGTTGGCTCTTATTATGCGGTACAGAAATTGTAGTTGCTGTATGATAAGCAGTGGTGATTTTAGCATGTAAATCTCGGTGGGGCAAAAAAAAGAAGTACAAAACACAACACAACACTAAACAATACATTCATTGCATTATAATGGTGACAAACGGGGCCCACAAACTGTTAGGGCCTTCATAAAGCTGTTCCAACAGCAGTCCCATCACCTTACCACGGCTACACCTGGCTATCAGCGGAGCCTTGTCAGGCAGCGAAACAGTTCATTCAGCCTCAATTACTGCCTTTTAAAGAAACATAACTGATATGGCTGACTTGCTTAAACAAATGTGGTTTCTACTGACAATTGAGATGTACAAACTATGGCATAAGGGGACGACAAGCGGATAAGAGGCAATCCATAATTTCGATCAAGAAATTAATGAGTGAGCTAGGGCGGACGTAGTCAATATAACTATTTGTTCAGCACTTTTGAAATGTACAGCGACAGAATTCAGAACAAGGGCCATTCAGTTAGCCACTGATCCCTTCCAAACCACTCATTGTTGAATTAGCGATTTCCAACTTGTTGTGTAATGTTTATATCCAATGGCCGTTGAGTACCAATACGTTATATCTATAATTTCTCTTAATCATTTATCTTCATATAACAAGGATTAAAAATGATTTATCAGTTGATTGTCGACTTGATTCATGATGATGACTGCTAGCTAAGATTTTGAAAGTATGATGTTGACATGATCAGTCCAATCAAAACTACTGTAGATATAACGTGATTTGACGTCAGTTTATCTGTGGCCAATGACCTTGAGCCTTTTTGGATGGGCACTTCTAATGTAACTCTATGGCACCACCCAAGGGGCTCTACTCTTAGACTTGGCGGTGATGTAGTGTCCCCATGAGTGACAGGACACTGAGCCAATCACGGCGCAACTAGAGAACATTACCAACACCTACGCTCCGTGTTTTCCGCTGGCTGCCCCACCAGCACAGAAAGCACTGAGCTAGGGTGAAACACCTGTATTTTGGAGCTGCCTTACTCAACATATTGCAAACTGATATGTGACACGTATTAATGCCAAAATAACATGCAAAAGAGGCAAGTCCAATTACCTTAATTACCTTTTTTATCTAAAAATGACAGGTCTCCACTGATGATAAGATATACCTACACAGTCTCCTGAGCTATATGTACACACCTACACAGTCTCCACACCTACACAGTCTCCACATCTACACAGTCTCCACACCAACACAGTCTCCTGAGCTATATGTACACACCTACACAGTCTCCTGAGCTATATGTTCACACCTACACAGTCTCCTGAGCTATATGTACACACCTACACAGTCTCCACACCTACACAGTCTCCACATCTACACAGTCTCCACACCAACACAGTCTCCTGAGCTATATGTACACACCTACACAGTCTCCTGAGCTATATGTACACACCTACACAGTCTCCTGAGCTATATGTACACACCTACACAGTCTCCTGAGCTATATGTACACACCTACACAGTCTCCTGAGCTATATGTACACACCTACACAGTCTCCTGAGCTATATTTACACACCTATACAGTCTCCTGAGCTATATGTACACATATGAAGCTGCTACCAAATACTCCAAAGAACACTTCATGTTTTTGCTGATTGAACCGTTTCCCAAGGTACTCTGCTCCTCCACAATCCCAAAATGCTCCTCCTCTCTCACTCAGTGGGAGCAGCACTCGCCTGCATATGGGCGCAGTAAAACCCCATACTGGCCCATTGGTGCATGCAAAGGAGGTACAGCCATAGGATTTATGCCTGAGGGAGCCCAAGGCGGCCAGCGGTCCATTTATAAGGCCTTGTGTTTCTGCTTAATAAAAGCAGCATAAATATCTGCAGAACATATTTCTCAGAACTAGAGCAGAGGAAATAATAAAAAAAACTGCCTAGGTGGCAGCAGTGGAGGTGATTGAAGATAATTTTGCATCACTATTCACTTTATTTGTTTTCCTACACATGTTTAGCATACTGCGACACTTTTATGAGGCTGTGTACTAGGAGCAAACAATTCCTTCCCACACTCTTGTGAAAAACTGTCCAAGGCTATCCTTACCATTTCTTCACTGAAATACGATAAGGTGGTAAGGTCATTTACCAGAGAGCTTTCAATGAATTGCTCTGAATGCTGATGCTCTCATCCTCGCTCATGACATTAGCTCCAGATGTGGAATGTGAGAAGTTTTGTTGATATTCCTGTTATTCCTGACATTCCTTAGTCTGTGCAGACTGTATCCTAGATGCAGTAGGGGGGTTCAGCCTTAGCCTGCTCTGCATAATTTCCTCCCCAGATTTGGTGCCCTGTCGCCCAGGCCCTGTCTTGGGGCAGGCTAGAGGAGTGTCCTGCTCCATGTTTCCGTGCTCCATGCAGCCAGTGGTGGACAGGGCTATTGGGCTGGGGGACACCAGGCCTGGCCCAGGTCTTCCGGGGTTGACTGCTACGTGTAATGCAAAACAGCTGGCCCCCATGAACATTCCAGCTGAGGCCCCTCAGCCCATGGGAAATCCCAACAGGGGTTTGTTTATTAAAAGTATTAGTTGGATGTTTGTTGTTCCTGTGGACCATAAAGGAACAAACAGTGAGCCTAACACTGTCACCTCCTCCTGTGACTCACCACACCTTGTGGGCTTTGGATGGTTCAATAATGTGTGGGAAATTACAACTGTGATATGTGGTTGTCCCACCTAGTTATATTAAAGTATTGCAGATAGCGTTGGATACCCTCCATTACTGTATATTAAAAGATTTTAAATGGCTGCCCTTTGGTACATTTTTCATTGACTTGCAACTTATCAGTGGTTTAGGTTTACAATTCTATTCCCAGCCTTTCTCCATGAGTTAGTAATCTTTCCCCTCATTCTCTCTATCTCTCCCTCTATCTCTCCTTCCCTCCCCACCCATCTATCATGAGTTCATCCACACACAGTAACTCTCAACCTAAATATTTAGCCGTCTTGGTAGGATGCTGCCATGTCTAAACTCCTTCCAGATGTGGGCCTGCGAAGGGCAGGGCTGTGTTTAGGGCTAATTGCACACGGCTGTGAAGGCTAGGGACAGCAGGGAGAGGGAGAGAAGAGGTACAGCAGAGGAGAGAGTAGAACAGAGGGAAAGGGAGAAAAGAGAGAGGGAGAGGCTGAGTCTACAGGCTTGGCAGGCTGTTCAGAGCACTGTCGGTCGGTGCCGTTTAAGATTAGGGAGGACGATTTGTCATTCATATTCCATTCACCCAGCTCAATGTAACATCGATAGGTTTAGGCTACTACATGATACTCAAATTTGCCCTATGCCCATCATGAGGTTGCTACAACCTAGCCTACAAATGATAGTTTACAATATAGGTGCACAGGTCGAGAGAAAAATTGGAGTAATCAAGGTGACAGACAGTGACACATTCAATACCGCCTTGGACACTCTTGCCTGCATCTAGTTGATCTGGGGTGTAAACATAGTTCAACATTTGAGTTTCTATTAGACAATCTTTCCGTTTGCTTGCGTTTAAGAAACTTTTTGCAACAGAATCGGCAGAATGAATACACCCCTGATCACCCACACACACAGTTCACTTTCACAGCAGCCACGTCATAGCTAACGTCATAGTCAACATAGCTACTAGAGCTGACACGTTAGTAAACCCACAATCCAATCTGTGTGTACAATCACGCAGTACAGTGCACAGTAAGCAGTTTAGCAGTTACATTGGTGGGCCCGGTAGCAATAAATTAATAAAACCAGACGCTTACCTTGACGTGTTAGATAGCCTTACATTTACATTTTAGTCATTTAGCAGACGCTCGACTTAAAGTTAGTTAGTGCATACATGTTCATACTGGCCCCCCATGGGAATCGAACCCACAACCCTGGCGTTGCAAGCACCATGCTCTACCATCTGAGCTACACGGGAGGCAGCTAGCTAATGTAAATAGCATTGCAGAAGTTGTCATGATTACTATGGAAGTCTATGGAAGGGCATGAGAACCATGAGCCTCCTAGGTTTGGTTTTGAAGGCAATGTACCCAGAGGAGGATGGAACATTTCTGTCCTCCGGCTACACCATGGTGCTACCGTAGAGGGTGCTGTTGAGGCTACTGTACACTTTCATTATAAAACAGTGTGTTTTAATCAATTATTTGGCGATGTGGATATATTTAGTATAGTTTTATCTAAATTTGGATAACATTTTATGTTTATATTTTTCACTGAATTCAGTAGGATGGTCCTCCCCTTCCTCCTCTGAGAAGCCTCCACTGGTTCAGAGGGATGTGGCACAGGAGGCTGACTGCTCCCCAGTCTCTCTCTTTGCTTACCGGACCTATAGTTTCGATACAGTAGCATAATTTCATGAAAAGTACTTTGATGTTCACCATCCAGTAATTAGTATTTATTTTTTTATTTTGACAAACATTAGGACTAAATTTTGAATACATTTTCCATTGTGTGTAGTAGCTATATAGTTTTGGGAATGTGTGTGTGTTTGTTTGTGTGTGTGCATCTGTATCTGTGTCAGTGTGCGTGCGTGCATACTTGCATGTGTGTGTTATCTATCTACATTGTACTTACTATACATTTTTTCATTTTGCCAAATATTACGACTAAATGTTGAATACATTTTCCATTGAGTGTAGCTATATAGTTTTGGGAATGTGTGTGCGTGTGTTTTTTTGTGTCTGTGTGCGTGCGTGCGTGTGTCTGTGTGTGTCTGTGTGTGTGTCTGTGTGTGTCTGTGTGTGTGTCTGTGTGTGTCTGTGTGTGTCTGTGTGTGTTTGTGTGTGTCTGTGTGTGTGTATCGATGTGTGTGTCTGTGTGTCTGTGTGTGTGTGTCTGTGTCTGTGTGTGTCTGTGTGTTTCTGTGTGTGTCTGTGTGTGTCTGTTTGTGTCTGTGGAGGGAGTGTGCCAGTGGGAGGGAGTGTGTCAGTGGGAGGGAGTGTGCCAGTGGGAGGGAGTGTGCCAGTGGGAGGGAGTGTGTCAGTGGGATGGAGTGTGTCAGTGGGAGGGAGTGCCAACCCAAAGGAGTGGCAGCAGATTTGAGGGGTGGCAGGCTGGGCGGCACTGTCAGCATGCACTGAGAGGCATGTGTGGCAGCAGGACAACCCCTCAGACAGCTGCAGCGAGGCTGCTCTCTGCCTGTGTGGGCGCAGTAGGGCCTGGGTTCTGTCCCTACTGTACACCACTGTCTATATGGATTCTAATGGGAGTGTTATAGTGTCTCCCATCCATCAAACGTTGTGATCTTCAAGTTTCAAGTTTCAAGTTTTATTAGTCGTATGTACGGGATACACATGGTATACACCAGCCAACAAAATGCATCTTGGGAGTGGGGTGGGCCGTGTGGGTTTATCAAAAGGGCTAGCAGATGTGCCATTGGTTTGTGTTGGGTCTGTGAGTCAGTATGTGTTGAGATGGGAGTATGTCGATGAAACGTCCCAACAGCCATCTTATCAGCAGAGAGAACTCCAATAGCTTGGAGCTGTGTAGCATTCCTGCTGGGAGAGGGTTTATTTATGTGGGGAAAGGTGTTTAGAGGAGGGGGAGTGGGAGCTCCTCCATCCACACATGTTAGGTGGGGCACTGGTCAGCAATAAATACATACCAAAAATAAAAACAAAAGCCTGAAACTGGATACCTAGGGCACTATGAACAGCCTCAGCACCTGTCAATGCCACACATACCCATGAAACCCCTGCCTGGCTGGGGGGTCAAGGAAAAGGTCACAGCTCTAAAAATAACACTTCTTTGATATCTACTGTATGTTTCCATTTGTCCATTTCTGATGAATTCATACATTTACATTTTAGTCATTTACCAGACTCTCTTATTCAGAGCTAAATACATTCATCTGAAGATACTGTAGCTAGGTGGGACAACCACATATCACAGTCGTAGTAAATACATTTTTCCTCAGTAAAGTACAAAGTCAGTAGGAAAAGTCAAGTGCGCGAGGGGGTCAGACTTTTTCGGAAGATGGGCAGGGATGAGCAGTCCCCCTTGCTTCTCCATAGGCAAGCACCATGGTTTTGTAGTGGATGCGAGCTTCAACTGGAAACCAGCAGGAGAACTTGGGAAGATTGAACACCAGACGGGCTGTGGCGTTCTGGATAAGTTGCGAGGGTGTACGTAGTTCATTTATTCACTTCAGATTGTTGCTCAAAAGGTCACGATCTTCAAACTTGACAAAAACAGAGAAATGTGTTGTCATAGCAACATTATACCCCTGATTGACTTTTGTTATTATAGTGTTTCCTTTCATACAGCTCCATCTAATGTTACTCAAAAAAATAAATGACTCTTCCCCAGATATAGCCCCCACCGCTCTGTCTGTCTTCCCCTCTCTTACTCGTGCTGAACTACATAAATGGCCTCCAGAGATTCTGCTTCGGGAGCAGCAGATTGTAGACCCACAGAAGAAGGTGGTGGGTGTCTGTGCTGTGAACACTTCTGTGTAAGTGTTTGTGTGATACCGAGCATTGATATTAAGATAGTAAGAATATCCACCCGTGTTGGATATATTTCAGATAGATCTGCTTAATTTGTCAAATGTTTATAATATCTCAAAATGTACCCTTATCAGTTCGGCTTTACTGCTTGAAATTAATCATTGAATTACTGGAAGAAAATAAAAACTATGCATTTGCTCTCTTTTCAACTAAAACATGATTATGTTTGATAAATGGTTTAAATGTGTCGTGACTATAATTATACAAACTGAAATATCATCTCTGTAAAAGATTACACTAAGAACATCTTTCTGGTGAATTATATGAGAACCATTTGCATGGTGTGAAAATTGGTCAAGTAGAACAGATTTTAAGGGAACATTGGCTTTACAGTCGCTGGTTATCCAGTAATTGGAGCGAAGTTATGGAACTTGTTGATTGTATTCCACTTAACTGAGCGTTACAGAGCCACTCAATAACACAACACCCATTTCTACAGTATATATTTATTGCATGAAACGAATAGTGTCTAACTCACTAACTAGCCAAACAGCATTGTTAAGTTATTTGGGTCAGAATGATTTTGTCCCTATCCTTTGTAAAAGCAAACCCATTTCCCAGCAGTCTTTGCATTGGAGCAGAAAACAGAGCTTGGTTATGAGACAGAACAATGAGACAATGTTAGTCAGGCATGGACCACATTCCACTTGTTTGAAAAGCCTAGATTCACTAAATTGCCTCATTAAAAGAACAAACTTTAGACAGTGATGGAGTTGCTAACTGGGTTGGACTGCAGATGTTAACTTTCTCTTCTGCTACTTGTGTGAATCTTTGTTATATTGTACTTTCATAATTTACTTGTCGTGTTTTACTCTTCGTTGCTAGGATTCTAGGCGTCCACTGGCTTACATCTTTCATCTTTCAATCTTTGTTGGTTGCCCAGGTTTAAATTGTGTTGCGCAACTAAAAGGAAATACTGAATAAAAGAAATGTAGTATTAAAAACCCACATGAAGTTACTTTCTCATTAACTGATAGTGTTGCTGCTTGAATTGTCCTGAGACTTTCCATGTGGGAGACCATCTCTGAACACAGGAGCGATGTTTGTGTGTGTATGTGTGTGTGTGTGTGTGTGTGTGTGTGTGTGTGTGTGTGTGTGTGTGTGTGTGTGTGTGTGTGTGTGTGCACGCATGCGGGAAGGGCGTGCACGGCCACAGCACCCAAAATAGTATTCCATCCTCCCCTCTCTAATTAGAGACTGTTTATAAAACCCCACTTTTTATTTTAGACTGAGGAATGGCTGAAGGACTGCTTACAGTTTTATACACACATACACTCAAACATATCCATATGCTGTTACATACGGATTCATCTGACTGTCACACACACACACACACACACACACACACACACACACACACACACACACACACACACACACACACACACACACACACACACACACACACACACACACACACACACACACACACACACACACACACACACACACACACACACACACACACACACACCACACACATGCAACCACACACACATGCAACCACAAACCATACAGACTCCCTTGCCCAGCCTGGTTACCCAAGCACAATGCAGTATACTCTATAATAAGCGATTCTACAGTACATATCAGATGCAAGAGCTCACTCCACTATCCTGCTTCAGGATAAGACACATTGCACTCAACTGTCACAATATAGTTTCAATTTTATATTCAACTTCAATTATTTGTTGGTAAACAAATATTGTACATAGAGTCTTTGATGTACACTGTATAACGCTGTCTGGTTTTCACAGCCTTTGACTGTACACCAATAATGACAGCTCTGAGAAAAAGCAAACTCGTCAGGGAGATTCGGTTCACTTTTCCATAATGCTTGAATAACTCAATCAGTGCTTGTGACATGATTTTACAAAAACATTTGACGTGCAATTACATGGATGCTCATGTACATGACAGGAGATAAATAGGACTTGTAGTCTGGCAAGGCTCCCTGTTCCCTGCTGGAAGCACACTGGTGGCTTAGGGACAATGGACACATTCACGGCCTGCTGCATTCACTGTGGTGACCCAGGCCTCTGAGGGCAGAGCCAGTGCCCCTGGGCCACACAGAACTGCTTCCTGTCAGAGTTAGCTGCTTAGTTTTTTACCACCGAGTGGCTGTGGAGTCTCCCTTGTCCACCTGATTCTCCCTGTGATGGGTCTGGAACGTCGGCAGACCAGGGCACTGGATGGTGAGTCAAGGGCACTCAACTAGCCATCCGGACAGAGCTACCAGTCCAGTGCAGAGGCACTAGAAGACTTGCAAATGAAAAGAGGCCCTTTAATATTGGGGAGGCCTAATGTACACACACATTCTCTCTCTTTCTCCCTCTTTTTCTGTCTCTCTCTCTTACCCTCTCTCTCTCACACACATACACACACATACACACGCAGACACAGACACAGACACACACATGCTCCTGCTGAGACGGGGCTCCTGTGGCTAAAAGCTTGCAGCAGTAATTGGTCTGGCCCTTCATTAGTAGCAGGACTAAGGACTGTGATATGTCACAATGAAAGTGTGTGTGTGCAGGTGACCAGACTCCCTCCCTCAGTAGCCAGCTAACAAGTGAGCACACCCCTTAACCCTATAACCAGCTCCATGTGTCTCTGAAGCAGACCTGCTACTGGTCCATAATGTGTTGGCTAATACAGAAAAAGTGGCTTGTCTTTGCAAACCATTCAAAAATTCACCCTCCCATCCAAACGTTTCACTGATTCATTCCTCTACCACCCAATGATCAAACATCATGTTGTACTGTCTGCATACATACTCACACACACCTTACAGTAGTTTGTGTTGAAGACAATTGCTCCCAGTAGTGAGAGGGGCAGGCAGCGTTTAGCTAACTCTTTGGCTGGAGCTAGTCTGTTAGAGGCCAACTCTGGTCCATTCCATGTGCATGAGGTGAGGTGTGAGGAAAGTGCTACGTAATGCACTGTAGTTTGGTAATTGCTTTTGATGTATTAGACGTGGCACTTGAAAGACTAAGACCTCTTGAGAAGCTTGTTAACAGCCAAGTTAAGTAATGGAGTTTTTAATACAATTTTGGGTTCACCTGCAATATTCACAGACCCGATCTGTCTGTCTTCATCAGTTCAAGTTCCAACCTTGTGATGTCTTTATTGAAAAATATACTGCCATGTCTCTTCTTTACAGTAACTGCCAGGACACTGGGATGTAAATAATGATACTAAATATGAAATTGCTCATGTTTAAATAAAGATTACTCAAACTCAAGGAGATATCTACTTTAGAGTTGATATACATTAAGTCACTTCTTCCTTGTTTGAAAGCCTCATTCGGTTTCCTCTATAAATTACTTTCAATGGGTTATTGGATTTAAATAGCTACATTTGGCTACAATCCAATGCTTTCTATATAAAATCACCATGCAGATTAAACTGGATTGAATTGTGACGCTCAGAAACTCTCAGAACAACTTTCTTGTTGCGGCTGCTATTGGTCTTTTAATCTCTGAGCTATAGAGCCTCGCGTGTGGTCCTTTAGTGAAGAGGTTTATCCAAAGTTAGATTATGTTTACACAGTGGCGTGTTTAGTTGTTTTGACTCTCTTTATTACATTGAACCTGCACCTCTCTTTGTTTGCCTTGGTCGGGGTGGGGTAGTCGTGTAATGTCTAATCCCTACTCATATCCTCATGTTGTTCCATTGGACTGCGTCTCCACAGTGTTTAGTGGGACAGCCCACAGCCATAGCTGACCTTTGAACTTCACCCCCCCTCTCACTCCCCTCTCCCCCGTCTCCTTCACCCTTGTTTCAGAACAACTCTGGAGATGATCGGTGTTATGATAGAGAGGGAGATTGTTGATGTTATTGTTGTAATGAGATGCTGGGTTGCCAGGTTATAGAGTGTACAGCTCAGCCTGCGGAGGGATTCTTATTAAATAGAAACCCCTCCTTAAGACTGTTATCCTACTTTTGGTCGGCTGTAGAATCATGCAGCTAAAATCAAAAGTCCCCTCTGGAGTGGAGACAGGGAGGCTCCAAGACGTTAAAGCAGTAGAGATCAGGGAAATGGGAACATGGGACTCTTCATTCATACAGTACAGGGAATGGAAAGGAGGGATACTAGTCAGTTAACTGCCTTGTTCAGGGGCAGATTTTTACCTTGTCAGCTCAGGGATTCAATCCAGCAACCTTTCGGTTACTGACCCAACGATTCTATCCTCCAGGCCACCTACACATCTCAAACGTCTACATTAAGCCATTGAGGCTGAACGATGGTCTAGTTAGTCTTTTGTTTGCTTTTGTTTGTTTCTTTGTAACAACCCTTCATTTCTTTACGTTTGATTGCAAGTCCCAATGATAAAATGTAAGAATGGTAGCACAGTCCAAATGAGGACATGATTAGAAAGAGAGCAAGACAGTGGAGCAGAATCAAACATATTTTTACACTAACGTGTTTATTGGGAACAGATATGTGCAATTATAAAGAGAGGATATCCTGTCTCGTTTGAGAAATATTTTATCAAGTGGAGGCTGGAGATTCATCCTAAACCTGTTTTTCTGCCCTCAGCTGTCATTTGAATAGCTGAAAGGTTTCTCTTCAGCTGTATACAGTGTGCGTACTGTACATTCTGTGGCATGTCTTCAGATTACCACCAGAGGAACAATTGTTCACTAAAAAAAGATTACTGACCCAGTGCAGCTGCAGGCAAGCATGCACAAATACACAGAGACACACACAGAGACACACAGAGACACACAGAAAGACACACAGAGACACACACCAAGAGACACACAGAGAGACACACAGTGAGACACACAGAGACACACACTAGAGACACACAGAGAGACACGGAGAAACATAGATGCAAACACGTACAAACACACAGAGACACTCACAGACTTAGAGACAGACATAGACTCCCACACATAGTCTCTCTTTCCCATGCACACTCCATCTACCCCATCTTTCACACCTGTGTGAGTGTGTGCTAATGAGTTGATCAGAGCCGTGATCCACCCAGCTGAAGAGGTTCAGTCTGAGACATACAGTGGCCTGGAGTCACCATTTCTCCTCTCCTCTCCCCAGAGAGGAATGAACAGAAATAAATCAGTGAATGAATACAATTTGAGACACGCTGACACGCCCTCATGTCTCCCTCAAAGGCTTTTTGTGGGTTGAGGAAGGACATTGATAAAACCAACAAAGTGAGTGGCACGGCCCAGGGAGGTATTGCTGTGGTTTGTATTGCTGCGACAGGGCCCTTTGTCTGGCAGTCAATGTGCATCTCACTCACTTACTGTCTTAGCCGTGCACCAAGAAAGATGGCTAAGGTATATGCTACCAGCAGTTTCTATAGGAACAGAGCTCAAGGATGAGGTGTCTATCTGCTTTTACAGTATACTCTCCATCTCTCAGAAGTCAACGTATCCGGTTGAGTAATCACAGCATGATACTCTATCCCCATTAGGAGAGAGATGAAAGGAGATGAGAGGAGTATGTGCACCTGACCAGAGCTGTGATCGGGTTTAAGGCCATTAAACTACACTCAACCGCTGTTAACAACAGCATGCCTACTGCTCCAACAGCTGAATCATATTGGATGACCTGGCTCTTATCACTGGCCCTGTTGGTTTTTTATCTTTACTGAATGGCCTTAGATGCAGTGTCTTTATGTTTCTCCCATGCTGACCTGCTGCCCTGGTTTTAGACACAGCTGATAGAGATTCAATTACTGGCTCTGATCTCTGATAAGCCACTGATCTGAAAGGGCTAAATTAATGAGGAGGCTAATGCAGCTCTGCTGTACCTTAGAGATCGTCTGGATTGAGTTAGTGCACTTTTCATATTGTGCACCATAGAGCTGCAATTGTATTTGGAGGCAGACTAACTCAATGTGCTATCTGTCAAGGGGGCAGTCAGTGTGGAGACGCAGCAGGCTGTTCAAACAACACAGGCCACTCTATCAATCAGTAGTGTTCCCCTCCTCCTCCTCCTCCTCCTCCTCCTCCTCCTCCTCCTCCTCCTCACTTCAGTGATGAGTACTGTATGTGACCCATGCTTTTTCAATTAAGCACAGACTTCGCTCATCTCCAGTGCTTCTGAAAATACACCAATACTCTATACAGCCTTTGTGTACTCTGATGTAGGAGTTTAGGTTTCTCATATCCCTCGTTTTCTCTTCCGGTCGCTCCTGTCTTCCACCTGCTCATGGACAGCAGCTCTGTTCTGTGCTCTCCTCCTGACCCCTGACCTCTGTCAGCCGTGTCCTGAATAAATAGCTAATTGTCTGGTTTCCTGTTTAGCCTGATGGGAGGGAGCATACAGCCTATTTCAGGCTGTTTACAGAGCTCTGTCTCACCCTCGCTCTTTCTCAGAGTCCTACTCAGTATTGTGTGTGTTGATCATGTGAAAGAACAATGTGCACTCTGCTACAGACATGGATGTACTAGAATAGGAAAATGACATGCTAACGTCCTGAATCGCCAGCCCTTTTGTTTTCCTGGAAATGGACGTCTTATGTTTCCAAACAGTGGGTTCAATGAGCTTTACTTTATCATGTTACTGAAGTGAGCTTTCCAGTAGAAAATAGATTCTGAGCTGATTGTCTCAGACAAGCCTTTCTCTCTCACACAACCCACTTACTGTACACAATCATGCAAAGAGAGCAGGTTGATGTGAGTCTTGTCCAGGAGGCAGAACTGAGTGATTTTTCCTTATGTTGGCTAGCAGCAAAGTCAAAATTGGCTATATTGTACAAATATATGAAAACAGAAACGTAATGTAAGGTTAGGGTCAGGCATTAGGGTTAGCACTGTGTTTAAGGTAAGGGTTAAGGTTAGGGTTAGGTGTAAAATCAGATTGCTGCCTCCAGAACAAGATTATTGATGAAAAAAGCTAAACTGCGCAAAAAGATGAACATGAACATGAACACACACACACACAAACTGTCTGTGACAAATTAAATGGCTTGTTGCTTTGCCAGACGTGACTTTCTCCTCTGCTATCTGTATTGAATTATTCAGGCAGTTCCGGATCTACTGTAGCTTTCATCTCATGCCTGCATCAAGTTATATGAGAGATACTGTGTCTAACTGCCGCGTGAGACCTTAGGACTGGGAGTCACAGGTTCAAATTCAGTTTACGCCCTAGGACGACCACGATACACATGAATCTGCATTTTCTGCATGTTTATTTGCATATGGATTTGAATATAATTTGTTTAAGCAAAAAAGGAAGGGAAGGCATTATATAGTTTAAGTAGACGGATAGATAATCTTTAGACAGTAGTTAATTTCTTACAGTGATGATTTAGTGACTAATGACCAACGTATTCATTATCAACCCCTTAGTTAGAAAAGTGACCGGTTGGTGCTACTCATGGGGGGTTGGGTTGGTCATTACATTTGTTCATTAAGTGAACTAAAAGGTGAGGGATGAGTGTTGTATCAATGTCGCAGGAAGCTAGGAGACTGGCTGCTGCCTCTCACAGGCTGTTCACTGTCAGCTCCCTCTTTTAAAGACACACACACACACACACCGGTGCTCCGCTTGGCTCCATTCCTCAGCTTCGATTAAAAACACACTTCATCTCACAAACAGCCCATTAAGTGCCCCGGGGAACGGGGAGAGGGTGGTGTGAGGCTGGGGGGCGTGTTAATGATGGCTGGCTGTCGCCTGAGCCGGGCCGCTGCTGTACCCTACTACCCCGCTGAGGGGCCAGGCACACAGCCAACCTGACAGGACCCCACGACACACAGCCGACCTGACAGGACCCCACGACACACAGCCGACCTGACAGGACCCATGGCACACAGCCGACCTGACAGGACCCACGACACACAGCCGACCTGACAGGACCCCACGACACACAGCCGACCTGACAGGACCCATGGCACACAGCCGACCTGACAGGACCCACGACACACAGCCGACCTGACAGGACCCACGACACACAGCCGACCTGACAGGACCCATGGCACACAGCCGACCTGACAGGACCCACGACACACAGCCGACCTGACAGGACCCACGACACACAGCCGACCTGACAGGACCCACAACACAGGGGTTTGTAGGGTAGTAGGGGTACAGGCTTCAGGATTAGGGACTGTGTCTCCTGAGCAGGTTACACCGATAGAGAATGTCACAGTGGACCCTGTGAAGGCCTGAGTGTGTCTGGGGCAGGGCAGAAGGTTAGGGCTGGTGGACTCTGTAGTGGTGTGGAATGTAAAGATTGCCTCTGTCCATCTGAGCTGGTCTGTGTGGACTGGCTGATTACTGTAAATACTGTTTCCTATGATGCCCTCTGAGACAAAGCATATCTTCTGCTCTGCTCAGTGTGGGCTGGTCCTAGAAAGCCTCTCGCCCTCTTGCCTGATAAGGGCCCTATAAGCCAAATGATTTGCCAATAGGGAGAAGGGTAATTGTCATGACGAGTGCAGACTTTCCTTTGTCATGAACGAATGTATCCAGGATGATTATCATAAGCTTTCTTCCCATCACCCCAACCCCTAATCTCTGTCTCTTATTTAGTCTTTAGGATGAATTGGAAACAGCTGTGTGTAACGTCTCTGGCCAGGGTAATCACGTGTGACTGCTGCTCGCGTAGGAGTCCTACTTTTATCTGAAACCCATTTTCTGGGCAATTGAATTGTTGGTCATCTCTTTCTCTGCTATTGCCCTTACTCCTCTCATATCCTATATGGGTCTGACAAATAAAACTTAGGCAGGCTAAGTATGAGTTGAATGTATGTGTTTGTGATTTTTTTATGTTTTTCTTTAAGCACAATACTAATGATATCTTGGTTTGCTCCTTTTTTTTAAACAGAATTTTGAGCAACAATCGCATCAGGGTTCTGAGAAATGGATCCTTTGTTGGACTCTATAACCTGGAGAAACTGTGAGTAACGCTTGTCATTTTCACTAAATCTGAATGAGTCTGTCCTGGGTTCTCACTCATGCGTTTAACATTGGCAGGTTTAACGCCAACAGGTTGGGTGCTTGTAGGCCGTATGGCCCTCTGTTGCGGAGCCCACAGAGATAGGGTATCAGGGAGATCTGTGCTTCTCGCAGCTCTGCTATCCAGTGGGCTGGCTTCCAGCAGGGAGGATGAAACACTCAGAGTGGTTATCACAGAGTTATGTGGAAGAGATCACATAATTACACCACCATTCGTCATTATCAGGGAAGCCCTGCTCTACAGGACAAGATAAGAGGATTCCATGGGAGGAGGAGGCTGTTCGCGGTGCCTGCCCTGCCTGTAGCTCAGACTGAGGCAGGCAGGCAGCTGGCTGGCTGGCTGGCTGGCTCTACCCTATGGATGTAGGGTCCCACTGTCTATCTGGCCCACTGGCTGTTTTTTATTGTTCCTTACAGTTTAGATGACAGTTGAGTCCTCTGAGGATTTGATTTTCATCAGTGGCACACTGTCCCTGCTGTTGTAAAAATAAGAGCACAAATATAAAGACTGAGTGATACTGAGCAAGGGAGTTTTACATTGTGTCAACAAAAGGATAGTCTACAGTGGTCTTCCAGTGTTGTACTGTACAGTAAGAAATGGGGCCAACTCTTGACTGTGTATGTCTAGGAAGCAGCAGTTTTGGGGAGGGGTGGGGGGAGATGGTGCTTAAGCGATATTAGATCCACATGCGACTCTGAGCTGCCACCAATGAAGTTAACAAGCTTTTCCAAAATGTTGGAAGAAAGAAAAAAATGGTAATTCTCTGCAGTTGTTAGCTTGTTAGTACCTACCTACTGGAGCTCAACCAAGACATGCCAGGTCTGAAAAAAGAGCAAAATCTGCTGAAACTGCTAGACTCTCTTTTATGTGAGCCATGCCAGGGAAGAAAACTCCTGTGTGACCATGTTCTTACCTTCTTCTTACGCTCTTTAATAATCATAGTTAGAGCCTTATCTATTCAGGCCTTATCTATTTGATCATCTTTATGACCTGTATTGTTAGATTGAGTGTAGCTGAGATTTGATTAGTGGTATGGGGCTTTGGCAAACTAGAGGCTAGGGCAGAATTGTTTGTTTGATGTAAAATAAGATGATATTACTTGTTTTTGCTAGTGCAGACAAGGGCCCACAGAGTGCCCTGGGGTTTGTGGGGTGGGTAACCTGAGCTTGCCCACTAACAGGCCCTTGTACCTGGGACAGTGGTAAAACTATGACCTAGCGAGAGAGACACAGAACAAGAACCCCCTGCACACACACACACGCACACACACACACACACACACACACACACACACACACACACACACGCACACACAGCAGGAGCTGTGGGCGTCTGGCGCAACAGAGGACATGTTGTAAATCACACAGGGCTTGTTTCACTCCTCTGCTCAGACCTCAGACCTCCACCGGCCTTCTGACACACTGCACTGGAGGTCTGCTCACTCATCTTGTGCTCCACACTCTGTAATTGAGCATTTCACAACTTACAATTAAAAATGAGCTCATGGGAAAATTACTATTTTCATATTAAAATATACCACCTTGACATAATAAAAAATCCAACTGGGCAAAGATGGATAGATGTGAAGTAAAAAAACACAACTGCAAGATTAATTTAGTTTGTTGCCCACCTACTATGCTGCTCCCCCTGCGAGTTGCTATGTTGTTTTGTTTTGTCTCTAGCTTGGTCACCGTTCAGGTCTTGCTCATTATTTCCAGCCTGTTGTCTACATGTGCTTGTCATTTGGTCCAGTGGCGAGCAGTTACTCATATATGTGGTCAGCGCTGTAGAAGCCAGCCCAGCTAGCATATTTGGTTCCTTGGAAGTTGTGGGAACGTATGTTTGAGTTTTCCCATTGGTCCTTGGAACGAAGCCATACATTTCCTGACCGGTAAAATGTTCTGAGAACGGAAGTGAACATTTCGCCTGTTCTAGGAACGTACAGTTTTAGATTGCAGGCAGATTCTGAGAACATTTTACTATGGTTCCCTTAAAGGTTTCTTGGGAGGTTTTATTAACGTTCTGAGAATGGAAATTATAGGTTATTTGAATATGTTTCATGAAGACTTTTAATAAATCTGTTTTAAACTCCAAGCACAGATAGGACACATGGAAATGAATTTGCTTAATCATGCAAACACATTTATTTTTTATTGTGTCACTGCGATTCAAACCTATGATCTTATGTTCTTTATCCATGGAAATAGTCCACTGCACCACTAGGATGGAGCTAGCATGGCCATTTTTTTTACTCATACAAAGCTGTTTATTTTAGTCTATTCAACCAGATCCCATTTAAATGGAAACAAGCACTCATTAAGATCAGGTGTGGCCAATTAGATAGTGGATAGAGAGAGTTTTGTTGACGCTGAGAACAGAATGTATGTTATTTTGAAAAACATTCTTAGAACGTTCTTTGAGCGTTACTAATGTTCTTGTTTTTTTATGGATAGTTTTCTTAATGTTCTGAGAAAATTACTTTAAGTAGAACCATGAGGAAACTTGCATAAAACTTTGTTGAAGTACTGACGTTCCAACAGAAGAACATTGTTTCGTAACGTTCTCTGAACAATTTGAGAACATGACTTGAAATAGAACCATGGGGAAACCTGTAGGAAATGATATGCTGAAGTACTGAAATTCCCACCTAAGAAACATAACAGCTAAGAATGTTATGTGCTGGCTGGGTATCCTGCACAACGACGGCCGGGTGAACACACACCAGGTAACAGCAGCCCTACCCCAAAGTCAGGAGGCTAACCAGACAGTAAACTGCACACACACTTTCAGTGGCTCTCAATCTCAACTTCAGTGTCTCTCTGTGTGTGTATCCTATTATGGGCATCCTAAACTCCTCCATGCATAATTGTAAGAAGTACATGTCTAAACAGAAATGCTGTCCCTCTCAGCCTACTCAGCCATATTCGAAACAGTAGTCCAAGCAGAGGCAGAACTTTGCTGTTATAAGTATGAAAGCACAGCTTCAGGACAGGAACCCCTCCTCCAAGCAGACCAGAGCAGGCCACACTGTGGATTCCTCCACACAGTTAGCCCTTTCATTGGGCTAAACCTCCTCAAAGCCACTGTTGCCTTCGTAAACTGCCATGCCACCCAAAAGCAGAGAACCATTTAGCTTTGTTTGTTTTGCCCTCTTACAGGACATCTGCGTGTTGTACTGTAGTTCTTTTTGAAAAGCTTTTATCCCAGTATCTACAGATGTATGTACTGCATACTTCAGTGTTCCAGTGTACAACACTCAGCGTTCTAGTGTACTCACACACACATTCTCACACACACACACACACACACACACACACACACACACACACACACACACACACACACACACACACACACACACACACACACACACACACACACACACACACACACACACACACACACACACACACACACCTTTCCTGGTACCTCCACCTCCTCGCAGCACACCCTCTCTGATGGGAGCTGACGCAGGCTCTAACGAGGCTGGCCCACTAACGAGCAGGGACCTTTATAAGTTGTGGACAGATCCCAGCGGCCTGTCCTGCACTGATTTGAGGCGAGGTAATGAGAATAATGAACAGAGAGGGGGGTCTGGCTCCTGTCCAACAGGGCCCCACTGCACCATGGGACACAGGACAGCCAGGGCATAAGGGTCCCTCATTACCAGCCTGCTCACCCTACAGGGAGAGATGGAGCACAGATGGGAGAGTGAGAACAGAGGGGAGAGGTAGAGTGGAGAGGTAGAGTGTATAGATGAAGGAGCAGGAGAACTGTGGTGGACAGGAAAGGAAGAGCTAAGTTAGCTGCACGGGATTGGGTCTGCCAAGCAGGATTGGGCTAGTTCACAGACTTAAAAGTTGTCAAAAAAAACTCACTGTTCGACGTGATTCTTCCTGACCTATACATTTCCTTCATAGCCATGTATAGCTATTCTAACCATGGTTTTTGTGCAAGAAATGCTTGCTTTGCAGTAGGACTGTTTTACCTCTTTTCCCCCTCACTTCCTGCATAGTTGAAGCCACTTTAGCTTTAAGAACAGGAAATACACACTTGTTTGTGAAGGCTAAGAATGAGGGGTACGTTTGCATTGAAACTCCTGGTCATCATAAGTCAAGAAAGGCATGGGAATTTGAAGATGTGGAGAGGGAGAGTTTAGCAGAGGGTTAAAGTCCTTGATATAATTTAAATAAGTATACTGTGTCTCTAAAATACTGTTTCCTATTCATTCATATTTACCCCGATAACATCAGTTATATAAAGTGGAGGCAGGAGCCTCTCAAGCCATGCTTGAGCCCTGCTTAAACAGACCTTGAAATCGTCTCTGCCATTCTGAGAAGTTAGGGTTAGGAAAAACTTTACCGTCCGATGCAGGGGAGGATACGAGATGGCTAAAGATGGTATGAAGGCTGTTGGTGAAAGAGAGTGAGTGCACCAGAAGTTTCCCTTATTTACTGAACAAAAATATAAACACAACATTTAAAGTGTTGGTCCTATGTTTCATGAGCTGAAATTAAAGATCGCAGAAATGTTCCATATGCACACAAAAGTTTTTTCTCTCAAATGTTGTGCACAAATTTGATTACATCCCTGTTAGTGAGAATTTCTCCTTTGCCAAGACAATCCATCCACCTGACAGGTGTGGCATATCAAGAAGCTGATTAAACAGCATGATCATTACTCTAAAATGTGCAGGCCACTCTAAAATGTGCAGGCCACTCTAAAATGTGCAGATTTGTCACACAACACAATGCCACTGATGTATCAAGTTTTGAGTGTGTAATTGGGTGTGAGTGTGTAATTGGCATGCTGACTGCAGAATGTCCACCAGAGCTATTGCCAGAGAATTTAATGTTAATTTCTCTACCATAAGCCACCTCCAACGTCGTTTTTTTGGCAGTAATCCCAACCAGCCTCACAACTGCAGACCACGTGTATGGCGTCGTGTGGGCGAGTGGTTTGCTATTGTCAACATTGTGAACAGAGTGCCCCATGGTGGCGGTGAGGTTATGTTATGGGCAGGCATAAGCTACAGCATTCCACAGGTCACAATCAACAGCCTGATCAACTCTATGCGAAGGAAATGTGTTGTGCTGCAGGAGGCAAATGGTGGTCACACCAGATACTGACTGGTTTCTGATCCACACCCCTATTTTTTTTTTTAAGGTATCTGTGACCAACATCTGTTTTCCCAGTCATGTGAAATCCATATATTAGGGCCTAATTAATTTATTTCAATTGACTGATTTCCTCATATGAACTGTAACTCAGTAATATCGTAGAAATGGTTGAATATTGCGTTTATATTTTTGTTCAGTATATAAAGTTTTCTTTAGTGGGGTAGATTAACATTATTGCCACGGAGGCTAAGTAATGACCTTAAAGAGTGGTAGCAGTGCAGAGGTGGACTCGATCCAGGCTGCAGGAACGCTCTGATTTCATCTGTCCTCCCAAAAACAACCTGAACTCCTGGCTGGAGCAGCTAGAGACGGCTGAACATGGGACCCTCATTTCTCACTATCCAAACAAATGAGCGTTTGTGTTGTACTTTCTCCTGCATACGGTTTTGAATGGCCCCTGTGAGGCAACGGTCACTTAATGAGTGTGTGTGACATGAGGGGTCGAGTGAGGAAGGGGTTAAGCGTGCTAGAGAGTGGAAACAGAAGGGGGGGGGGGGGGGGGGGGGTGATAGACTCCAGATGTGTCTAGGAGATAAACTGAAGGAACGGGGAGTGTTTGTATTGCAAGCTTAACTCAATCGTGGCTCTAGGCGTTTATTGAAATGGCAAGCAAGCCCTCTCATAAGCTCATCACTAAACAGAAATCTTCATATACCAGTGGTTCTTGAATGCACATGCAGCAAACTTGATATAATTTCAATGGCTTTTTCCTTCACGAGTTCTTGAGGTTTCGCCCTGTTCCCTTCCCCCCACTTCCATTCTCACTCCTTTTCTACTTTCCTCTTTGCATCTACCGGACGGTTCCACCCCCCCTTTCTCTCACTACTCCTCTATTCGCTGCAGTCCGCCCACTGGATGCATATTCACACATCGCCCATGATTGCGCTCCTTTTCATTGATATTTTGTATGAACAGCATTGTTTGCCAGTTCGTTCCCTATGGTAGAGTTGGCCCACTCACAACCTTGAATGAAGTATTTCCAAACTACTGTCTGCAAGCTCATTGGCAGAGCGAGGGAGGACGTGGCCTATTGCTGGCTTTGTTTTTGTCTGCTTTTTAAATAACTTTATGGATTTACTACATTTTCATGACCTTTTTAATTTTTTTATTAGGACCCTTCTGTTAATTTACTGCTGAAAACTATAGAATATGAGCTGGCTGGTTTTTAGGACTAATAATGAATGGGCTTTACACTGGTGACGTAAAGTGAATTGTGGTCAATTCCTGAGTCTTTCCTGGTTGAAGTTGTGTATTTCAGTGTTGCTACCAGGACCTCATGCATACTTTAGAACAGCTAAAGTGGTCATCACCTCCCTTTTGTCATCGAGCCCTGTTCCTTCCAGAACTCAGAGGTCCATGGTTCCAGAGTTTTCCTTGGTGGAATGATCTCCAGTACCCCTAGCAGCAGACTATAGAAACATATAATCAACCTAGGAAATGTTACACTTCAAACATAAGTATAACATGGCTATTTCAGTCTTTTCATCCTTTCCCCAACTAGCGTGCAGTTGGTACCACAGTTTAAATTACTGCCAGTCTTGGCCAGAGCTGTGGCCGTATTCCTTCAAGACAGTTCACTCTAGAGCTCTGTGGCATGGCATGGTTGAAATGACCCAGTGTTGGAAGAGGCTCCTTCTTAGTTGCACCCAAAATCAGATGTGCCCATATGTACCTTTAGGTGAAGGACTATTTACCGGAGGATTTTAAATCACCTGGAGTTTCTTTTATGGTATTTCCAACTGAGGGTTGTGTGTGTGTGCAAGTGGCTTCTTTTGATTGGATTTTCAAGGGTAATGATTGGCTTGTTTATAATTTGTCATTATTATTAGGTCATTATTGGTCATTATTGCTATGAAAGAATAGGTTGCATGCAGTGGTTAATAACTGCAGCTCTGGACTGGAAAACCAACCTACATAGCTAAAGCAACTGGTTTCCAGATGCACAGGAGCTAATGTAGATTAGAGATCCAATCTGAGGGGAACCAGAAAAACATTTTAAGAAAATAATCTGTGGAAGGGACAGGAAAGCAGGAAATTAGTAGAAAAACAAGACCTCGGTAGATCCTGGTTTCCTGTTTTGGGGGGAAGGCAGGAGTAGGTTTTGGGGGCTGTGTTACAGAGCACCCATTGTGAGCAAGTGTGTTGAGGAGTGGGGGGGTCTATGGGGCCATTTCACAGGGCAGATTCTGCCCAATGCCAAACCCCCCAACGCCCCCATCCCCACCTGCCCCTCCCTACAGGGGAAAAGCAGCTAGTAAAAAAAAAAGAGAAATTGTAAAAAATAAACGAGCAAGGGCCTCTGTTCTGGAGACGCCAACGAGACAGGAAATAACACTCGGCACAAAAATGGTCTCCACTGACCTCTGGTGCCAGTTAACCATTCAGTCCCTTTCTCTTTTTTTTCTCTGTCTCACTCCGCACACCCAAACAAACACTTTTTCCATACCGTGGAAGGTTGATTGTCTGAACTGTGTTGTGCATCGTATCTAGGTACAGTATAGAAAATGGGGAATGGAATGCCCTTTGTCTCTGCTTATAAAAAAAACCATACCTAATGGAGTGAAACAGGAAATTCTTAATTCCAGTCTGGTGATAATAAGTGGACATTCCCTGGCTTCAGTTATTCTCCCAGCATTCCCCAGGGCTATGGCCTGAACAATGTCACTGGAGCACTCCATCCCCTGCCACTGTGGTCCTGATAATGGAGCACTCCACAGTCTGGAGCGCTATACAGCAGTCGTCTTAATTATGACCCTGTTGCTTCCCTGCGAGCACGTCACTCCTCTCTCCTCTACTTTTCCCTCCTATCCTTTCCTGCCTGGGCCCAAGGTGTTTGTGACAGGAATAACTCTTCAGAGCAGCAATAGATGTGCCCCAAAATATAGTATTAAATGGTAGATCCTGGTGTCAGGCCCAGCTGAAGAACACAATGGCTATTTTTATCTGGCAGTGGGTTGGATGCTGTCAGGGCCCAATCATATGGGCCATGTGGTGTAGGGGATAAAGCACTGGGCTCTGAGGGATGTAGGTTACAAATCCATTTGGGGACCAGCTATTTATTTTGATGCAGATTGTCAGATTATCAATAATTTGTCCTTTGCCATCATGCCCTATCACACAGGAGCCTATTTTGCTGTCTGGCCAGGGTATTACTACAGCCATAAGTCATTTAGAAGTGAGGCTTGTGAAAATCACCTCAGAAGTTAGATGTTATATTCATTTCAAATGTGTTTGTGCTGCAACTATAAGGGTGTCAGGCTCTGGCCATAGGGAGCTCTTTGGCTCCTCTAGATAGCCAGGGTCAGAGTCTGACAGATCTAGTAGGCCTAGATCTATGTTTTCTTTTTTTTGCTGAATCCCCAATTAGAGACAGCTGCGAGACGTTGTCTCTGATTGAGGATTCTATTTAAGTTGCCTTATCCCACACATGTAGTGTGGGTCATTGTTAGATGTACGTATCATGTCACAGTGTAAGTAAGTAAGTAAGTAAGTAAGTAAGTAAGTAAGTAAGTAAGTAAGTAAGTAAGTAAGTAAGTAAGTAAGTAAGTAAGTAAGTAAGTAAGTAAGTAAGTAAGTAAGTAAGTAAGTAAGTAAGTAAGTAAGTAAGTAAGTAAGTAAGTAAGTAAGTAAGTAAGTAAGTAAGTAAGTAAGTAAGTAGGTAGGTAGGTAGGTAGGTAGGTAGGTAGGTAGGTAGGTAGGTAGGTAGGTAGGTAGGTAGGTAGGTAGGTAGGTAGGTAGGTAGGTAGGTAGGTAGGTAGGTAGGTAGGTAGGTAGGTAGGTAGGTAGGTAGGTAGGTAAGTATTGTGTTATGTTTGTGTAGTTCGACAGTGTTGTGTTTCACTTCTAATTCTATATAATTAAACATGTCCAACTACGTCAATGGTGCTGCACCTTGGTCTCTGTATACACCCGACCGTGACAAAGGGATGATGAGTGGGAGGGGGAAGATTGGATAAGAGTCAATATAAGGGAGGGAATTTCTTGTTTTTGTTGGGATGCCAATGATAAGAAAATATGCATCATCACATTTCAGATTCATAGAAGACCTACGGCTGCAATTCCATGCCAGTATGTTTCAAGGTGAAATACAGTACATTGAGGATATGCATTTGAAATTCCTTTAGACATTGTGTATGCTGCTCCTCTTCTCTGTTGACAGATGCTGTCATCAGTGTGAGGGCCAGTGAGCTGTGAAGTCGTAGCCTGGGAGAGTGCTGTCTCAGAGGGCAGAGGGGAGTCATTGCTGGGTGTGTGGCCTGCATAGGGCTGGGGCTGGCTCTGTTGACTCTGGTGCTCTCCTCCACATTCCCCAGCTCAGTGATAAGAGAGTGTATCGGAGTGCCCAACTGTTGATATTCACAGGCCTAAAGCACATATCGCTCTGCCCCTTCTGGAGATGTGTTTGAAAGGGCAGATTGTGGAGAGTACAGATATGTGGGTGCATATAGAACTTGATTTTATCTTAAGACTACTGTTGACACATTGGGCATCAGATTCACCTTCTGAGAGAGAACGTGTCTTAAAGGAAGAGAACGAGTCTTAAAGGAAAACTCCACCCAAAAATACGTGATGATGCATTTTGCGTCATATGATGTTGGGTTTTACATCATATGACGCAAAATGCATCATCCTTGCTGTATTTCTGTATTTTGAAAGGTATATATCTTGAAAATGTGATTACTGAGATGCAAACCATTTTGGGACTATATTAACAATGGACTAATTAAACAAATACCAAAATACCGTTTTTGGGTGGAGTTTTCCATTAAGAGGATCACAGTACTTGACTGCCTGTGTGGCTAAGTGGTACAGAGTGTGTGTCTGTGGTACAGAGTGTGTGTCTATGTGGTACATAGTGTGTGTCTTTAGCACAGTAGTGTGTATTGTATGAGTCACAGAGCTAACATGTCTCTATGGCACAATGTGTGTGTGTGTGGTACAGCAAGTATGTCTGAGACACAGTAGTCACCATAAGGGAGGAAGTGGTGGGCGGTGCCCCGCCTTTCATCACGGCGCTAATGAGCCCCAGGACACGCCAGACCGGAAACATTATCATTGTTCTCCCCGCCCTGGTCAACAGCTCCAACTAGGCTTCTGACTCTCTCTCTCTCATACATACACAAACACACACCCCACATAATTTGCACTCTCATACACAGATATTTTCTCAATGCAAGGGATTTCTTGCCCTCTCTCTCCCTCTCTCTCTCTCCACACGTGCTGACTACTGTTTGTAGGTCAGCGTTGAAGCACATGCCAAACAGATATGGCAAGTTAGCGTAGTTCTGTGAGCGCTTCGGGTCAGGGGAAACTTCCATGTCTGTAAAAAGCAGTGAAGTTGTTGCATCAGTGGGCTGGCATACTGTGCTGAAAGATCTGGTCTGCTCTGTCTAAGGCTGTCTGTCTTACTGCTCGTCCACCCAGTCACAGCCAGGACAACACTACACTAGACCAGGTCCATCATATGTGCTGTCTTGGATCATTCTGATATGAGTGATGACCAAAACAGATCCTGACCAATAAAATCCCTGCCTATATATCACTTTGTTCTAGCCATACATACTCTCTCTCTCTCTCTCTCTCGTATTTACTGGAACCTATTCTCAGAATGAATCTGCCCTGATTTGATCAAAATAGCTAATTAATTGGACCGAGGACAAGAGTGGGAGAGGAGATGTCTGAGGTTTGAAGGGGCTCTCATTTTATTAAATGGTGTGAGGTGGTGTGGTTAGGAAAATAGATCTGAGATAATGCATTGTGGGATAGCGGAGCAGAAAGACCCTGAAGGTTCTGGTTACCACAATGGCATGCTGGGAAGGATTGGAATGGGGTGGGGGGACTGCTGCCTCCCTAAACGTTGGTGCTGATGTCTGGGAGCTTCTGTAAGGAAATCCTCCTTTGTGACTGTTCCTTTGGGAGCAACTGTTTTTCATGCTGTAGGAACAAGGATCACATTGCCTTCACACATCAGCCTTGTCCTGCCTGCAACCCTTTGTCTGATGACCTCCTCCAACCTTGCTATTCCCACCTGACCGATAAAGAGCCTCCCTGAGTATCAAAGGTTAATTATCCGGCAGGTCTGACTACGGACGGAGAAGGGCATGGCTGGGCAAGGCCTGGAAAGAGGGTGTGGTGAAATGTGGTGGGTAGTATGAAATTAGATCTTCAAAGACAGTCAAATAAATTAATATTTATGGTTTGGCAATAGCCAGAGTAACTTTATCGTGGGAAGAGTTGTTTTCAAACGATTGGATTCCAGCTATGTTTTTTCTGGTCAAGTATTTGTATCCTTGCTAGAGTCAAGCCCAGGTGGCTGTTGGGTAAGATTTCCAAACCATTTGAATGCAGAAATATCCTGCTGTGTCCCACTGGTGGGGTCATGTTTGGGGCATAGGTATCCACTCCCAATCATTTTAAGGAAACCACTTTTTTCTGATCCAAGCTGAATATTGTGTCCAGCTATTCACTGCTTAATAACACTTTCTAATGAACCCCTGGTGATTGCCCTACCTAGAGCCTTAGCTTGGGGATGTTATGGGCCAATGTTTCAACTAGTTCTCCTCATTGCCATTTTGTCAAATGTCAAATGTCTGTTTCATTGCCATGCAGTCTAATGTCTTATGTAAAATATATATTTCTCTCTCTCCTCAGAGACCTCAGGAGCAACCTCATCAGCACCATCATGCCTGGAGCCTTCCAAAGTTTATCTGATCTTCGGAAGCTGTAAGTGCTTATTGGCTCTGTTTTCATTATGTGCATTGTAAACAGTCCTATTGCATACATACAGAGATGTTTTGCCACAGTTTTGCCACAGTTTTCATAAGCAGCACACATAGTCATAACCTTTTATTATAACTTTTTAAGATATTATACCATATCTTCTCAATTTTAGTGTCATCATAAAAGCCTGGCTGGCTCAGCTATGTGTTGTGGATAACTGTGTTCAGTGTATATGCTGGTCTGTGCCAGTGGTGTAAAGTACTTCAGTAAAAATACTTTAAAGTACTACTTAAGTTGTTTTTTGGGGTATCTGTACTTTACTTTACTATTTATAGTTTGGACAAATTTTACTTTTACTTCATTACATTCCTAAAGAAAATATGTGCTTTTTACTCCATACATTTTCCCTGACACCCAAAAGTACTTACATTTTGAATGCTTAGCAGGACAGGAACATGGTCCACTTCATGCACTTATCAAGAGAACATCCCTGGTCAGCCCTACTGCCACTGACCTGGTGGACTCACTAAATACAAGTACTTCATTTGTCAACTATGTCTGAGTGTTGGAGTGTTGCCCCTGGCTAACAGTAAATAAAGAAAACAAGACAATCGTGCCGTCTGCTTAATATATGGAGTGTGATTTATTTGATTTATACTTTTACTTTTGATACTTAAGTATATTTTAGCAATTACATTTACTTTCGATAAAACCAAATATTTTTTAGACTTTTACTCAAGTAGTATTTTACTGGGTGACTCACTTTTACTTAAGGTATCTTTACTTTTATTCAAGTATGACAATTGAGTACTTTTTCCATCACTGGTCTGTGCTGATCTCTGTGGGGCCTGGGATGACATTTCTGGTGCCCTGCTCTGCCACCATGGAAACCTCAGAACCACGGAGAGGCTCCTCGCACATCATTGGATGTGACAGGGAAGCAGTTTACGACAGCTTGTTGCTCACTCATTGTGTGTTTGGACCGTGAGTTCTGGTCACTTTGCGGTTGGCTCCGGTCCTCTGCCCTGCGCTGCGTGACTCTTGTGTTTTCCCTGCCAGGTCTGGGGCTTTTCAAAACAAACAGGGAGAGATAAAGACACTCTCTGCTGGGTTGTGTCAGGGCGACAGTGAAACAAGGCCCTCTCTGACACTGTCCGTATACCATGCAGACACAGCATGCAGGGGCTGCAGAGTGCTTTTGCTCCTTCTTTGGTGATAAGGCTTTACAGGAAGCTTCATGGTCTGTCGATAAGGAACATTCCCAAGTCACTAGAGTGTTGCAAAAGTCAAATTCTCAATCCTGCTGTGTTACACACCGGCTAGCTGTATGAATGGGAATTGCGAAAGATAGGCCTACAGACCAAGAAAGCCACTTTGGATAAGACTTTGTTATTGTAAACAAATCAAAATAAGAAGCGGAAGTCTATTAGCCAATGTGCTGGAGAAGCCAGTCGTTCCCAATGAGATCACAAAAACAACATGTGTGTCAAGATAGCCCCAGTCTGTACTTTCTAAACTATCTTGATAAACCAATGAGCTTAAGAACTTACCATTATTCACTGCTGTGCCCTCACTCTCCCTATTATCTCTCCTAGCGACCTGTCCAACAACCGCATCGGCTGCTTGACTCCAGACATGTTCCAGGGACTCACCATCCTCACCAAACTGTAAGCAGGCTAAATTACTGTCCATTAAGCGCGTCACATTGAACACATCCTAGTGTAGTATTGTGGGTACCTAGTACAGTGATTGTGATTGAGCATCTGTCTGTTTTCTGCTGTTAGGAACCTCTCTGGAAACATTTTATCTACCTTGGACTCGGGGGTCTTCCAGGAGCTCCCTTCTCTTAAGCTTGTGTGAGTATTGTTCTCTGCTCGTAACTGTCCTCACCTTTATCCCTGTTTGCTCCAGACAGATGTTTGTATAAACTTAGTAAGCGGTATGAATGAAATCTAGGCAATCTGATCACATTATTCTGCCTAAAGGCTTAGTGTCGCATCTGACATGTTGATCCTATAATGTACCACCAGAGAATAGATATGAACTGTTGGGCAACATGTGCCGTTAGAGGGAAACCTGCACCTGCTCCTCTGTAATCTCCCAGCTTTTTCTCACCAGGAACTTCAACTCTGACTTCCTGTCATGTGACTGTGGGCTGCGCTGGGTGCCGGGTTACTTTCGCACCAGTACAACGCGACTGGGGGACGAGACCGCCTGTGCCTTTCCCAAGAGCCTCCATGGAAAGCCCCTGCGTGGACTGAGGGAAAGTCAGCTGAGCTGTGGTGAGTGTCTGACAGGAAATGTAATGCATATGAATGAGGTGGTTCACCGCTATCACCCCTCAAATAGTATGAAAACTTGAGTATGTGAATGACAGAATCATTATTTTCTCATGATGACATTGTTTGTAGATGTACCAAATCTCGTAGGTGGGTGTATAGTATAAGAAGCTGTGAATGACTATGTAGAAAAACATAAGCAGTTCAATAGAAAAGCATTGCTATCTCCGATGGCCTGCTGTCTATAGTATTCCTGCAGGAAAATCTAGTTCCCTTTCCTCTTCCACTCAATGGGTGTATTTCCTCTTCCACTCAGTGGGTTTATTTCCTCTTCCACTCAGTGGGTTTATTTTTTCTTCTACTCAGTGGGTTTATTTCCTCTTCTACTCAGTGGGTTTATTTCCTCTTCCACTCAGTGGGTTTATTTTTTCTTCTACTCAGTGGGTTTTTTTCCTATTATACTCAGTGGGTTGTATTTCCTCTTCCACTCAGTGGGTTGTATTTCCAAGTGCATGAGCTAGCTGTGTTGTGACTGTGTTGACAACTCCTCTGCGGTCTGCCTTTATGAATTTGGGCTGTCTGCGTCCAATATTTCTAAAAAAGCAGTCTCATAATGGCTTCCTCATAAACATTAAGCTGAGGTTGAGTAATGAGAGAGCAGAGTGATTTGTTATGGTCTCATCTGCCTTCCCTCCCCTGACTGTGCTGTGTTACTCTCCTCACTCAGACGGGCCTCTGGAGCTGCACACCCTGTCTCTCCTGCCCTCCCAGCGCCAGGTGGTCTTCAAGGGGGACCGAATGCCCTTCCACTGCACTGCTGCCCTGGTGGACAAAATCACTGTTATGCACTGGCGCCACAATGGCCAGCTGGTGACCTCTGACCCTGAACAGGGCGTCAGTCTGGAGGCAAGCGTGGTGCATGACTGCACCTTCATCACCAGGTAATGTTACAGTACTGAGGGGTCTGCTGGTGTACCTGTCGCTCCCAGCACTCAATTTTTTCCTTTTATTGCGCTCCTCAGTTGTCTTATTTTCACTAATTGATTATAAATGTTTAAAGTGAAATATGACACTGTTTGTTCAGTTTATGCTGACAGCACATGTGGTGTAGTGTGCTGTGCTGAATGTGCTGTTGGCAGTGACTGATGTGCTGTCTCCTCGGAGCAGTGAGCTCATCCTGTCCAACGTGCATGTGGAGGCCAGTGGAGAGTGGGAGTGTGTGGTGGCCACTGGGCGGGGCAACACCTCCCGCAGCGTGGAGATAGTGGTGCTGGAGAACAGTGCCTCCTTCTGTCCGGAGGAGAGAGTCACTAACAACCGGGGAGAGTTCAAGTAAGGAAGAAAACAATAATTCCCCTCACCAGAAACAAAATTCAGAGTAATAACAGACTTTCTGATTAAACATGCTTCATCATTATTTCTGGATGTTGTTCCTAGGTGGCCGAGGACCCTGGCAGGTATCACCTCCTACCAGTACTGTCTAAAGCTGCGCTACCCCTCCCTGTCCATGGGGGGTGGTGTGGTGAAGAAGCAGGCATCACGCTACTGTAACCGCTCAGGGAGCTGGGAAGAGGGAGACTACGACAATTGTCTCTACACTAAAAACATCACACGGGTCCTACACACCTTCATCCTGGTCAGTGCCAGTGCCAAGGGCTGTGCATGGGATGTCCCAAATTAATTTTGTCCAGTACATATAAAACCAAAGTAGGATGCATGTCTTATGGTGGTAATATGTAAATAGCCTGAAAGGTGAATATGTAAAAGTAACAAAACATATGAGTTATTTGCGTCATACTTAAATAATCATACTCTCTCTCCCTCTTTTTCCAGATGCCCATCAATGCCTCTAATGCGGTCACTCTGGCACATCAAGTGCGTCCGTACACTCTGGATGCATCCGGTTTCACTGACACCATGGACGTGATGTACGTGGCCCAGATGATGGAGAAATTCATGGAATACGTCCGACCACTACGAGAGGTAGGGCGATGTGCTCTTTATACCCTCAATGCATGTCTTTGTGGTTTTATGTTGTGTCTTTTGACTTAAATATTCATGATTCCATTGTTTCTTTCTGCCCCCTGTGTTTATGTGAATGCCTGTTTTTGTGTGTGTCTGACTCTGTCCTCCTGTCTTTACATGTGTATGTATGTGTCAGCTGTCAGAGGTGCTAGTGGAGATGGGCAGT